>JAXQGU010000075.1:0-248237 GCA_037040355.1 Cutaneotrichosporon sp. M94-02A
CGGCGAGATCAGGAGTCCGGGAAAAGGGAATTGGCAGTGAAGTCCGCCCAGTGCAAGAGCAGCTACTGTATGGCGTGCTGCATGGCCTCCTTTCACTCACTTGTATCTCCGCCCATAGAAACCAGTCGACCATCTCGCTACCCATATTTACCCTCTTCTTTTCCAACGGTGTGTTTTGTCGCTTCACAGCACGACTCTCAACGTGCAACCGAAACAGCTATGTCAAACCAGCTCAGCGTCTGCTCCAGGCCGGAGACGCCCTCAGACAGCTTCGAGAGCGATATGACTCGGATTGCTCCCACAATAGACGAATTTCTCAAATCTCTCGAAGAGTTGGCCACTACGGACACAAGTGAAGGTTTGCCCACGTCTTCAGCGCCTGCCGAAAGATCCGCCTCGAGGCGCTCCGCCAACGAGCAGCAGGCGCCTGAGGAGCTTCTGCAAGACCCTTGGTCGGGTCCGACAGAGATCTTGACCGCCCTTTCGAAGGCTTATAACCGCTTTTGTCAATCTGATCCCGCAGTCCAGTAAAGATCAGCCGTCCCTCGCGGAGGATCCGAATTCCGACAGTGGGTTGGAGACTACGACTCCGACCACCGATCTCATGCCAGAGGCAGCGCCGAGCATACATCCGATCGCGCCTGTCGCTCTCTGAGTACTGAAAAAAATATAGGCGCCGAGCTGTAAGGCTAAGGGGACGATGCGAATCTTCTCAGACACGAGCAACGGCGCCAAGAATGACCTCGTTCTTCATTCACAGTACGTAGGACCACGCTGCATAGGGTCACAGAATCATAATATGCACATAAACCGCTCTCGATGCTAGGAAGATACGATACTGAAGCTTCTCGTCCATGACCGCCTGATTCAAGGACCGCAGGATGTCAAGCGGGTTAAGCCCGATCGGTCTTATCACCTTGAGTGGCGGAGGACACCTTGCTGTCGGCGAGACTTGACTGGATCTTGGGCTCGTTGCGCTTCCACATCTTTGTCAGGACCTCCTCTGTAGGGTCCCACGGGTCTAATTTGGTTCGGTCCGTGAGATACGTCCGGAAGGTGGGTAGACTTGCATAAGGAGATATCATATACTCACCCCGCAACCTCCCTGTAGCGTCGCTAGCAACAAATTTGGAAAGAAAGCTTGAACAGAGAGCTTCCCGGTTATCGGACTTGATGGCTTCCCCTAGGGTCTGGAGAACATCTCTGTCCGTACGCTCGAGGGAGTCGGCCATACTGCTCAGCTGATGAAATGGGTGCCGGGCGATAGCGCGATGGTCCGGCCACGGGGGACACTCGGCGTCCTGCTCCGAGATTCCACATTCCCCACAGAATTTACTGGACGACATGATGTGAAGATCAGCGAAGAAGGGCAGACAATGCCAAAAAAGAACTAGTCTGGACTGAGGGGCTTAAAAGAGAGGGCGGAACGAGGCTGACCCTCCGGCGCGCCCCTCTTTATATAGGTCATGTACATATCATCTTGAGGCACTGCGCTGCCTCTACTGAGATGGTCCTAAGCGAGCAATCCTTTATGACTACAACCGAGCTCTCGCTTACAGGACAAAGAGCCGCCCTGCCAACCTTTATGAACGTCCCTCCCCGAGTGATTGTCAATGCCTCGCTTAAAGTCGTATGGGCAAACAGCACGGCGCCCCAGACGTCCCATTTTTCACTGTCAGCTTGCCCTTTGATCCGCTTTTTTGCCAATGTCGTGAAGCGAGTGGCCGGATGGACCGTGGGTCCCAACCACTGAAAGGACTGTCCAAGGAGCGCCGCCCCACTGCACGTACTACGCCTGACCCCCATTGTCTAGTGGTGCGGCCGGAGCGAGTATGTCCGTGTCATCCTCACTGATGACAAGCACACAAAGCGGGTGAGGTCCGTGCGGCGTCAATGATACTGTACATACGGATGCATGCAATCCGCCCTATCTTACATCGGTATCGGCGCTGCATGTCCTCAAGCGGGATGTCTGGTTGGGCACACTCAGGTTTAAGTTGCCGTGCTACTGTAAGAGGGCCCGATAGAAGATTGCTCCAGAATCATTGGCAAGACGACCAGGCATTGGGCCAAGCCGCACGTCAATCAATGGCTTAGTCGGCCTCCTGTACTGTACATATGTGGTCTTGTCGCGCCACTTGAACGAACGGGACTCGCGCCGTGCATACAGGGTGAGGAATGTTATTTTTGAACGATGCCTCGAAAGATCACGTGCGTTACAATTTTCAGATTGTAAAGTGCATGTGTAGAACATCTGCTATCAGGGCCGAGACCTCACAGTTCCCTGTCTCAAGTATACTGCTCAATCATGGAAATACCCAAGGAGAGGCCTGGGCGGCTAGTGCGTATTCGTCTCCTGTTGTCCAGCTCGAGCATTGTGGGCCCGCTCCATGTTCCTCGCCGTTTGATCGGCTAGCATGCCCGTCAGGATCTGTGTTGTAGACGCCCATGGATCGTCCCTAGCCTGCGATGCGACAGACTGCGCGAATGAGTCTAGAGAGGCATATTGAGAGGACATGTATCTGGCTCGCATTGTCTCTGCAGATGGCTCCTCCACAAATTTGGAGATCAAGATCGAGCTCAGGGCTTCTGTATTCCCGGACTCGACACTGTCCCGCAGGGCTGAGAGGATGTCTCTGTCTTCAGGCAGAAACGATTCGGCTTGGGACTGCAGTACGCGGAATTGGCGCTGAGCCTCATCTTGATAAATGGACGTCGGAACCCGTCTGGATCCGTTACTAGGGCCGGCGGACGACGACATGACTTCGACGTTATAGCTTGCAAAGAAGCAGGTAACGTACCAAATTAGGAGGGAGGCACACCGGGGAGACGACAGATATGGTTGAACCGTTCTTCCCAAAGCGCCTTATATATTGTTGACCGCCGCGGCTGTCCACCGAGCGAGTGACTAACCCTTCATATTCTACAGAGGGCTCGCTTACAGGAGGACACAGGTGGGCCCTCGCCAACCTTTATGGCCGAATTAACCGAACCCCCTGCCGATGTCTCGCTCAAGCCCGTATTTGCAAACACTCTGGCATCCGTGATCACATGATCGGTTTAGAAGCCTGGCGTGGCTGCCTGTGTGCAGGTCGCATGGCAGCTGGCGGGTGAAGAAGGCCAAGATTCTGGTCTTGCAATAGGCACTCAGCCTTGCTGGTAAATCGTACGAGATCTTGAAGAGGCTGGCACAGCGCTCGGTATACATAGACTGGCAGACGCAGCCAACGACTGGGAAGAGGAGCGCATGGGTTAGGGGGGAGTTGCGACGGCTACAGCAGTACATATACACGACAGATGCACACACTGAACGAGTGCCACATAGCAGGATGACGCAATCTGCCGTTCGACTATCACAGACCACCGAGCAGCTAAGAGTTTTCCGCGTCTATGCATCTTTACGCGCCTGCTTCTAGACCTCTCTTTACTTGTACAAGACGAAAACCGACACGCAATGTCACTGTCAAGCTGCAGCGAAGAGGAATATCGGATCGAACAATACCGAGATCAAATTCGTCAATTGGCGCCGTATATCTGTCTCAAGGTCATCAGGAGATACGTTCTTCGCGTCGCGTCAGCTATCGCCGCGACAGAGGCCGACCGCGATCGCAGACGCGCCAGAAGGTGCCGGCGAAAACTCGAAGCGGTCGCCTTCCGGCGGGGCCTTCAACAACTTGCTGCGCCTTCTTCGAACCCATTGGAAATGGCCAGGATTAGAGTTTCGAGAGTTGAAGCATGGGTCGCCTCTCAGGCGGCTTCGAGGCGCCTTCGCCAGGGGCGCGCAATCACGGGGGCCTGAGACTCTTGAGAGCGTTGAGACGATCAGACTGTCTCTATACATGCCCGCAAGCTGGCTTGTGACATCCCATATCTTCAAGATCGAAAGGTCCGTTGAGCGAAACACCGACACCTCTTGACTTCCGACTGCTCGACACGATGCCTCCGATCGCCATAGCTGAGACTCGCGATGTCAATGTGACGGACTTGAAACCTGCGACTGCGTCCAGCGAACTAGAATACGAATCAAGTCTGCTGCATCTCACCTCGGCGCGACCTCGCGCCGTCTTCGCCAGCGGGCTCGAGTTCACCCTGTCCGATGGGCGTGTCATACTTGATGCGGCATCCGGGGGCGCAGCCGTCGCGTCCATCGGTATGGGTAGTCGAGAGGTCGTCCAGGCCATGACCGCTCAGGCTGGCCAAGTCGCATACGCCTACCAATCGGTGCTGGGCAACGACCCGGCCGAGGAGCTCGCCAATTGGCTTGTCGAGCGCAGTGGTGGCGCGTTCGAAAGGGCTGCGTTCCTCAACTCGGGTGAGAACACCAGTTAACCTCGAGATTGTTCAGCCTCGCTGACCTACGAAGGCTCGGAAGCGATGGAAGCTGTCATCAAGCTGTGCAGGCAGTACTGGGTCGAGCGTGGCGAGCCTCAGCGAAAGTACATCATCGCTCGGTTCCCGAGCTACCATGGCAACACGCTCGGCGCTCTGGCAGTGAGTCCTGCTTCAGCAGTGAAGCCTTATGCGAGTGCTGACCAGAGGCAGGTTAGCAACATACCGTTCTCACGCGAGATATACGAGCCTTTGTTCGGTGACTGCATCCACCACGTGACTTCGCCGAACTACAAGCGCGGACACTTGCCCGGCGAGTCCGAGGAGGCGTACTCGGCCAGGCTGGCGACCGAACTCGAAGCCAAGATCGAAGAGCTCGGCCCTGAGAACGTGATGGCCTTCATCGCCGAGCCCGTCGTCGGATCCGCACTGGGCATTATGCCCCCGCCCAAGGGTTACTTCCCCGCCATCGCCGTTGTCGTCAAGAAGTATGGCCTGCTGCTGGCCATGGACGAGGTCATGTCTGGCTCGGGCCGTGTCGGCGAGCTCTTCGCTCACCAGGCAGTGGCCGAGGGCGTCAAGCCGGACATTGCCGCACTGGCAAAGGGTCTTGGAGGCGGATACGTGCCCATCTCGGCGATACTGGTCAACGCGAAAGTCGCCGCCGTAATCCGCAAGGCCGGTCTGTGGAGAAGCGCCCACACGTACCAGAACCACCCGGTTTGCTGTGCTGCAGCGCTAAAGGTCATGCACATCATCGAGCAACAGGGGCTGCTCGCGAATGTTCGCGAGCGCGGCGAGGAACTGCGAGAGGCTCTTAGGAACGGCCTCGCCGGGTGCCCCAAGGTCCTGGACATCCGAGGTGCGGGCCTGGTGGGTCTAATCATTGACAGTCCAGGCTGGGCCCCAGCTGACAGGCTCCAGTTCATCGGGGTCGAACTCGATGGCGCCGCCGAAGACAAACCTCGACTCGCCCAGGAAATCGCTGACCGGTGCTTCGAGAATGGGCTGCTCGTCCTGGGCATCTCCGGATCGGTCGACGGCAAAGCCGGAGAATCTATCATCCTGGCCCCGGTGAGCCCAGCCTCTTCTCGGCAATTTGCGCATGGCTGATCAAGAGCAGGCATACACCGTGACGAGCGGCCAAGTCCAAGAGATCGCCAGGCGCGTCTGTCGGTCTATCCGAGAAGTGGCGGATAAGAAGTGAGCGATGCCCCTTTCGCTTCACGCCTGGGTCGTATTTGTGCATCTTCGCCCGCGGCTCCGAGCTAGGACTGTGCAGTATGCAGTGTTTGTGCATGACCCGAGATGGTGATGCTCGCCCGGCAGATCGGACGGCGGTGCCTGGGATCGGCAGTACTGGAATCCATTAGCGGCAGATCACCTGCCAGGTTATCGCCCTCCCGCCAGCACGTCCCGGCTGAGCGGGGGTGCTCGAGGTTGAGATGCAGCTTGAAGGCTGTCAAATGGGACGGACAGCTGTACATACGAGTGGATGTGCTGCACACAGCGATCACAGCGACGTCCTGAACGGAACTCGTATGCATCCTATCCGCGGCCCGGCTGTGCATCGCCGAGCAGATAAGACGCGGTGGTACGGCATGCTGACTCGGAGGCGTCGACGTCCTTCGGGCACCCGCCGCCGTCCTGTTGACAGCGAATGCACGGTCCGTGAAGGGACAGACCTGTTAACCCGCCGCCAAGGAACACAGAGCAAGGATCCCAGCGTCTGATCATCATCTGGTATTGCGCCATAGCCCTTGTGCATCCCGCCAGAGGGTCGCGTTGGTGCGAGCGGCAAAGTGGTTTGTGGTTACGTCTTATTGCGTTTGTCTCGCGTCGAGTCGAGATTACCGGATCGAACACGGAAACACCCGTCATCGACCCGGCAACCGTCTCCGGCCATCCATCACCTGATCATCAGCATCTCAGTCACCCAAGCTGTTGACACCTGCTGTCAAGGTGACCCAGCCATCATCGATAACAGACACTGCGACTGCATGGAATCTCCCCGCCTTCGCGTTCGCGTCTGTCGCCACCGTCCCCGCAGCGGCTACCTTTAAGCGCCTGGGCCCCCGCACTACACTCACTCGTTCGGGTCCTCCGGGGAGAGATCATCCGATCACGCCGCTCGTCGTCGTTCTTTCGCCAATCTACATCATACCTATCATCGACTTCACCGACCGATCAGTCACCCTTGCAGTAATACTGCGTACAGCGGGTAGCTTGTCGGGCCTGCAGGCGAAAGCTCGACTTATCGTGAGCGGCCAATACCGACACTTGGCCGAGCCGCTCAGTCAGCCCACCCCTCCCCACTATCCTCGAGTGGGTCGCCCATCAAAGGGGCCGTAACGGCCCTGAGGCGTCTGCTCCATCAGCGCTTGTCCCCGTGTCCTTCACTACCTTGTTCCTTCTTCACCACCCAACGTTCTTGTCGCCTTCCCGTCTACTACTCGTCCGACGGGATATCGCCGCGCGTTATCGGGCGGCGCGAATGTCCCTATCGCCATCGGACCGCTGACAAAGCCTCGTGTCAGCCTGTCCTCGCCCTAGTACGCACCTCCGCCTAGTCACATAGAAACGCCAGACGCCAGGGCTCAGCCAAGATGCCAGATCACCCCGTCGCCGCTGCCAGCTCTTCGAGCACACCCACGAAGGAGCGGAAGGATGATCACGGTCGTCAGAGGATAGGCAACTATGCAGTTGGCAAGGAGATCGGACGGGGCAGCTTTGCAACGGTGTACGCAGGTCATCGCGTGAGTGCCTGATTGTGCTGAAAGCCGGGACCATAGCTGACCGGCGTCTCTCTCCCTCTGCTTATCCATCACCATTCAATCATGATATCGCTCCCACAGCTGCGCACAAACGAAGCCGTCGCTATCAAGGCCGTCTCCCGGCAGAAGCTTACGGCCAAGCTGCTTGAGAACCTCGAGAGCGAGATCAACATCCTCAAAGCCATTTCCCATCGCAACATCGTCAGCCTGGAAGATTGCTTTGTCAGAACCCCTATCATAATTGAAGTGAGATATAGACGCTGACGCCTGGCCAGAAAAATGATACGCACATCTACCTTGTCATGGAATTCTGTACCGGTTCGGACCTTTCCTTTTACATCAAGAACCGAGGCCGGCTAGCCACGCTCGAGTTCGAGCCACGACCGGGCATGCACTTCAGCGGCGTGCTCCCGCCAGCGCCGGGCACGAACAAGTATTACTGGCCACATCCGCCATCAGGTGGGATCGACGAAAGGGTCACGCGGTGTTTCCTGGGCCAACTAGGTATGTCGGTCTTAACCGGCCTTGTCAGGACCATGCTTACTGCTATCGCAGCGCAGGCGCTGCGCTTTCTGAGATCAGAGAATCTCATACATCGGGATATCAAGCCTCAGGTCAATCGCGATCATACACTCCTCGAGCTGGTGCTGACCTTGTGTAGAACCTGCTCCTTCAGCCGGCTTCGGCTGCAGAGATTGCCGATGGTCACCCATTAGGTATTCCCATCCTGAAGGTGGCGGACTTCGGGTTCGCGCGAATCTTACCGGCGGCAGCAATGGCGGAGACCTTGTGCGGATCTCCGTGAGTCATCCTTTCGCGCCTACGGCCTCAAGTGCTGATACATCAGACTGTACATGGCACCTGAGATCCTGCGATATGAGAAGTACGACGCGACTGCCGACCTCTGGTCTGTCGGTGCTGTGCTATTCGAGATGGCCGTCGGGAAGCCACCGTTCCGCGCCAACAACCATGTCGAGCTTCTGCGCCGCATCGAGAAGGGCGAAGACCGAATTAAGTTTCCTGACGAGTCATCGTCACGAGCAGCGGAGGCCGCGGCAGATGGCGCACGGCCACCTGTGCCAGTTTCACCAGATATCAAGCAGCTTATTCGGAGCCTGCTCAAGCGTCGGCCTCAAGATCGGATGGGCTTCGAGGCGTTCTTTGCGTGCGGTGTCTGGGACGGATACATGACGGAAAGCAGCGAAGGCAGTTTGAGTCTGGACGCCTCAACCGACGATTCTGGGGTGCTCAGCGGGAGCAGGAGCAAGGCTCAGGATCTTGTTCAGAGCAAGCGTGAGGAGAGGGCGACCGAAGACGCTGGCTTGAGGCGCTTTGCACCTCAGCCTATATCAGCCGATCCGGCTCTCAACCCCCAGCCGGCTGTCCCCGCTCTCCCGCGCATCAACACGGCTACGGGGCCATCGACTCAAGCCGTCACACCGGTGTCGGCAACGGCTTCGCCAGTATCGAAGGTCGCCCCGACTAGGCGGTCTGAACCGAAGTACTATGTGTCGGATGATCGCCCCACAGACCCTGCAGAGACGTCGTCTCGACCGTCGGTCGTTGCGGGTCCAGCTCGTACTGAGCCTAAGCCAATTGCGACGCCCCAACGACGGCTATCGCGGCGAGACGACCCAGCGAGCGTGGAGGACCCCATCCCGCTCACTCCAACTGAGCGACCTCCGCCCTTCGCGCAGCGTTCGAGCAGGACAGGCGAAGGGTCTCCTCTGGCATCTGCGCCTCCCATCACCATGGCGGGTCTGCAGACCGGCAAAGATGCGAGCGCGCTGGAGAACAGTGATAGTGTGGTTGGGCGGGAGTACGTGCTAGTGGAAAAGCAGACCGTCGAGGTGAATGCGCTCGCAGACGGTCAGTGTTCTCGAGCTCAGGACCAGATGTCAGACTGACCAGACAGAGCTTGAACAGGCCTCGCGGCAGAACGCTCTGTTGAACAGACGCCCGAGTTCGCGCGTCAGCGTCGTCTCTCGCCCGGTATCAGGCTTCAGACCGGCTGCAACGCCAACGCCAGGTCAGCCGTCAAGTGCGGAACGGACCGTGACCGCCGCGCAACCCATGTCCTACTCGCCTCCGCCTTTCGCAGCGTCGTCCTCTAGCCCACCTTTCGCCTCGCCAGCGGTCACTCGACAGCACTCGCAGTCTATAAGCAGGCGGCCGTCGATCCCGCAGCAGATGAACACCTTCCCGCCGTCCATTCCTGCCTACTCGCCCGACTCAGCCATGCGGCTTGGTGTCTCGCCCTCGTCTCTGCAAACCGGCGCACTTGCCCGCGCGCTGGCGAGCACTGCGATGCGTGCCATCAACCAGGGTGCTACACAAGCGGCGACTGTACTAGCACGAGCGGCTGCGCGGCCTCGGCCGAGCGTCGCCCGGTCCAGCTCGCATCCGATCGACCCAGCCGAGGATGGTCTGTTGACCAGTCTCGAGGAACTCGCGCGCAAGGCATTCGTGCTCTTTGAGTTGGCAGATGCTCAATGCGCGACCTGGCAGGCACTAGCGCGAAACAGCTCTGCCGGCCTCCTCGGATCGACACCGCCATTCGCACAACGCGAAGGGCGAAGGACAAGCAGCGGTAGCTCGAACAACTCCGATGTCATGATTCTTCGGCAGCAGGAGGTCGCGGCCGGTGAAGCGACAGTCCTGTACGTTAAAGCGCTCGGGTATATCGTCAAGGGGCACCAAAAGATTCAGCGATACTGGGAGGAACGCGGGTCGGACTATGCCGCTAGTCCCGAGCTCAACGAGAGTGAGTATTCTCCTCAATATATGTCTCGGCTAGTCAGCGCTGAGTGTCTCTAGTGGTCCAATGGCTCCGGGCCAGGTTCAACGAGTGCTATGAGAAGGCGGACTGGGCGAAGCAGCGGTGCGCGGACGAATTGCCCTTTGTCGACCGGCTGTTGCACGAAAAGGCCAAAGCCACAGTGCGTAGTTCCCTCCATCTTGTAGATGCGTTGCTGACTAGCAGTCTCGCGTAGCGGCGATGGCCGAAATGGGCGGAGACCTGCCGACCGCTGGCGAAGGATACGACCAGTCCATCTGGATGCTCGAAGTCCTTTTGGACGATATTGCTCATGGCGATACGCAAGCCCGCGAGGACGACCGCGCAAGTATCGAGATGAGTAAGTCCACAGCCCAAGTGTGTGTGCGGATGGGAGAAGGCTGACTTGTCGCAGTGCTAAACGCCGTCAAGTCTCGCTACACGGCACTCAAACGGAAGCTCGAAGCTGAGGGCACGCCAGCGCTCCCTTAAGTCGTCCTCGTCCCGCTCATATCCTGGTATCGAACACTGTTTATCCCTGACTGCAACCACCAACACCGCCACCGTCACCAACGCGCTCACAAACACCCCACCAAGATCGGAAGATTCCCCGCCCAACTCGTTCATCGACTCAACTCGCATCCTGTATCTCGACCATGCCCGCCTGTCTACCATTCTGCCTCATCCACTCATATCGCTCTATCCGCAGCTTCCATGTTTATCGTTGTATCTCCTGTACTGAGGGATGATTCCTCGGCTGTTAGACCTGTTCAGATCCGTTTCACTATGCATTCATCAGCTGCGCTGCTGAGCAACTCATGTAACCAACACGCCGTGTAAGGGGAGCCCGGGCCTTAGGGGAAAGTGGAGTTCATGACACACCTCCACACGCACACGGTCACAGCTTCACACCCTCGGGTCATGGCTGCACATGGTCTCACACCCTGTCAATACGTATATAACGGGCACTATCGGCCCGTCATAACCTGTACACTCTTGCCGTACGCTTGAGAGTCTCCTCTGCGGTATATCATCATTCCCTCCTGCACCCATAATCGCGTCTTGTTCAACGGCGCCGGTGGTGGAGGATTGCCGTGATCTCATCGCACTTGACCGATGACCGGCAGGCACGGTGCCGGTGACCGGTCGTGCTCGAAAGATGATTTAAGCCGTTGACATGCTCAAGGCAGATGCTACCCGGGTCAAGCAGCACACATGTGGTCGACAGCAGCGGTCGGCTTGGTAGCCCTATCGAACCTCGTGGGGCAGGCAGCGGCATTGGGGCAGAGACAGTGTATTGTCTTCCCTACGTCGGCTCACCACCACCACCATCAGCTCTCAAGCGCCGAACAACAACAGGTTTACCTGGACGGACATGGGGACTCGACCTTGACGGGCCGGAACTTCCTCCTTGCATCTGCGGCCCACTCTCACACAGTGCCCATCCTACTCGGCTCTCAGGATGACATTGCCATCCATATCGCCGCCAAATCGTTCGCAGACGACATCAAGAGAGTGACGGGCCTCCGGCCGAGAATCTACAACGATACGTTTCCCCATGACATCCACTCCGCTATCGTGGTGGGCAGTGCTTCGTCTGGGCTGGTCGGAGGCTATGGTTTGGAGCACGTCACGGCCCTCGAAGGCCAGTGGGAGGCTTTTGATGTCCGAGTGGTCGAAGGGTTCAGGGGACTGGATCGCGCTCTGGTTATTGCCGGCAGCGACAGGGTGAGTACCAACAGGTATAACCTGCCCATTTACCCGCCTTGAGCGAATTGCTGCTCCGATGCCGCCTCTCCGTCCTGCAACCGCCGTGATACTGTCGTGTCAGTGCTGATTGAATCTCAGCGTGGGACAGTGTTTGGCATGTACGACCTCTCCGAGCAGATGGGCGTGTCGCCGTGGTACTGGTGGTCTGATGTCCACACGCCCAAGCACGGTACCATCGCCTTCAAGTCGGACTGCATTGCGGCTCACGGCCCTCCGACAGTCAAGTACCGCGGCCTCTTCATCAATGATGAGATCCCTGTGATGTGGAACTGGGCCAAGAAGACGTGGAACATCAGCTACCCAGAGAGCCCTTTCCAAGTCGGCGTGTACGAAAAGGTCTTCGAGACAGTCCTACGCATGAAGGGCAATTACATGTGGCCCGCAAGTGAGCACACCAACTTGTTGCTCGTGATTCTTCTGACCATCTGCAGTGTGGGTGAGCATGTTCGATGTCGACGGGTTGAACCCGCAGAAAAACGGATTACCGAAAGAGCCGATTCCCGGCCCGAACCAGCTCTTGGCGCATAACATGGGGATCTTCATGGGTGCCTCGCATCACGAGCCGATGGCGCGCAACAAGCCCGAATGGGACCTTGAGGGTACAGGCGACTGGGACTGGCGGAACAACAAGGACAAGCTTTCCGAGTGGTGGCGGTATGGCGCCAAACGAGCGAAAGGACTTGACACAGTCTTCACCGTCGGTATGAGAGGTGATGGTGACAGGCCCCTTGAGGGTGCGAGCAAGGAGGTGAGCGACATGCCTTGCATCTTTACATTTAGCTGAATCAGACAGCTGCTCGAGGAGATTGTGGCCAACCAACAGGATATGATCAGGACGGAATACGGCGTGGACGATGTTGCGTCGGTTCCTCAGCTCTGGTAATCCGGTCCTCGCCAGATCGTGGTAATGGCTGAGACTGCCAGGTGCCTGTACAAGGAGGTCATGGGATACTTCCTGGACGGGGTGAGCTGCCACTCCTGACGCTGAAGCGCTGTGCTGACATGTAGCAGCTCAAGGTGCCGGACGAGGTGACCACCCTCTTCGCTGACGACAACTGGGGAAACATCATGGGTGTTCTGCCCCTGAACTCCACCCGACAAGGCGGCGGTGGAATCTACTACCACGCCGATTGTTAGCGACATCACTCAGTCTCTGCGGTGGGGAGCTGACAACTCAGACGTGGGAAGACCTACACAGTACAAGTGGGTCAACACGATCAACAACGCGAAGAGTGCGCTCTGTTTGATTCGAGTCGATCATGGGGTGTCTGCTGATCGTCCAGCCTGGGAGCAGATGCAGCTGTTGAAGGCGTTCAAGACTACCGAGATGTGGATCATCAACGTCGGCGACGTCAAGCACCACGAGCTGCCTGCAGAGTGGTTCATGGCTCTAGCGTACGACTTCGATGCATGGCCGAGGAACTCGATGCGGACGTTCCTCAAGTTATGGGCCAAGCGAGAGTTTGGTGGACACGAGTCGGAGGAGATTGCGGACATCGTCGACAAGTACACTGTTCGTCCTGCTCCCACCGACCTCATGAAGGACCATGCTGAACACGGCGTCAGTTCTACACGGCCCGATTGAAGCCTGAGCTGTATCGCCCTTACCGCTTCTCCTTCATCAACTATAATGAGCAAGTGCTGAGGTTAACCACCCAGCTGACGTTCAGAGCCGAGCGAGTGCTAGAGGAGTGGAACGACTTGTTCGCACGAGCTGAGAGGGTATTGCACGCATTGCCCAAAGTCAATAAGCCCGCATTCTTCGAATATGTCTATGCGCCAGTTGCCCTGGTGACACAAGCAAACAGGCTGTACCTTTCTGGTGAGGCATGCTCATCTCTCGCAAGTGGGCTGGGCTGACCAAGCGGAGTTGGCTGGAACAACTTGCATGCGGATCAGGCTCGAACATCGGCAAACCGATATGCTGAGAAGGGTCTTGCAGCCTTCAAGCAGGACATGAACCTGACCAGCATGTACCACGAGATGCTCGACGGCAAGTGGGACCAGTGAGTAATCTTTCATCTCGTGCGCGTCAGTCTCTCCCGATTGAGCGCTCCGCAGTATTCTGTCCCAGCCGCACTTGAATCAGAAATTCTTCCTGCATCAGTTGAGGAACACGATGCCACCGGTCTCGTTCATCCAGGAAGGAGAGCCCGCAATCCCGCGCTGGGACGGGACTATCCCGGGAGGACCGTCGTATGTGCGCTACACAGTCGAGAACAGCTACGGCGCTTGGCCCGGACACAACTACTACAACTGCCCGACGGGGTATGATTGCCCGGACCCGACACTGTACCGGATGGACCCATACGGCCATCCAACACGTTGGGTCGATGTCTCAGCCGGTGGTCCTAAGAATTCGACCTGGCGAGCGGTGTCCTCGGCAAAGTGGCTCAAAGTTCATCCGGACCATGGTTCCGTTGCCCAGGACGGAACGACTGACACCCGTGTTCACATATCGGTGGACTGGTCCCAACTCGACGGTCCCGAAGGCGAAGACGACTACCGCTTTGACAATGCTACCGTGCACTTTGCTGCCTCGGACGGCTCAAACGTCACTATCGCTTGCCCAATCGCAATCCCTAGAAAGCCTGACAGCGGGTTCAGCGGCTTTGTTCAGGGCGATGGGTACGTCGCGATGGAAGCCGGTCACGTCACGCACAACAAGACTGCCGAGGGATACTCTTTCGAGGAGATCGAAGCTTACGGTCGATCCATCTCTGGCCTCGAGATATTCCCTTCGACTGAAAGGAACTTCACCGCTGGACAAGGCCCTTCGCTCACCTACGACTTCTGGGCCACCGGCATCCCCGCGACTCCCAAGGAGTGGGACGGTAAAGTCAATGTCACTGTCCAATTAGGGCCGACGTTCAACTTCATGATCGGGAAAGAGTTGGCTTTCGGCTTACAGCTTGACGACGGCGACGTGTTGGAAATTCACCCTATTCCACCGACAGCCACTTTTGACCACTCTGGATCGACCCCGGTTGACTGGGACGAAGTGGTCATCCATGAGATTCGCAACGCCACGGCTTCGTTTGATCTTCGTGACGCGGGCAAGGCGGGAAGGCACAGCATCACCGTCTACGGCATGACGGCGGGGGTGGTCGTCGAGCGGATTTGGGTCGACTTTGGCGGAATTCTAAGTCGAGGATACAGCTACTTCGGTCCGCCTGAGAGCAAGCGCATCTGGCCGGGCGCGTGTTGAAGGTGATGAAAATAGCTTTTCAAGCGTACATACAGTATGTTTGTACAGGGGATGGCCACCTGTGAAACAGGCCTGTAGTACCTCAATTACGGTCCGTAAGACTAAAGACGGTCCTTGAGACTCTATATGTACTCAGAACGCGTACTCAATAGGTTCTTGAATGACTTTGATCGCTGCAATGGTTGCTGACTGTTGGGGCCTCGAATAGATCCATAAAGCATGTCATCTACACCCAAAGCGGATCTGCCTCTCGTGCTTGTTCGAAAAGGTGACGCCAGCGACTGGAGATGCCGGTCTTGCATCCATAGTATAATCCGAGAGCAGGGGTGCGTCCCGCACGCCTGATTGACTCCACTCGGTCGTGAGCGTAGTTTGGGACAAGGTCCGGCTGGGAAATGGTGTGCAGATCGCCATTATCAGAGGCTTGAACACAGTCAGCTTGGGGTTCTGGGTATCGAGTCTCCTCCCTCGCCTTTGGGCTGGACTCACCTCGTAGCATCGCCGAAACCCACGTATCGCTGATCCTTAGGTAGGACCACATGTCCGACGATGCCCTCCCAATAACATTGGGCCAGGTGCCCGGGACACGAGTCCTCAGCAGCCCGATGCAGTTAAGCCAAGGAAACTTCCGTGAAATCAATATCGAACGAACACAAAGTGTTGTGAGCTACTTCCACTCACGTAGGGGCGCGGAATGTGGAGTGCGAGGAGTCTCGGCTCGCGCTCAGGTCTAACGCGGCCTTCGTCTCCCGGGAGACCCTCGATGTGGACGCCGAACGCCTCGATCGTGCCGGCAAAGAGGGCCATAACCAACGACCAGCTCCCGTCCCGCAGCCACGAGTCCCTTAGATCGCTTACTAATGGCTCAAGTGAACCGCTGAGGCCGAAGGGATCGAACCCCTTGAGCCGGGTGCTGATTTGCAGTCCAACAGCTGAAACGTCATCCGCAAGCTGTAACATCAGTGACTGGTTCGTTCCCTCGGGGGATGTGTCTGGCTCACCTCCCGCCAGATCATCCTAAGCAGCTCGTTCGCCATACCGAATCCGCAGTAAAGCAGAAGCATTTCAACTTGAGCCGCTAATCCACTTTGGGAAGTTTCGTCCTCCGCGTGTTCCAACTCATCGACGGCGAGGAAGGACTGCAAGTTCAGCCGGATCAGCGGACGGACGTACTTTGTAATTGACCACAATGATGTTCTCGCCCAGCAGCTGAATGTCTTCTTCTGCTATCAAAGACATCGCTCTGCCGAAAGATAGGGGTCGCATTTTACCTGCGAGGACGACAGAGACCGATAGTCTGGCAAGCTTGCGCATGATCGAGTCTCGGACTACCTCAACGATCGCCGGTTCCGCGTTGTCTACCAAGCGGCAGGCGATACATTGAATCGCTTGGGGAGTTGTCAAGAGCTGTCGGCTGAAGCTGAAAGCCCTCCGAAAGAATCTCGTCTCGGCTGGTGACGGATGCAAGTCGCGGACGATCACGGGTGGGTTTCGACATCCCGGGCCTTCAAGAGATAACCCGAACGCACACGTCCGCACTCCGCTGCCGGCTGCCTCAGATGTCGCAAGATCGTCTGTCATGACTGATGGATGCTTGGAGAAAAGCAGATGTGAAGAGGTTGACGGTCGACGCGAAAGATGCAGTACATAAAGACAAGATGCCTGGTCATGTTTTAAGACGCGGATGTTTCACCGCGATGGCGGGCCATGACCGGTGTAGGCTGGTATCCTCGACAGGATTGATTCTGCGCTGGACTCGAGTGGCCTCGCGCTTACATGCTTAATGATTGGCATACAGTATGTACATACGGTACATGTACTGTACGGAAATGACGAGCTTCAGAAGCTGGGGTTCGATTTTTCCCTTTTCATTTCATACGATGGCCGGCTGCAGGCTGAACTGAATTGCCCCTGCTGCTGTGAGAAGACAAGACATTGCCCGACTTCCACATCTTGAGTCTGAAACCTACGTTGTGCTCAGGTCTCGGCTGATCTGACGGCATCCTCGCTCCGCTGGTGTATCAGGTCGACACGATATGCACATGATGATAGCTCAAACCCCTCGAGTCGGCGCAACCAGACTCATCAACGGGAGAAAGCTAAAGAACGCGGTCAAGAAGGAGAGCACCATCAGTCACTATGTACTGTACAGCGTCCCGAGACTCTCACGCATTATACTCTCGCTCGGCCGCGCCAGTTCCCGATTGCCCGGCAAGCTCATCTTGAGGGCTTGTGGACTCCATATGGCGGATGCTTCCGTGTGACTCAGATAGGTCCTGTCTTTGCCATCGGTCCAAGGCGTCTTCGAGTTGTTCCGTAAAGATACGGAGAACGTCTTTCCGCATCCAGTCCCGCGACTGCCTATGCTTGCGGTAGCTGCCTGTCCAGTACGGAGGAACACAAGGTCCGCCTGCTGTGGAGATGTATCTGTTCGATACGACCCCTAGGACGAGGCTGGTGAGCGATCTCCATTTCAGCTCCCTGTGCGTCGGCAGCCGACTCGCGTCGTACGGCTCCCCTATCACTTGATCGTCAAACCATACACGTTGTCCAATCTCCCGTGCGACCGGCCAGAAGGCGCTGAGTCGATTCAGCTGGTCGATCGGAACGGACTCGTGGTCGAAGGCTTTTGTCCATTCGGCGGGATTGTCTGATAGGCAAAGCCGACCTCCCTTTAGATGTGCATCGAGTGGCTCGAATGCTGCAAGCAGCCGAGTCGCAGTGACTCCCGAGTCTACCTGAACTGGAGATTCAGGCTCCTCGGCCCCTTCTTGGGGGTACTCCAAGACGCCGGCAAGCTCCAGAACTCCTGCAAGAAATGTCCGTCGCCAGATTTCGGCTTCCTCCTCGGTGGTCGGCCGATCCCAGGACTGCTTGCTAGCGGACCGCATTCCGATGGACAGGCCCTCGAGACCAAGAAGGAGACCTTTGCCGCTGCCAGCGCGCGGGTCAGCTTCCGATGCGTCGCCCCGCTCGTCCGCTTTGCTCATGTACAGCTCATCGTAACCCTCACGGTCATGGGGCTCCGCCCAGTCGTCTTGGCTGGAGAAGAAGTCGTCGATACGATCGCCACTGCAACCTAGGATTTGACCGATGAGTTCTGCTTCTGCTTTGCGGCGGCGTGGTGCCTTGTTATCTAGGGTGGCGAATACCCCTTTCACGTTGTCCAGAGCAGACGTCCAACTGAATAATTCCGCAGCAGTATCGAGAGCCCAGACCTTCGAGGACACACCAACCCCCCCTCGGTGACGTTCTTGTGTGCGCTTCTGGCGATCAAGATCTCTTGCAACGTCCAGAATGGTATTCAGGGAGCGGAAGATGTGTTCCGCCGAGTGCAGATGAACGACGTTGGTGTCCGCAGGCTCCCCCTGGTCTTGCATGTTGGCTAGACAATTGCTGAAGATTCGCGCAAGTAGATGCAAGCTCAAGAGGCATGTTCCGGCAGGGACCGCTCAGCTCTACTTTAAAGGGCGTCTGTGATACACTGGACCAAGACCGTTGGAAGAAAGGATGAGCACCACCCTTTCTCTCCTAGACCCTTTAGGCGTCCGCCCTCCGTGCCTAGCGCTGTTGGATCGTATAGTATGTAGTCTCGGTCCGGTACAGCAGTGAGGACAATCGCGATTGCGAGCGAACGGTGATCCAGCCAGCCAGTGGCCTAATCCGATCGCTGCCGGACCCACTCAGATCATGCAAGCTTCGTACTGTGGATTCCTCGCGAGTCACCGCTTCGGGACACCTCATACAGCTGGTATGTATTGGCTCGACTATCGGTCTGTAACAACCCAAGCAAGAGCTTCGAGTCTGCTACTACACGATACTGCGTGTTGCCTCTGTGTACAATCTGCAGCATAGTAGTGGCCCAATGGGATGGTCGGCGATTTCTAGGTTGCGCTCGCTCTCAACCCGTCGAAGCCGAGCCGAGCTGAACTATGCGCTTTGGATACTAAAGACCACGGAAAGCCACACAGTAGTCACACGATGCACAAGCAGTTGAAAAAAAAAAATAGTCAGGAGGCGGAGACAAAAGACTGCATGCAGCTATTGTAGTTTGGAACCTCCTATGCGTGATGAACCTCAAGCGCAGCTGCCAACAAGGTGTCCCAACGATCAGTCCTGCACCGACTGAAAGCGGGCCTTGTTGAACTGCAGCCAGGCAGAGCATTGTTCGTGCAGTGTCTGCACGGCGTTCTTGACATCTGCCGGGAGTTCCACTCTGCTAAGCTCTTTAGTCAGGTAGGAAGACGATGCAGTGAGGTGCCTGATAGCCTCAAAGTCATCCCGGAGGAAGATACTTCCCGGAAGATACCCCTCTCGGCTCGCGCGCTGTGATTGTAGGCTGGACCAGCAGATCCACCCGGTGACGGCGGGATCCTTCCTGTTGTCCTCCTGGAAAGACTTGAACGCAGCATTTGCACTCTTGCTGCCATCCTGCCCGACGGAAGAGAGGATGCTGTTGACGCAAGACAAGGAATCTTTCATAAAGTAGGGGACATCCGCTCAGATGAGATTGGTCTACCGCGCTCAGTTTTGTGACAATAAGATACTGTTGCTTCTTACCGAGGCCTCGCTTCGGTCGCTGATTGTCGTGAGGAGCGTTTTGTGAAAGGTTTGAGCGTCACCTCCCTTATGTTGGACTGGATTGACGAGGCGATAGACGCAGAGATTGATGCAGATCCGAAGGCCACCAAACATTCTTGTGGCAAGGCTGCCTACGTGTCCGATTAGCAAGTGTAGAAAGGGAGACTCGATGATCCCGCCGAGCTGCTTTGTACATATAGCCCGGGTGATCACCTCGAGGAGCACCATCCTCCGGTTCTCAACGGGATTTTAGCGCACATGACCACAGAGTCCGACTCTCAGGCCTCTGGGCCCACGCCGACTCACAAGTATCAAAAGCACATAGAGGCGGTCCGCAGCCATATCGAACGTATTGAAACCATCGGTGCATTGGGTGGAAATCCGGACCCGGTACTCGACACCATCTTCAAAGGCCTGCGTGCCGTTCTTCTGAAGGTGGAGTTTGGCCAGGAAACAGCTGTCGATGATGCTCTGTGGTCATTCATGTCGGACAGTGCCAATGTTACGACAGGCGAAACCTGGTATCGATGGTACTCGGAGAGTGTGAAGCCGCACCCGGAAGGCCGTGGATGGCCGACCGGAAAGCTGAACGGTGGCGAATCGTTTCGGCGCACTTCCTGATGGAGACGGCGTATCAGCTCTCGATCGGATTAGTTGGACCGTCGTGCTCTGAAGCGGATAGCTCCGAGCCGCTAGGTTCCGCAGAGGCAGCCACGACTGCATTACGCGCAATTAGGGACCACAGTCAGAAGTGGGTGAACCATACGCTCAACGTTTGGGCGACCCTCCTCCGTAATAAAGCGAGTGCGCCGACCTAGCTTGTCCCGCGGTAGTGCGGAAGTGTAGGTACTTGCTCCCAGTAGGCTGCATGAAGAGCCGCTAGGCCATTGTAGCTACAACCTCGAGCTGGGGACACTCCCTCCGCAGGACTGCGCAGGCAATGGGTATCCGAGACTCGCTTCGCTCGCTTCTAGTCATGATGCACGGGCCGTATGTAAAGGACCAAGCAACAATACGTTATGAAGGGCTAGATCAACGCGGCGATAGCCACCGAGGCTAACCCTCTGGATTGAGGGCTACACAACAGCGGGTGATGACATCCTCTCCATAGTGTACTGTATATTCTACTGCAGACAACGTGTGAGCGGTCTGTGATGCTGTCCAGATCACCAAAGCACCCAGCCGGAGCCCGAATTCGACTTTCTATATCACCCTCAAAGGCCTGCATGAGGCGCACCGCCGAAATCTGGCCGATTCAAGCGGCCAATACTTGCCCATCTCATCAGGTCGATCCGACCAGATCGGGTTTGGCTCCTTTTCTCGCGTAGGAAGCTGCCCTGTGCAGACCAAGGAGGGACACTACAGCTACTGGTCCGCAGCTCAAGTTTGAAATTCGAGCGGTATGTGTGTTTGCCAAGCTGTGCCTTCCCTTGTACGACTCGGCCGATGACGAGCTCGCACAATGGAGCTTCACACGAAGGCCGCGAGCGATGATCAACGGAGCACGCTCACACTCCTGGAAGACGGAACGGCAACAGCCGGTCTCCGGTCCTGATGTAGTCCTCCTTTGTGTTTGGCTGTCCTGAGCTCCCGTCCCATAGAAAGGATCGGAAAACTGCGCCCTACCCGGATGCCACCAGTCACGGAGTAAGAATAACTGGTCTCCGAGAGTCCTAGGCACACTGGATATTTAAGGCAGACCTCAGCATGCAGGATAATGTTGTACTTCTCTCAACGCTTCGAGTGAAAGTCGGGGGCTTGAGTTCGATAATCATGTCTGGTAACAGCCGACAGCAGGGGTCTGAGACGATCAATACCCAGGAAGAAGTACATACACTGCAATCGCTGACCAACCGCGTCGTGCAGATCAGCCTCCAACCGACAATAAACGCGGATGAGCTCGATCCCACCACGACGGCCACCTTTAACTATTTGAAGCAAGTACTCTGTGCTTTGGACTACACAGAGGCCGAGCCTGCCGAGGCTGTACTTTCCAACTTCACCAACGAGAGGGATCTGTTCGAGTTCGACAACTTGATTCAGAAACGCGCCGCATACGACACCTGGAAGTCGTGGCTTTCGCAGCGATCCGCCCCTGACTGGACCGAAGATTCGCGAGACATTCGCCGCGGGGTAGAGCACGCCAAGGAATGCGGATCACAGTACTTCCTCATATCCACAGCGTACTATCTGGCCAAAGAGCTGGAACAGACGCCGCAGCCCTCAGAAATCCAGACGGTGTTGAAGGAGCTCAAGGAAGACTGCACGATATGGCTGAACGAAGTTCAGCGCTGGGCTAGGCAGGACCCCCAGGGACAGCAGCTGTTTCCCAAGGAGCCAAAGACTACTGTGACAGGTGTCTGATAAACAGTCTGGCATCTTAGTACTGTGCATACTGTGGATATTACCTTGTTTCCCAGTGCTTTGAGCATGTACATACTTGCCGACCAGGACCGGTTAAGTATCTCTACCAGCGGTGATCTACCCCTAGCGTAAAGAGGGCGATCGGCGCTCATGTATGCGGTGCAGACGACTGATCCGTTGCACGGTAGAATAGGGCTGACCGGAGGCGTTTTGTGCGATTGCTGTCTCCCCAGCCGAGCCACACCTCAGCCTCCTTCGGGCCCTCAGGGCTCGGTTCTCCTGTCGACCCCTCATTCAGATGGACATCGCTCTGGTCCAGCTCCGGCCGCTGTCCACCGAATTTGAGTTCCATTTGCACCCAGACGGAGCGCAGAGTCTCCTCGTCGCCACCAGTAACTTTTGCCCAAGCGACGGCGATCCGGAACGCCTGGTACGGCGAAGGGGCAACGTTGGCGTGTTCGCTGGGAACGACAGCAAGGAATGGCGCCCAGAGAGCTTCGAGCGCTTGTCTGTTCCAGGGGTTCTCGCGCTGTGCGGGTGGGCCGGCCTCCATCTTGTCGCCGAGAATATTCCAGAATGGCGACGGAGGGATCTTCATACCTGGCGCGATGGGAAGAGGGTCGCTTGACAGCGTGGGCATCACTTCGGCCAGTGGGCCCGACAAGCGCGCTTCTGGCTCGGCCGCGAAACGCGCAAAACCGTTGAAAAGCGCGATGTAGTCGGGTACGCGGGGGGCGAACCCAGCTTCGGTCGACCGCTGCATGACTCTCACGGCTGGTGTGAACCATCCGTTGGTCGCCAGGGCCTTGAGGAGTGTCTGGTATGTCTGCCTGTTTGGCCGAAGGTGTCCAATGGCAGCAGGGACGCGGACGGAGCCGGTGTCGAGGTCGTCCGGGGAGATCGACTCGCCTCCCATCAGCGCATCTGCCATAGCGATCGCTTCACTCAAGTCCCCCTTGTCAACGAGGGATCCGAGCGTGTAGTTGACCAGGACAATGGCGTCTTTCGGGTCATGCGTATCGCGCAGGTACCCGCCTAGACTGTCGAGGCGATGTTGAGCGGGCTGATCGCGGTCGCGCATGAGGCGAGCCAGGGCGGCAAAACTGTCGATCTGATATCCCGCCGCGGCCTGCAGCTCCCCCCACAGCTGATCGAACTTGGAGAATCGCTCGGCCTTGGCCTCTCCATACAGGGCTCGATTCATGCACTTGCGATACAGTGCAGCGTGCGGACTGTCAACTCTTGGCGGCGCCGGAAACGCTTCCTTGATGAGCGCCGTAAAAGCGTCGGATTGGGCCTCGGTGGCGACCCGTTTCGACCTGCTAACGCGCGCTAGAGCCGTTCGCAGCCGATCGATTGGATCAATGGAAGCGAGCAGCTCTTCTGTCCGTCCGAGGTCGGCCTCTAAGTCCTCAACACCGTGCGCGCCATCCCCGACCTTGCTGCGGCGAGTGAGGACAGGCCGTAGCACTGACTTCAGCTCCTGAGGCGACATCTGCTCCATGATGTCCCTGGCGTGGTCCAGCACGACAACACGTTCTTCCGCCGACATGTCCCACTTGATCTTCCGCATGTCTCGCTGCTTGTACAGCTCGCTGAGGATCTGTGACCGCGTGTCGGGGTCGACCTTGGCTGGCGGGATCGCACGAGGAGGAGGGAATGATTCTGCCTGCTCGGACTGGCCGCTGACGAGCTCCGATGCGATAGCATCTAGAACCATGTCTGTGGGTTGATTGGCGAGAGCTGCCGTAGACATGGAGCGCTGACCGGGAGGAGGGCGGTGTCGTGTAGATGTGTGATACGTCTTGGGTCGCGAAGAGAGAACCTGGAAGAAGGCGGATTGAGGGATCTCGATGTTACCAGCTAACCGCTTAAGCTGCTTCTTGCCCTCCTTCTGTCGGTTGAGGTGTTTCAGCTTCCGCTCGTAGTGACCTGCAGATCAGCTGATATCTTGATCATCCATAGCGAGTGGCTGTGACGTACCTCCGTAGAGCCCGGCTGTGACGTCTTTCCGGAACGCAGATACTGTTTCTCTTGCAATCACCTTGGTGCCGATCGCGGCTTGGACCGCTACTTCGAACTGCTGTCGTGGCAGGACGTCCTCTGCGGACGATCAGTGTTCGTCCGTTATTCGACGAGTCAAAGTCGCCAGGACGTACTAAGCTTCTTCGCCCATGCGCGACCGACGGTCACAGCTGCGCTTCGGTGAACGATCATGGCGAGGGCATCGACCGGTCTGCCGTTGAGCAGAAGGTTCAGCTTGACGAGGTCGGACTGGGTATATTCCCCCTCCTCGTAATCGAAAGAAGCGAATCCGGAACTCGAGCTCTTGAGCTCAGAGAAGAAGTCGGTGACGATCTCTGCGACTTCGTCAGTCGTGGCCTTGCTTACTAGCAGGTCCTGACGCACCCGAGAGGGGAAGCTTGTACCGCAGGATCGCACGGTTCGATCCATCCATGAGCTTGTACTCCTCCTGTATGCCTCGGTACTTTGCGCAGAGCTCCATCATGGCTCCGATGTATTCTGCAAGGATGAGCTGATGCGCAAGTCACCTGGAAGGGCAGTACTGACCGTTTGGTACAAAGATCGTTGCGTTCACTGACCGGATGAGCCAAAGTTGCACTTGAAGCTTGAAACGAGATGCTCACCCATCGGTTCTTCTACCATGACGACCTTGGATTTCGGGTCTGCTACTTCTGGGAAGTTGGTCGGGTTTGAGATGTACTTCACAGAGCCGTCGCGATAGGTGACTGAACTGTCAGCTTGACATTAGAATCTGCCAGTGCTGCTACTGACGCTTGTACGGCACGGTGGGGGCTGTAACAATGACATTCGAGTCGTACTCGTCCTCCAGGCGTTGCCGGCTTGACCACGTCAGAGGCCATCGCAGTAATCGGCAAAATACCTACAAGACGTCCATGTGAAGGGTCCCCAAGAAGCCAAGTCGGAATCCTTGGCTGAGAGCAGTCGACGATTCGCGCTGAATGGAGACACTCCGATCGTTCAGGGTGAGCTTGTAATCGTCAGCATAAGATTGAAGCTGCTTGGACTGTATGGCTCACCCTCTCGATCGCCTCCTCCAGCTTGGTAAAGTCGTTGCTGTCCATCGGGAACACGCCAGCGTACACCATGGCTTTCATTGGCTTGAACCCCGGCAGTGGCTCGACGGGTTTATCTGCGAGGCAGACCGTGTCGCCGATAAATGCTCACAGGCTCTCAGCACGGTGCCAGTGTACGCGCCGCCCGACTCACCCTCGTCGTAGTTCTTCATGTTGCAGACGAGGTAGCCCACTTGACCCTCGTTCAGCACGTCCACCGGGACTTCCTCCGGGTTGATGATCCCCACTTCAAGGATATCGTATTTCTTGCCGGCTTGGAGAAACCGAACCTTGTCGCCTTTCCGCAAGCTGCCTGACATGATCCGCACCAATGACACAACCCCTCGGAAGTGGTCGTAGCTAAAGGTGTCAGCACGGTTGGATGGCGTCTGAGCGAGGCGCTTACAAGGTGTCAAAGATGAGGCCTCGTAGCTTGCCGTCTCGCGTCTCAAAAGGTCGAGGTGGTGGCAATTTGTCGACAATCGCGCTCAGGACAGCTTCGACGCCGAGTCCACTCTTCGCGCTGATCTGCAAGTGTCCGTCCTCGGGCAATCCCAGAGTGGAGGCGATCTGCTCCGACGTCTCTGCTGGTGACGCATGTGGCAGATCAACCTTATTGATGACCGGAATGAGCGTGAGATCCGCTTCGAGCGCAACATGGAAGACAGACAGCGTCTGTGCCTGGATACCTTCTACAAGGGAGCTCAGCGTGGATTGGTGAGGATTCGGAAAGAAGTGACTCACGTGTGCAGTCCACTAGTATCAAAGCACCCTCACAAGCTCCTAGACTTCGGGAGACTTCGTAACTGAAGTCGACATGGCCAGGCGTATCGATCAGATTGATCAAGTACTCCTTCCCGTCCGTATGCCGGTGGATGATGGACACGGTCTGGGCTTTGACGGTGATACCCCGTTCCCTCTCCACCTTGAGCTTGTCAAGGAATTGCGGATTAGAGGACGCAGGCACAGTGCCTGTCATCTGCAATAGCCTGTCGGCCAGGGTCGATTTACCGTGGTCGATATGGGCAATGATAGAAAGATTCCTGGCACGGTCAGCGTTCCAAGCTATCTGAGACGCGCTCGGACCTACCTTATCCGTTCTGGCGGGAAATTCTCCATATTGACATGCTTTGCTCCTGCCTTGCCTACATCGGCGGTTCGCGCCGCCCTTCGAGGACTACACGCTCGAAAATGCCGGACAAGCAAGGGTCGCTGGACAGCAGGCGGTCGTGACGGCCCCGCTACTCCTCTTCCAGTCAAGCTAGTCGCTACCGGCGCCAGGCTTGTCCGCGCGTGAACAGCTCTCAAGCAGGCTGCACATGGTCGCGTGCCCCTGGCGACTGTCTCCATGATACGTGTCGATGCTGGGTGTGCTATCGATGCTGTCTACATAGCAGACCGTGGCTTAGGCGTCTCGAACCGAAATATAGGCGGAGATGAGGTGGATGTCCGTGTGCGTGCCGGTTATTACGGCCTTGTGCCGGCTGTGCCTGAGGTTCGGAATTGGAGAACTGAGCACGTCAGAGCAAGTCGCCAGACACACCATAAAAGTCCACACGGGGTCGGCGACGGCGGGAGGGCAGCTTGTCGTTGTTGTTCTGTTAGTCAGTCAGTCAGTAGTCCAACGGATCGAAATGGCCAGCATCATTCGGTCTGCTTTGCCAGCTCTGCGGCCCCTAGCCCGGGGGTACGCCACCTCTGTCACCGGTATGGGCAAGGAGGTCGAGGGTTTTGTCGGCGCTATTGGCAACACCCCATTGGTAAGCCTGTCGCATAGTGCTTGATGTCAAAGATCCCGCTTATACCGGCAGATCCGGCTGAACCGGTTGTCGAACGAGACGGGCTGCAACATCCTGGCCAAGGCTGAGTTCATGTCGCCTGGCGGGTCGGTCAAGGACCGGGCGGCGTTGTTCCTCGTCAAGGAGGCTGAGGAGAAGGGTCTAATTCGGCCCGGCGGCACCGTCGTGGAGGGCACGGCGGGCAACACGGGTATCGGTCTCGCGCACGTCTGTCGCTCAAAGGGATACAAGTGCGTCATCTACATGCCCGACACGCAGTCCCAGGAGAAGATCGACCTCCTGCGTCTGCTCGGTGCCGATGTCCGGCCTGTCCCGGGTGAGTTCAAGGTCGCGCGGCGGACTGGGCATCCATACTGACGAGAGGCAGCCGTTGCGTTCGACAACCCGCAGAACTACAACCACCAGGCGAAGCGGTACGCCGAGTCGCTTGGCAACGCTGTGTGGACGAACCAGTTCGACAACACGGCGAACCGGGACGCGCACATCCACATGACCGGACCCGAGATCTGGCGCCAGACGGACGGCAAGCTCGACGCCTTCATCTGTGCGACAGGTACTGGTGGTACTCTGGCTGGTGTGACGCGGTACCTCACCGACAAGAGCGAGGGCAAGGTCGAGTGCTGGCTCGCCGACCCGCCCGGAAGTGTGCTGTACCACGTCGTCGAGAACGGCAAGGTCGAGCGCGAGGGTACCGGCTCCATCACCGAGGGTGAGTGTCATTCCCTGCTGCGTAGTAGCACTTGTGCTTACTGTATAGGTATCGGACAGGGACGAGTGACGAACAACCTGAAGCCGGACTTGGACCGGCTGACCGGCGCGATCCACGTGCCCGACTCGGCGTCAATCAACATGGTGTACCGCCTGCTGGCCGAGGAGGGCCTTTACGTCGGCGCGTCGAGCGCGCTCAACGTTTGGGCGGCAGCAGAGCTCGCCAAGCGGAAAGGAAAGGGCAGCACCGTCGTCACCATCCTCTGTGACGGCGCCTACCGGCAAGTCCGCTCTCGCCATTACAGTGGTGGCTGGGCTGACTTAAGCAGGTACCAGAACCGGCTGTTCTCCCGGGTGTGGCTCGAGTCCAAGGGCCTCCTGCAGCATATCCCCGAGAACCTCCGTCACCACGTTGTTCTGCCGTAGATTGCACACACACATGCATGAGCATTGATGAAGACCTCGGTCCGATTGCGCGAGATTAGCAAATGATGAGATCTCCCCGGCCCGCCGCTTACCGAGCGGATTAGTCACGGCTATATTTTGGAAGGAGGGATCTAATGGTATAAATAGTTATCTCCAGGTGCTGATCGCCTTCATACGCATTCGCCCAGAACCACCTCAACATGCCGCTCCAGCACACTCCGTAGGCACCGTTATCACTCGCAGCTCCGCACGGATGCGCTGACGGACCAGCACACCCCAGGCGATCAACGCTCTGAACAGCACCCCATCCGCGGGGCCGTCCTACCTGATCTTCTACTCCAGTATCATCGATGGAAAGATGTGGTGCCCTGTGAGCCTCCTCCCGGACTATCAACAACGCCGGACAACTATACCTCGGCTTCCGCTGACGACCGCAGGACTGCCGAGACGTAGAAGAGACGGTTGCCAAGGCGTTTGAGGGCCCCGAGAAGCCCAGTGAGTCTCATGAGCCAAGATTTACGGCGACCTCAGACGCCTTGTTCTCTATGACGCTGAGCTGATAATCACCAGGAGGATTGATCTACTGGGTTGGCGACCGAACTGAATGGCGCACGCCTTCAAACCCCGCTCGGACACAGTGGAACGTCAAGGGCGTACCGACAATCATCCGGCTCGAGGGTGTCAGTGTAGCCAATGGGATCGGATTTGGCGTAGCGCTGACTGCCATCAGGGCAAGGAGGTCGCCAGAGTCGACGAGAACGATATCTTGAACGAGGCCAAGTTCAAGGCTTTCCTGGCGTAGAGGGAGAGGGGACTTGACCGCCCAGCACGAGGCGGCTTGGCAAGCCATGTGAAGGCAGTTGATCATTATGCATATCGCATCTATATGGCCTCTCAGATATCAGGGGGCGAACGTGAGCTATGCAGCCATGCAGTGCTCGACGACCAGCTTGAGCAGGACAACCTCACTGGGTGAGGCCGCATGCCGCCGGAAAATCAAAAGTCAAAAGTCGCGTTGTTCGCGTTCAAGTAGGAGTCACTTCTGCCTTCATCTTCGTCACCGTATTTCCACGTTCTTCTTGAGAGACAGGGCTACCGGCCTGCTACTTCAGTCGGGAAGCGTCCAAGATGCTGTCCCTTGATCTACACTCGCTACACCATAGCTGGGACACGGTATCGAGCCTGACCATCGGCGAAGTTGTCCACGCAGTTCAAAGCCGGCTTCCCCGCTCTTTCCTCATCGCTTGGGCAGTCTTCTTCCTCCTAGGCCAACTGAAGCCCTTGTCAAAACAGTATCGTCGCCGTCGAGAGAGCCGCAAGGTCCACAGCTTCAGCTGGCCACTGCCCAAGGTGCATGGAGTACTGGTCGAGCTGTTGCGTCGTGCTGAACCTCTGGACAGGAAGCCTATCCGAGCTGGAAGGGCCGAGTGATCGAGACACCGCACCTCTTCTCGCACGAGAGCGATGACTCGCTGCTTCCTCCCGAGACGGGAAAGACGGGTCAGAAGAGGCAGCACATCACTTGCTTCGACCCCGCGACCGGAGTAAGTCTACCTCTGCTCTCACAGTTGAGCGCGGTGTCGCTAAATACGGGCAGTACCACATCGACACCATTCCTCTGCTCACCGCGGACGAGGTCGCAGCTCAAATCCACCGGGCCAAGCTCGCTCAGCGACAATGGGCCAAGACGTCATTCGCACAGAGGCAAAGCTTCCTGCGGAGCCTGAAAGCCTGGGTCCTTAAGGATATGGAGGGGATCGTGAGAGTCGCTTGCAGGGACACGGGCAAGACCAGTCAGTTCAAGGCGTGACCGGCACAAGAGTGATTAGCTCATCAGCACAGGGGTCGATGCAGTCTTTGGAGAGATCTTGACTACCTTGAGCAAGATCGACTGGTTCGTAACCTCAATACATGAGACCAATGACATGCTAATAGTGCAGGCTGTTGGATCACGGCGAGAAGACTCTATCTCCGCAGAAGAGGCCGACGACCCTTCTGCTCGCGCACAAGGTCTCCAGGGCAAGTCTCACGCCTCTCTGGCTTATACAGCTGACAAGCCAGGTCCACTACAACCCGCTCGGAACGACCCTGGCTCTGGTGTCATGGAACTACTCGTTCCACAACTTGATCTCGCCTCTGCTCGCGTCTCTGTTCGCAGGCAATACCTGTGTCGTCAAGTGCTCAGAACAGGTCGCATGGTCGAGCATGTGGTTCATGGGCGGCATCAAGGCGTGTCTGAGGGCTTGTGGACTGGACGACGAGGTCGTCCAGCTGGTGATTTGCCTGCCAGACGGCGCGGAAAAGGTTACGCGAAACCCCGAGGTTGATCACATCACTTGTGGGTACTTCGCAGTTGATATTTCGTCGATCCTGACGCTGACTTACCCAGTCATCGGCAGCGAGCCTGTTGGCAAGAAGGTATGGCTGGCCCCTTAGCACGTGCGCCTGTGGGTATGTGAAGCTCACGGCTGTTCAGGTTGCTCTCGCCGCGGCGGAGATCATGGTCCCCACTTGCATTGAGCTTGGCGGCAAGGACCCGGCGTTTCTTCTCCCGTCGGCAGACCTCGACTTCTTTGCGAGCACATACCTACGTGGAGCCTTGTGAGTGGCCTTGTTTGCCCAGACCTGCATCTTCGCTGACAAACTACAGCCAATCGGTGCGTCTGCGCTATGAGTGTCACTGTCGCAGTACTAACCCTCCTTAGGCTGGCCAGAACTGCATCGGCATCGAGCTGTTCATGGTCCCTGCATCGCTCTATGACAGATTCCTCTCGCTTGTGGAGGAGCGAGTTCGCGCCCTTCGCCCTGGCAGGGACGTCGGATCACTCATCTCCTCCACGCCGATTCCCCGCTTGCAGCAATTGCTCAAGTCTGCCGAGTCTGCAGGAGCACGAATCCTGGCGGGTGGCAAACCGTTCATCCACTCCGACTTCCCGCAGGGATCGTACTTTGAGCCGACCCTCGTTGTCAACGTGACGATGGACATGGAAATTGCCAACACCGAGCTCTTCGCGCCTGTGATGACGGTCGTCAAGTACGATGACGACAAGGTGGACGAGGCGGTCGAGTGGCTGAACAAGAGCCGTTTCGGTCTAGGAGCAGGCGTCTACGGCCGTAATCGGGAAGAATGCCGTCGGGTTGCTGGCATGTTACAGTGCGGAATGGTCGCTATCAATGAGTGAGTCGGGCCGTATTGTGGGTGCGCATGCCCGCTGACCGTGTTCTAGCTTTGTGCGTGCCCGTTTCTAGGCGCCAGCGGCGATGAGCTGACCTGCAGGGCGTGTTCTACCTCAACCAGGCTATGCCCTTCGGAGGCGTGAAAGCCAGTGGCCATGGACGATTTGGTGAGGCGTACCGGTCTTCGCGAGAGGTGGGTCCCGCTGACGCTGTGTGCAGGTGGTGAAGAAGGACTTCGATCACTGTGTTCGGCCAAGGCCATCACGGAGGATCGCCTCTTCTCGCTCATCAAAACACCCATTCCCCGTGCAGTCGGTGAGTCTGCCCGGTTGCGCCACGTGTATACCAGCTGACGCTGGCTCAGACTTCCCGCTGCCACCTGACTCGACGTCATGGGCATTCCTAAGGGGCCTAGTTAACATGGCGTACAACCCTAACTGGGGAAGGAAGGCGAAGGGCCTCTTCGAGCTGCTCGCCAATGTCAGAGGATAGCTTGGTGCTCTCTGTGGGCCGAGTGGGGGGCAACATGCATCCAAATAGCATCTAGATCTGTTGTAATCTTACAGCGTGGCCGCTTCAGAAAGGATCGGCAGTCCCCGAGGAGGGACGAGTTGTGTGGTGGCGCTTGTGTGGCCACTCGTCCGTCCAGGTCGGTTCAAACATGGAGGAATTCGCCAAGACGTCAACAAGGCCAATGACTCGCGCGACGGCGGTGTGAGTAGCTAACTATCAGAGCGTTGAACATCATCGCGGGGCCCAGAGTGCAAGAGCAGTAACTCCCGCTCAAGAACGACGGAGACCACTCACCGCCATGTCTCTCCTGCAAAAGCACACCGATCCGACTCTTATCCCGTTACCCCTCTCGCCGGTCCAGAAGCCTCGACTTCAATCAAGGCGGCCTGGCCAGAACGCGGCTTCAGGCAGAGATGTTGGCGAGACGGCCGTCACTCCGCTCGTGGGCGATCTGGGACGACTGCCACAGCGGTCCATCAGCGGCCGGGTCATCTCGCTTCAACCGGGCAGCAAGCCTCGACGCGTGAGCGCCGCGATGCAGTACGCGCTTCTCCCGACACCTCCAGCCAGCTCGCCTGCTCAGTCGGCACGGAACGTGTCTGGAACAGGGGCGGACCTCTCCCCGACAGGGACGGCAATCGAGCATGGGTCCGAGGACGAAGAAGACCGCATTCCGCTGCTGGAACTGGACCGTAGCGCGGCGTCGACGCGCGCACCCAGTGGATGGGTCAGCCAGGTGTTGACATTTGACGAGGATGAAGAGGATGAAGAGGCCGACGAGGGCCAAGATGAGAACCAAGAAGCCTGGATCGACTATGTCCGCGAACAGCTGTCTGCCCTGTTCCCGGAAGTGTATCGACCCGAACTCGTCCCTCCGCCTCGGACGACTGACACATCAGCCATAGGCTCGGACGGACCTGCCGGTATGGCCGGATATCCCCGGATCGTCAGCGATGCGTCGACGTCCGGCTTGTCCGCCATCTCGACCCAGTCGTCCGACATGCCAATGACGCCGCTGTACGGCGACGGGGCGCACGAGCTCATGGTCGCCGCTTCGTCCGGCACGGCTGCCGATACCGTTACTCGCAGGGTGCTGGGGAATGTCGTCAATGTCAGAGACGAGATTCAGGCGATGAGAGAGGAGATGCAGCGGCTCCGAGGGGTGGTGGGGGAGTTATCCGAGGGGCTCAGAGGTCCCGCAGCAGTCGCTCAAGATCCCGCGACACCTCGCCGTCCGGCTCTGGAGCGGCCTGAGTGGTCGGATGACGACGACGACGACGACGAGAGGGAGGTAGAGCATCTGTCGTTCCAATATTTCGTGCCGGACGAGATCTCTCACGTGAGTGAATGCAAGGCGGTCGGCCAGGATAGTGTTGCTGACCAGCCAGAATGCCGACCTTATCGAGCGAATCATTCTACAGCTTCACACCAACATGTCAGGCTCGAGTGTCCGCGAGGAGGCCTTTGAGCGCGCCAACTTGGAACGCATGCTAGACGTGCTGCAGAGCGGCACGACACCCATGACCGCGTGATGGACGCTACATGTAGGACACCATATGTGACATGCTCGTACACAGTAACCGTGGAAGTGCATATATGGACATCGACTGGAACCGGTCAAAGGTCGACGTCCTCGTCGTCGTAAGCCTCCTTGATCAGGCGGTAAATGTAGGCTGGCGAGTGGTCGCCCCTGCGATATCAGCTTCTGAGGACCACGTCTGGCAACTGAAGACTTACTCGTTGGTGACAAACAGGTTGATGAGCTCGGGTCGAATATAGTCGTAGAACGGGTTCGACGCCTCTGCGCCGTCGATGCCGCCGCCTCCGCCATTACCGTCGAATCCGACGACCTTGCCCGGACCCTGGAAGTCGACGGCGCCGTGGTCGTGGTACAAGTTCCACGCAGGCGCGAACTTGAATTGGCCCGTCACGACCATGACGGGCTTTGCGTGCGCCTTGGCCGCCAAGACAGCGCCTAGCGTGCCCGACAGGGCGAACAGGCCGCCATTGGCGAGCACAGAGTGGCATCCGATGATGACCTTGGTGATTCGGGGCATGAGCGCGAAGATCGTCGCGTCGGGGACGAGAATGGTGGGTATGCCGATAGCCGACAGGGCGGTGGATGTCTGGTGGCCAGAATAGCTGGGGGCCGACTCCGCGACAATGACCGTGAACGACCGATCCTTGTGGGCCTGCTTCAGGAATGCGATGACCGTTCGTGAGTGTCCGAGGGTCAGGATGATCTCCCTGTCTTTGTCAGCGACACCGAGATACCTCAATGGTCCAGATAGACTTGCGAGCTGTGAACGTGCTCCTTGGCGCCTTTGGCGACGTCGTCGTGCGTCGTCTCGAGCTCGCCGACAACCTCGTCAATGGCCTGCATGAGCACAGGCTTAAGCTTTCCGCTCTGGCGCATGAACTCCTCCGAGTCGGCGCGGCTGAGGATCCCTCGAGCAGCGAGCTCGTCCGAGCTGTTCGCGCGCGGCGGCGTGGCGAACGTGCTTGACGCGAGAGCGGACATGCCGAATCCGGACCCGAACGCTGAGCCGAGCCCTTCGCCAAGGACAGACGCCGAGCGCTGCGAGTGCCGCATGGCGATGAAGTTGGACAAAGAGGTCTGACGGTCGATCGAAGGGCCAGAGGCGGGGTAGGACATGTATGACGTCGCCTGGTGCGTCGGCAAAGGGCGGGTGTCCCGCCCGCGAGGGGGAGAAGAGAAGTGCAATTCGCTGTTAGCCAGGTAGTGCGTCGCAGGCACAGGCAAGCCTGGTGTCTCAGGAGATAGGTAGGGCGTCTGCGGCTCTGAAGAGGGTTGAGACGCCGTCGCGGCGGAAAGTGCGGCGCGGTACTCTTCTCGCATTAATCGCAGAATCTGCCGAACAATGTTGCCTGATGCCAGCTCTGTCCTTCGTCAGCGCCGCCTCTCATGCGAAAACTCGGCTATAACTACCCTTCGGGTTCGCCTCGACCAGCCTGCGGCCGACCATCTTGATGTAGCTGAGAAGCTCATCGATTGTGTTGTACTTCCCCTGCCTGACGATATTCTGTATGAGCATCGCCGTCGCCAGTGCGACATTCAATGATCCGACGATCTGCCTGCGGACCGTCAGGACAGGCACTCGTACTGTTGCTGCAAACGACTCGCCGTCTTCTGAGACTGGTGCATAGGGCGTCAACGACTTTGGCGAGCGGGTCGCTCGTTTTCTCCTCATCGTCAGCTTTGACAGGCAGTTCCCGGCGGTATTCCAGCAGAAGCATGGTAAGGGGTGAATACTGACATTTGAGACCGCATGGGAGGCCATTTTATACGTGCTCAGCGCGTCGGGGCACGTCGATCCTGGACCTGTGGACCTCTCAGCGGGAGGATATCACTTTGCGGAGTTGAATTCACTTCGAGTCAATTGTCTCACTCTCGAGGGGTGCCTTCGAATTCCAGCAAGTCACGTGACCGTCACGGTGACGCCGGCTGCGCGTGTCGCTGCTGTCCCAGTGAGAGCGTGAATTACTCCCAGCAGACATACCTCAAGCTGCATAGAGGACATGGACAGATAACAGCAGTTCAGCATACACATCAGCCATGACAGACGTGAGTAGCCGTCGCGCATAGACTTTCGTGAGATGCTGAAACCTTGTTAGGACGACTTGGCTATATCGGACCAAGCCGGCGGGGCGCGTCGGACACCTTCCTCACCTACACTCGTCGGACAGGACGACGCGGGGGCTGTCGGTCTCGGTCTCGGCAAGATCTCGATCGACGACGGCTCTTCTGTCCAGCCACCACCAGAGTCAACCTCCGATCACCTCTCGCCCCCGACCGCTCAGTCCAGCTCGGTCGCGCGGTTGGCGAGCGTCGCTGGTGGAAGCTCGCCGAGGAAGCTCACACCTGGCCGGCCCAAATCGCCCGCTATACGATCGCCGCCTGAGCGGTCCTCGGCTGCAGAACCACTGTCACCTCGGCTGTTCCCTCTTCCGCGGGACCCAGACTCGCCTGGCCCCTCTACCCCGACAAGGGGTTCCGCCTTCCCCAGCACCCCGACGCGGCGGCGGTCGTCGGCCCAGTCGAACGATGTGCCGACCCTGTCACGGGTGTCGAGCAACACCGGGTCGCGCGTTGCGGCAGCGGAAGTCATGGGAGCGGAAGCACTTGAAGAGGAGGAAGACGTGCCGTTCGAGTCGATCGCCCTGGAGCAGTCTTCGCCTTCGGCGGGTACCGTGCCCTTGCCGAAATCACCCTCGGTAAACGGCTTCAATGGCCATGGGGGGTCGAGCCGCCTCAGCTGGACTGGTGCAAGTAGCGTCAAGAGCGGAGCGCCGTCTCTGTCCGGCGGGACAGCGTCACCTCGGGTCTCTGTCGACCCGCCAGAAGCCAGCGAAACGGCCAGCGACCATGCCGGGCCCTCGGCCGACGGCACGGAGGCCGGTCCTTCGAAGCCTAGACTGCATGCCCCACCTGCACACCCTCATCCTTTCCCCATACCGACTTCTCCCCCACGAAACGGCTCGTCCCGCATGAGCACCAGCTCGGCCTCCGCGGACCCGTCCGCTCCAGCAGAAGCCGCTGCACCGGCAGCCACTCCACCCGCGGCGGCGACCCTCGCTGCGACTGGAATTGGCGTCAAGGGCACTTCGACATTCGAGAAAGTCCTCTCGCACACGCGACCGTCGTACCTCCCGCCAAAGCCACGGGAAGAGGACGACCTTCACTTACACCAATGGGAAGAGATGATGGCGCAGGCGCGGGCGACAGAGAAAGAACGGGCTAAAGCCGCTGAAGCGCGGCGGCTCGAGCGGGAAAAGCATCTCGCTCTGAATACGCCGAAATGGGAAGCTCTGCTCAACGACCCTGGGTTCAGTCGCGCGAAAGTCCAGAAAGACGAGGCGTTGCGGAAGATGTGGTTCGACGGCGTGCCGGGGTACCTCCGAGGCAAAGCATGGGGCCTGGCCATTGGTAACCCGTTGGCCATGTCAAAAGGTCAGTCCTTGGCATGCGATCATGCACGGGAATGCTGACGCAGCAGACGCGTACAAGGCGTATTCGTCGCGAGCGCGGAAGGCGCTCGACAGCGGTCGCTTCCCGCAACAGATCCTAGACCAGCTCGAAGCCGACATGGACCAGACACTGCCGACACTGAAGCTTCTCACTCCCGGCAGTCCCTTCCGAGACGACGTGCGGGAGCTTGTCTGCGCCTGGGTCGTCTACCGCTCAGATAGTGGCTTAGGTTATGTAAGTCCAGTGCTTACACTGAAAGCTTGTCACTGACGCTGCAGGCGCCGTACATCACGCACATTGCAACAATGCTGCTGCTCGTTTCCCCACCTGCGACTGCCTTCCTCGAACTGCTAAACCTCCTCGCTCGCCCGCTGCTCCGAGCGTTCTTCACCGAAGTGGAGGACGAGATCGCTGCGTACTACCGCGTGTTGGAGAACCTCCAGGCGGACAGCTACCCCAAGATCTACGCCAACTGCAAGAACCTGGGCTTGCGCCTGCCTGAGAGCTACTTCCGAGGTATGCTCGTTGAGCAAGTACCGTTTGAAGCGGCCGTCCGCTTGTGGGACCAGATTGTCCTCGACGGGGACGGGTTTGTTTTCCGCGCAGCTCTCGCCATCTTCGGTATCCTAGAGCCGAGGTGAGTCCTCCCCCTCCCGTGCAGGACATCGGCGCTGAGGCCTGGCAGGTTGTACTACCCCGACAGGGAAGAGATCCTGTCTGTGCTGGAAGGGAGGAACAAGGCGACGCAGGCGATCGTCAACCGAGAGCGAGAGCGCGCAAGACTGCGTGGCGAGGCGTACGACGAGTCGCTCGATGGCAAGCTCAGCGTTTTTGGATTGAACGAGGAGGCGCTGTTTAACTGGCTGCAGACAGATGGGTGGAAAGAGAGCCGGTTCGAGCGACTGCTCGTTCGCGAAATGCCAGACTAGATTCCGGGAATGCCATGCATACAAACAGGACCCCATGTCACTTGTACACCACAAGTAGCTTGATCAGATGGACAGATCCAGGCACGGGCGCCTGGCGCGAGATTTCGCAATAACCGACGACTCACCCACTCACATACGTTGATCCTTCTCCTACATTCTGTCTTGTGCCTCGATATGACTGCTGTTTCCGCTACGGCAATGTTGAGGCCAGCCTCGCGGCTTCTAAGAAGGGTGCCTGCCCTTCGGCAGTACTCTCTTGGCCGACCAGCCGTTGATGCCGGCCCATCTATTCTCAAGTCCCACGCCTCGAATGCCAGCTCTTCGCAAGGACTGCGATTCGTGTCCTCTTCAGCAAGTGTGCGAGCTGGCGCTCCACGAGCGAGCAGCTCTTCCGCAGCGACAAATGGCGAGCAGCCAACACAGTGCGTTGCGATCGGCAGCCATCACGAAGCGGGGTAGTACGCTGATCTATTGGCAGGACGATGTCTCAGAGCGAGTACGAGCGTATTTCAGAGGAAGACATGGACACGCTACATGAGAGCCTGGAGGTCGTGTGTGAGCAGTACGGCCCAGAAGAATGGGAGGTTGAGTACTCTGTAAGTCTGGCGTCTCTCCTGCTGCGCCCTATGGGCGGCTGACGCGCTGGGCAGTCCGGTGTGATGACGCTATCGCTGCCGCCGACGGGCACATGGGTGATCAACAAGCAGCCTCCGAACCAGCAAATATGGATGTCGAGCCCGTTGTCTGGTCCAAGCCGGTTCGGGTACTCGCCAGACGGCCGGTGGACACACCATCGTAAACCCGACGTATCACTCGCGGCTCTACTGGAAGGAGAGATCAGGGGGCTGTTGCAGAAGGAGGGCATCGATGATGCCGAATGGGAAGGCGTCGGTCTGGAGAAGTAACCCGCTGGATAGGGAAACACAAGCTATGCGACTATTACAAATGCATAAGTGACCGTTTACCGACTGCTGCGTTGCAGGATACAGCTTGTCTCGTCTCAATGCACCCTAGTGGTTATACAACCTATGGTGTGGGGGTTTCTGTCGTGGACACGGCCTGAGGTCCGCTCGGCACACCGTCCAGCTCGTCGAGAAGAACCTTCAAAGCATCCGCCGCCTGGTCAAATGTCCGAGTGTGCGTGCTATACCTGACAGCCAAGCCGTCATCCAGCATCTTCCAGCTGCACCAAGCGATCAGTCTCTGTGTTGGAGCTAATACACGCAGGAGCGAGTAGTGCTCACTCTTCGATCTGTTTGCGGATGGCGCTGGACTTCAAGCGGAAATGCGTTCGGATCTCGTCTTCGACTAGTCCAGTCAGCAACTGTGAAGCACGCATGGTACGCGAGACGTACATGGCCTGGGCGGCTCCTTCAAGTTATTGCCCATTGCGTCGATCAGACACATTCGACGAACTTTGGCGGAGTACGCCTTGCTCGACGGGGTCTACGAGCTCATCAGCCACACCTTCCTCAGATTTGCGGGGCTTGTTACGACGTACCCCTGCCATGCTTGCCCACCCTGTACGGAGTCAGCCTTAGTCCTGTCGGGTGCAGACCGCTGCTGTGGATGACTTACCAGGCTCATTCAGATATGGCTCTTCGCACAGAATCAGGCTCTGAATCGAGATGAGGACCTGGAGTAGCGTCGACTGACCGGCCACCCAGCCAGGACCGCTCCAGGTTCCGAGCAGACTGAGGCAGACCTTCTGCGCAGCATAGTCAGCTATTGGATCTTATGACCGATGGACACGTCGACTCACGCCACATTCGTAAAGATTCGGATTGTATCTGAATAGTCCGCCATTGGTCGTCATTGACTTGACCTCTGGGCAGCTCTGGTTGTACTGCTCGGGCAGGAAGATGTCGAAGAGGAAGCAGCCATTCTGGTACGGCGTGCCCTCGGGACCGATGATCATCGCTTTGATGCAGTCGACCCGAGCCTCGTCGACTCGGAGGAAGATCGACGAATGCCACGACGTCGGCAGATTGGTCGTCAGGACCGCCAACTCCTTTGCGATAGCCAACGAGCGTCGAGGCAGGTTCTAAGGCTGTCAGTGCCTCCTGTCGACCGTCGCCGATCTGAGACTCACCTGATGGCTGATCTCCACTATCCTCTTAGACCACGCGTGAGCGTAAGCGATGGGATGGATACCCGCTATTGTCATATCACAATACTCGAAGCGAACTTTGCTCGCCCACTCCTCATCTGCGGCTCATTCAGCTCACAACCCAGCAGACTTTCGGGAGGCTTACACTTCTTCACGACATCCTCTTCGGAAAGTCCGCCAATGAGTGCTTCACTCGCTGGTGTTGTTGTCTCCTTTTTGGGCAGCATGGGCAGCTCGGCCTTCATCCTATCGACAAATGCCCGCCCTTTGACTTCGACCAGACTCCGGTCGATCGTCGCCGCCGACGAGATGATGCGCTGGCTGATCCACGTCAATGGCTGCAGCGGATTGTTGAGAGAATGACAGGAGCTAACTCACCAGAAGGTCTTCAACAGCTCGGCGTCCTCCTTGACCTTCGGATCTCTCGCCCCTGCCTTTTCTCTGACGATGATTCGCGGCCCGGAATCGTCCTTCCCCTCTTTATCCTCCTCGACGACGGGAACTGGCTCCCCCGCCTTCAAGCCCTTGAGAGCGGCATGCGCCTGAATGGCGATAATCTCGAGCAGTTCGCGGGGCGATGCTGAGCCCTCATACGTCACCTCGACTTGACCAGGCTGGCCTGGAATCGAGACACGCTGGACTGGGCGCATCTGCGGCATCGCCATCATGCTGGCGAGTGCCTCATGGGCGGAGATGACCTGGGGCCGTCAGCCCTGATCGCCTCGAAACCCTGTTCGCTTACTTCGAGCCAGTCGAATAGCGCCCGGTACAGAGTACCCCGCATGGACATGTCGAGCAGAGAGTCGTTGCGGAGGAGATGGTTCATGAATCCACTCCGCCTCCGGAGATGAGCCAATGTCGTTGGGTGAATCATATGGTCGGACGAGTAGAGTCCGCTCTCCCGCCAAGCCTGAGGAAGGTAGACCTGGACCTGCTTCAGGAGTTCCGCCACTTCCTCGTCTTTCTTCGCTTGAGTCGCAGCAGCCAGTTGTTGACCGGAATTCTAAGACACGGTGAGCGCAGGGTAGTGTAGCCGATCATGTTGACGCACGTCTTCAGTTTCACCGCCAGCGTAGCCCGTGCCCCGCGCAGCTGCGCGTCCAGTCTCACCGACAGAGCTCCTCTTCGATATCGGTGGATCGCCCTCGGATGCCTTCCGCTTCATGACGTTGGCGTCAGACTCGTCAGGAGCGGTGACCGAGCATAGTGTCTGAAAGTGCTGATCAACCACGATCATGCCAATTCCGACAATGATGCCCTGAGCCGTGAGCGAAGGAACACACAGTGAGCGGCGTGGCTCTCCACCAACCTGCATATTCGCGCAGTGAAAGAGCTCGTCCCTCTTCCTATCTGAGCGGGACTTGGCGCTGGATCTGTCAAAGGAAACACGCTCTCGGCAGGCTCAGCAAACAACTGTTTGGCATTTCGGGCATATCAAGTGCTGGGAACGCAGCGATTCGATGTAAGCGGGAAAGCTGTCCTGCACAGTCACGGTCAGTGCCTGCCTTGGGGATCCCGTCACTCCGCGGCTCACCTTGAGATGGAAAGGAGAAGATCTGCGACTCAAAACTTGACTGCATCCCGACCCAGGACAGGGTATTTCCGTTTCGCTCAGAGAGTTGTGCAATTGGAAGAGGTGACTCTGCTCGTCTGGATGGGATCAGCGACGAGCGCCTTTCTTTCGTGGGTCTGAGCAGACTCACTTCCTTCGGGACATCCGCTCATCCACTCTTCTGCAGACACTGTCCTCCCACCCTCTCCGCCCTGCACGCGGGCGAGTTCTTGCTCGATCACCTTCTCCACCCGATCCTTGGAGAGGAAGACCCCAGCATACGGGTCAGCGGAGACACAAGGTGATCCTGGGACATTTCAGCCTCTTCAAACTCCGCCGAAAAGTTGAATTCCACCAACCGTCTGCCTCATGGTCGGTGAAGACGTCTTCGAAGGGGGCTGATTCTTCGCCATAGTCGTCCACCGGATGAGCCTCCTCGGCGGGTTCATGGGACGCCTCTCGAGTTTCGCTCTCCTGTTGAAGTCAGTCGTGCCACAAGCTGGTGGAGAGATGACAGGAGAAAGGGTGCACGGGCACTCCTGCCTTCACTCTGGCCGGCAGCTAGGCAGCTCACCTCGTCCAAGTTTCCTTCGTCGTCTGAAGGTATATCATCGTATTCGCCAGCGAACACCCGTTCCTAGGCAGTCAGCTCCCATCCCGAAATCAACGTGCATCTTCGATTGATGCAGGCAGTCCGGAGGAAGAGCAGAAATGAACCTACAGCCGCCGCCATCGCATCTCCCTTGGCGCGCCTCAAGGCTGCCCTGGCTCTTCCCCCCGGGATCCCCATCTCCTTCAGCTGCTCAAACGCTGAATTTCGGGTCATGTTGGAGGTTTCCAGATCAGGATAGGATCGGTCCAAGCATGCGACTCTTTAATGTAGAATGTAGAGGGAGGAAAGAGAGAAACAGGGGTCGAATGGGTGTTGAAGTCCCGCCTCGAGGCAGGTTGAAACAGTCGCATCAGCCCGACTGGACCAAATATCAAGGTGGGGCACCAGATCAACCGTGCCTAGCAAATACTCCGCGCATCCGGGGGGAGCACTGTCCGATGGTCCACGGAGATGCACGCTGGAGGAGATTCATACATGCTCATCAGGATAGCGGTCTCCAAATGTCATGTGGGATACACCGAGAGTGCACTGCAGAAATCCTGGGTTCCGTCCCAATGGCAAAGCTTTCCAGCTGAGCCGCCAAGATCAACTGGGAGGTCTCACCAAAAGTTAATGACGTTCTCGGCATCCCGCGGGCCTCGGCCTGCCGTGACGCTCCCGGATTCGTATCTCCTGCTGCTCGTCTGTCGCAATCCCCTCCTGATCACAGCGAGTCTCGTATACTCACCACGATGGCTTTTGTGATCGCTGGAGCGGCGCGCTTGACATACAGCTCCGTCCGAGCGGCGATCGACGCACACCACGATGTTACCCACGGTCTCGAGCCAACGGAACGGTTCGATCGGTGGGGCGACAAGAAGGACCAGCATCCCGTGTACGGTTTCGTCCGGCGGACCGAGGAGAAGTGGAGAGACCGGAAGGGCAAAGGGAGGTCATCTGCACCCGAGGATGGGAAGAACCTGCCCACTCGCGAAGAGGACGCCAGCCAAGCCGATCGCGGACCGGAAATGACAATGATCAAGAAAGACGAGCCTGTAGCAGTGACCAGAGCTGGGGCGGATTCAGAGCAGGTACGCGCCGTAAGCATCAAGTCTCTCTGATCCTTCCTGGCTGACAGACGCTTCTCGAAGTCTCCTGAAGACGCTCTACCCGGATATGACGCAGACTCAACGCCTCTTGGCCTGCCGAGCCCAGCGTACAACAGGACCGAGCCGGAGATGCCCTTCCTCCCATCAGCACCCAGTCACGAGCCCTTACATCAGCATCTCGAAGACTCAGCTGGCGAGAGTGACCCAACGAGTTCAAAAGGCGAGAAGAGACTGCTGGAGGCTTAGGGACGATCTGCATATATCACGTGATCGACGGGTGTACTGTATTGACGAGTTGGTCGTTGTAACGATATATATGGCATTTCCAGCGGTGGGATCCGCATCGTGGCTGGAGTCGCCACTGAGACTGATCAAACGCCGCTCCTGTCCGAGACCCTCACCGTACAGACCGTTGGTCATGCTTGAAGAACCGTTGTCGATCCTGGAAGTTGCGCCGCTTTCAAGCCAGGATGCATCGTGTGTTTCCGTCGGAAAAGGTCCACGTGGAGCGGGCTTCTAAATCGAGAACGACTGGTCTCGTTCCTGCTGTCGCGAGCGAGATGGGAAGCGAGACCGGTCCCAGCGGGGCTCTGCGCGGAATACTGCTAGCGTGCTAGTTCGTCTGCGATGTCGAGGTCGGGAGCGAGAGGGAGCGATAAGATACCGTGTGGGATCCGGAGTGGAGCGGGAAAGACATGTATATATGCAGCACGGTTTTGAGCTGGGATAGGCAACACACCACATCTGCGGATAAGCAACCAACCAAGTCTTCCACCACTCACCCTACGTACTGCACACAATCAAACTACACCTGCAATGCCCGTCCCGTCCGTCCTCATTGTCCGCCTCGGCGTCAAGGCCATCAAGGGCACTATCCACGCCCACGAGGATCACAAGCTCATGAAGGAGGGTGGCTCGCCCAAGACGCGATACGACAAGAAGGGCAAGGAGATCAAGCAGGGGGCGTTCTACAAGCTGGCCATGGCGGCCCACCAGGGTCTGGATGGCCGCACTGGCGCCGCACCGACCGAGCCTGTCGTGGTTGAGAGGGGAACTAGTGTAAGTGTTTCCACGCTCGAGCTTCAGAGACGATGCTGACCCGAGCAGACTCCCCAGCGGACCGCCTCATACCCCTCTTACGAGTCATACGAGGAGACCACCCCGGTGCCCAGCGCCAACCCGCCACGATACGAGGACATCGCAAGGCGCAATGACGAGTACACCTACGGCAGCGGCGACAAGCTTCAGCGAGACGTCAAGGACACACGCGCAGCGTACGCCTGTGAATACGCCAACGACCGCCAGCCCGGGCCTTCCCGCGGGCTTCCGCTGCAGCCTCTGCAGCCGAACCAGCGACTCCAACCCGCACCTCTTGCACGCCGCCACTCGATTGCATCGTCAATTTCGTCCTCAAGCTCGTCATCATCGGACGATTCAGACGCCGCCCCGGCAGGCATGACGAAAGCTGAGCGGAAAGCTGCCCGTCGGGCGCGCAAGAATGAACGCAGGCATCGGAAGGAGATGCGCAAGGAGCAGAAGGATACGTTGAAGGAGCAAAGAAAGGCCGATAAGCATGCGCGCAAGATCGAGAAGATGCGCGCGAAGCTTCAGTAATCATGTAAAAGGAGGTCATAGAGCTGTGAGACCCGTTGTAAAACCACTGTAATTGTATGAAGCGACTTATCACACACCTTGACCGCACAGGATTGCTGTATGAGGTCGAGTCGTGATCATCCCGGTGCAACTACCGGACGCGATCGACGGTCATCGCCACCTGCGCATAATCACCGAGCAGACGTATGTTCGCAGGAACGATGGCGCTCCGGAGGAATGGATGGGTCCACCTGCTTGCAAGCTGCATGCTGCCCAACAACGTCATCCCGCGGATCATGGATGCAGACCCGCCGGGAATCGGTCGTCGCACTTTGAGAGAGCCGTTCGGCCGCCGGCCACGGGGGACGCCGTAAAAAGCAGCGCCATACGGCTTCGCCCGAAATGGAACGCCAAGGCTCTCGCCCCACCCCCCGCCCCGCCGAGGCTTCTCATCCTCGGAAGCGGTGTCAGCTTACACTGGTGAGCTGGTGCATTTGCTGTCGTGCGATAGAGGCCTGACCAGTAACTACGGGTCTGAGACAGATCTCAAGCGCGATCTCGGGTCCCGATAAATTAGCACGGCGTCACTTGTGTGACTGGAGGATTGACCCGCACAAAACCCCCGGACCGCCTAGGGACCCTTTTCTTGGCAGCCATAACAACGGCGAGAGGGCCTGCATCATCGGTCTTAGCGCGGCACGCTCCGCCCTAGTGACTAGGGTGACAGGGCGTCGTCTCCTGTTGGTCATCACCGCGTGCGCCAAGCGGATTCCAGCAGCTCGCCACTGAACCTCGGTCGCCGAGCTTAGCCCCAGCGGCGGTCAGACGAGCCAAATCTGCGATTACACCCAGACGGAACGGCGGTTGCTTACCGAGATCGTCCGCCCAGAGCTTCTAGACGCTTGGACAATAATGAGCTCGCCTTCACCGACGTATGCTCGACCGGGCACGAGCGCGAGCGCGGCCGCCGGCAGTAACAAGCTAGCTAGGCGAAGAAGCAGCGCAACGACTTCGGCGAGTGCCTTGTCTCCGTCTCCGTCGTCGTCCGATACCAAGGCCAAGCCAGCGACAAAGGATCTTATGTCTCAACAACAACTTTCACACCTCGGCGATCTTGACTCGACCCCCAACGCCAGCACCAGCACTAGCGCAGATGCGAGTCCCGAAGCACGCATAAACAACCAGTCTTCACCGTTCACGAGGGACAAGCAAGGCGGTGATATCCGGAACGCAGGCTTGACCAGGAAGGGGTCGATTTCCAGGATGCAGTCGTCCAACAGGTAAGTCTCTGCTCGTGCTCCCCGTTCTCCCCCCGACACCGTCCGACATCGTCCGATCTCGGGCATGCTGCTATCGTGCGAGACACTCGGTCTTGGGAGAGCATGACCGACGGTCGCCGCTTGTTGTACGGGTGATATCCTGCCTTTGGCGATCCCACGCTGCCTTTCGATGACCAACTCCGCCCGCCCTCCCGCGGAAAGCATCCCTTGTACCCCCTGCTGGGCACCCAGACCCACTCTGAGCTTGGCATCGAAAACAACTACTTACTCTGGTAGTGCTGCGCCTTCTCCTTCTCCCAAGCTGTCACCTTCGACACCGTTCGCGATCGCTTCCTCAGCGACACCGCCATCGTCGCACCGCTCGCTGCCGTCTCCGTCCCTCACCGCCTCGTCTCTAGGCGGCACCGCCGCGGGCACCGCATCTCGACCAAGGCGCGGACGAGCGGCATCATCATTCACCCCGCTGCCGCCGGTCATGTCGCGCGAGAACTCGTCAGAGAAATTGCATCAGCATTCGCCCCAGCAGCCATCACCGGCCGACACGCCGAGTCGCGCGTCGAGCTCCATCACTCCTCAGTCGCTGATTACTCGACTGGCAGACACCCAGTCCGAGGACTCGTTTGCGGACTGGCCTGAAGCCGGTCCGTCTCGCCCAAGAGCGACGCCGACGAGCATCCCTCGACCGCCGCGCACAAACGCTTCGGGTCTGCACCGAGCGGCATCGTACTCGACCCTGCCTGCCAGTCCGAACAAGCAGCCCGAGGTGACTTTGACGCCTCACCAGGAGAAGAGGAAGGGCCTGAAGAGACGTATATCGACTCCCGGTCAGGCCCCATCGCAGTTTCTCGAGCCATTACCAGAATCAACCGTGTCAGCCAGCGTACGAGCCAGTCCGAAACCCGCGACGGTCAAAATCGAGTCGCGGGGCAGGTCCACATCGACCAGCGTCGTGGTCCCTCAGACGCTCGACACGGCTTCGCCACCGATCATCCCCGTACAGACGATGCCTGTCGCGCCTGTAACCCCACCGCGGCCAACGTCAGCCTGGCAGCCGACCGATCCGCCGGCGGAGTGGGATCAAGGGGACGCAGAGCCCTCGTCTCGCGCGGTGCGGTTCTTGACATCGGCATATACAGCTGGCGAATCGTCCGTCCGACGGCTGGCCAGTCTCGTCAGCCCTCATCGGGCGGACTTCAACCCCCAAGTTCCCGGATCGTCCGATAGCGAGAAGGGCGTCGCCGATGGCGATGCTGCGTCTATTCACAGCGCACACACGCGGAGCAGCGAAGACAGTACTCGGTCGTCGTCCAGGTCGAGCTTCTGGGGTTTGTGGAAGTCTCAGGAGACGGACAGCACGGACGGCGCCGACGGGTACTTCTCGCTCCCGCCGACGCCACCGCTGGAAGACGACGAGAAGCCCGCTCCTTCCCTGACGGAGTTTGAAGCGGCTCTGGCGTCAGCCCACGGGACTCGCGCGCAGGAGCGGTACCCGAGTCTGCCGACACCCGCGCTGTCGACGCGGTCACTGAGCCGGAGAGACCGCAGGGCCGGCGGCGGGAGGAGCGCGTCGCCCGCTTCGGGCCGCGGCGGATGGCTCAAGGCCGTGTTCATGAAGTGGGGTAGTGGCAAGACGGGCGAGGTGATCCGCGAGTTGGGATGGACAGTCGGCGGCTTGGTCGCTCTTTTCTTCGTCACTCTTGGTATCGCCTTCTGGATGATCAGGAGTCTGCCCATGTGAGCCAAATAGCGATAACAGCGACTGTTCGCCGCGCTGACGTCCGCAGCACTACTCTGAAGCACCTGCCTTCAAGCACGACCGACCTGCAGCTCCTGTCCGCGGAGATCAGGGCGTACATGGCTTCCGGTTCTAGGGGCTGGTGGCACACCATCGCTGTGCTCGTCTTCGCAGGCTGCTGGAAACACGCATGGAGCGTTCCGGGCGCTGTTATCCTGGTACGCCCGCGATGTCTCAATCGACAGCAGTGTGCTAACTGTTGCAGAACGTACTGGTTGGCAGCCTGCTCGAGCCCATGCCCGCTCTTCTCCTGCTCACGCTCATCACGGCCACCGGATCTCTTGGCTCCTACATGCTCTCGCGGCCGCTCGCCCCTCTCATCTCGGTCCTGTTCCCCAAACCCCTCGCCTTGGTCCGAGCGGCTCTCGCGCCCGAAAGCGTCCCTGCTCCCCCCACCGGCTCGAGCTCGGCCATCGGCCTGCGGATCACTCCAGTGCACGTATCCGAAGACCCAGCTGCGCCGGCCGTCGGTGCCGACGGACCGGCTTCGACCGGATCAAGCGCCATCTGGCGCCGGCTGCTGATCATGCGCTCGATGGGTATCGTCCCGTGGAGCGGGATGAACGTCGCGTGCGGCGTCGTCGGTGTCGACTGGAAGATATTCTGGCTCACGACCGCCGCTGGATCGGCGTCTTGGTCGTACGTCACTGCCAGCGTCGGAAACATCCTCTCTCGCCTCGCGATCCCTGCTTCCGCCGCTGCAGCCGCCGCGGCGGGCAGCGCCGTTGCCGGCGACATGGACGTAGTGCCGCAGGGCGAATCGATCGCCTCGCTGCTGCGCGACCCGGTCCTTATCGCCAAACTCGTCTTCCTCACGGGATTGACCCTCGTACCCGTCTTCTTCAAGCGGGGCTCATCCGCGTCTTCGACCAGCTCAACGACGAGCGGCGACCACTCGGCCCGATCGTCGCTGGACGACGCAGATGCCTCGCTCATGGGCGAGAAGCCTACGGCTATCCCCTTCCGCCTCGACACAAGCCGCAGGGGTGCCGCTCCTGCATCCCTCTCAAGTCCAAATACACCTCTTACGACAAGCCTTGCGAGGTTCGCCCCGACACCGGCGGCGTTCGACCTTCTGAGCTTCGGGCGGACGGTAACCCGCCAGGGCATCGCCGCCGTCAGCGTCACGGCTGGTGCGGCAGTCAACGGCGTACGAAGCGTCCTGGGGCGCGCCTGACCTCGGGCTCCCGACGCTACTTAACGACCACGTATAATTTTCGGGCATACCAATAGTTGTAGCTCATACCTCTGTATCATAGTAAATGCACATTTAATTCAGGCCACCCTCACTTGCCCCACTCGCCCCCACTCTGCTGGCCGGAGATGGTCTTGCCGGTCCCAGGCTGATTGACAAGGAAGTTCACCTTGGTTTGAGCAGGTCCACTGCATGCTTGGATCCGTCCGCAAGATGAGCTCTTGACGCAGGCCGCAGCAAGTCAGAATACCATGCAGCGGATATCACAGGCGCTGGCGGCGTAAGATTCCCGCTCTCGGCTGGAGTGACCCCACAGCTGACAGGCAGGGCCATACCTCCGTCGTCGGCCGCGTCGGACAGCTCGTCTATCCGAACGCACCTGAACTCGCCCACCGACTCGATGTTCCCTCGCGATGCTTCGGGCTACCCTACAGGCGGGACGGCCGGCGGAAGCGCCAGCGCGAACGCGTCGGGTATCTCGCAGGTGGTGCACCATTCCCAGCGGGGATCCATCTCTGCGCAGTCGCATCACTCTGTGCAGTCGGGGTACGGCTCGAACCCCTCGGGAATCATTCTGCGAGACAGGGACTACGGCGCTTCTCAGCAGCTTGGCCGATCGACCAGTCCTGCTGCAGGGAACCAACACCTCCGATGGTCTGCGGGCGGTGCGAACGGAGACGGTCTGATCTGGGACGATCCGCGGCGGACAAGGTTCTATTACCCTTCAGCGACGGAACCGACCGATGGGTTCCAGTCTGCTAGCGGAAGCAGCAGTGCTGCGGGTGGGACAGGTGGACCTCGTGCACTTGGCAAGTCCCAGTCCGCAATGGAGACCACCGCTGTCACAGCGTACGGCTACTCGACTGCTTCGACTCTCGCGCCTGGTCCGGCCGGCGCCCCATCGAAGCGCCCCGGCCTCCTCCGCCAAGTCAGCGAGAACTCAGTCCTTCCGGGCGTCCACTCGCGGAGCAGGTCGCCGAGCCCCGCGATGCGGAGCATCTTGGCGTCTAGAGAAGCGGCAGGAAGGGACAAGAGCCGTGATCGTACCGTACGGGTCAACCTGTCCGGAACAGGCAACGGCGGCGGTTCTGGCGGTTCTGCCAAGCGAGTGAAGCTTAGCGCTATGGCACACGGACCCAAAGACGGCCTTTACGCCGTCGGCGGCGGGCAACGTGCGTGCAATGAGGAAGAGCGGAAGGGGCTCCGGCTGACAGACAGATCTCAAGGTGGTGCAGATCAAGCAGGCCGTATCTGGAGGGTCGACCCCCATACCGGAAGAAGAACGAAGACCGCGACCCGGGCAATCAGGGTCTATCCTGTTGGGAAAAGGACAAGGAGGCGTGCGGGTCGAAGAGGTCGTCAGCCTTTGGAGAGGGAATTGGGCAGTCACGAAGAGTGTCACAGACCTCGACTGGGGCGTGGGCGGTAAGTCTGCGCCTGGCTATTATCCTAGACACAGCGCTAATAGCGCAGCGTTTGAGAACAAGGTCGTCACCGCGACGCCGAGCGGCAACTTCATGCTGTTCGACGTCAATAGGGGCAAACTTGGTGCGTGTGTGACGTGACTCCGGAGAACGCCCGATGTTGATATACTGCTTAGAGAAGGACGTGTCAACTGGCCAGCCGAGACCGCTCAACTGTGTGCGATTCTGCAGAGCCGCTCCTGGCACCCATGGTTCGATCTTGCTCACTGGCGGAACGGAAGGTCAGGCGAAGATATGGGTGAGTGGGACCACCTTCACGCCTGGCTTGCTTATTGACCATGCAGGACCTGCGCGATCGCGACCCGGTGCAGCGCAAGTACTTCAAACACTCGACTCCGATCACCTCGCTGTGTTTCTCGCCATCCGAGACGTACAGCTTTGTCGTCGGTCTGGAAAACGGGTCTATTCGGCGATACGACCTGCGCCAAGGGGTGCGCGCCGTCGGCGCTGTGTATGGCGCACACGGCACCAAACCAGTCTTGGACCTCAAGTGGAAGGCGGCGTCGGTGCCCGGATCCGCCAGCTCAGGCGACACTGCGAGCAGTAGCTCTGCCAGTGGTGGGTGGCTCGCCAGCGCCGGAGTGGATAGTGTCGTGCAGGTGAGCTCTGCGCCCTCGGTGTCGTGCTGTGTTGATGTGTCAGATATGGGAAATGTCGCAGGCGTGGGATAAGCCGACCCCAGTTCACACCTTACATACATCGTGTCCCGTCAGGAGGGTGGCCTGGCGTCCAGGACACGAGACGGAACTAGCGATTGTCCGACTCGACCAGCCGTTCAAGTCCTCTATACTTGACTCCACGGACTCGGCACAGCAATTGTCGACTTCAGCATCGTCGACGACATCGTCTCGCCTTGCGGCTTCCCAGGGCTCGTCGACAGCGCCGTGCTTCGTTGACAGCGACGCCAGCCTGGAGATATGGGACGTACGGAGGCACTACGTCGCCAAGTACGCTGTCCCCGCTCCAGACGGCCTGCCTGTCGATGTCGCTTGGGGAGAAGATGACAGGTCCTTGGTGGCTTGTTTCCAAGCAGGAACATTTGCCCAGCTCGACACGAAGGAGAGCATCGTGCCGCTCGATACTGTGCCGAGGCAAGTGCTGTCATGGAGCATCAAGGGAGAAATGGCGTTCGCGTGTGACCGGTTCCGCCCAGGCGAGGTGCCTTTCGACGATTTGTGCGTGTAACGGCGAATGAACTGTGGTGTGAAACTGACCTCAGGGCAGGAAGCCGGAGTATGCGAACAACGGGGACAAGATTGGGAAACGACCGAAAGCCGTCTCCGATGCGCGGTATGAACCTCTGCAGGCGATGGGTACGGTCCCGCTGGACGATATCGACGCGGACGAGTTTGCGTACCTCGCACAGCAGTACCGCCTCTCAGGCGACACGCCCATCAATCTCTGCCGGTGGAATCTCGAAGTGGCGGACACCTGCGGTCGACACGAAGACGCCCGGCTCTGGGGATTCCTCCTGCTCCTCATGGAAGAGTTCGACCCTGTGTCCGAGGCGCGTTTGGGGACATTCGACGAGGGTATCTTCACCCACCCGCACAGCCAATCGACAGACTACACTGCCCGCGTCCCATCGCCTCCACCGATGTCTCCCAGGGGCAGCGCGTCACGCCTGGAAGACCTACGAGCTTCGGTTCCCGCCCCACGAGGCGTACCGATGCAGGCTGTCGGGCTCGACAAGGCTTCTGACTTGGAAGAACTGCTCGCCTCCCCACGGTCTGGGCAATCTTCTGGATCCAATACACCTCAAAGAAGCAGATTCAAGGCTTTCCTCCCTCCAGAACCGCGTCGAGTCAGCGAAGCCCGGTCGTCGGTGTCGACGATCGTGCCCGACCGAGAGAGGGGTAAAGCCCCCTCGCTTGCGTCTTCGGTCGTCCTGGAGCGCAGTGCGCGTGCTGGCGGAGGCGGCGCGCACACCCATTCAAGCAGTCAGAGCAGCCAGCGGAGCCGAGACAAGCACTCGACCAATGGCAGCAATGGCGCCCCTAGCGGCGTCAGCTCGAGCAAGCTCGCCTCGAGCCTGATGATGACCACTGCGTCGAGCAAGAGCCTGTACGATTGGCCAGACCCGTACGGTATCATCATGGATGCCGGGACGTCGACGTCAAACTCGGCTTCCAACTCGGCGACAGCCAGTGCGATCAATAGCGGGAGGACATCGCCCGTTCTCCGACGGACCAACCAGAATGGCGGACCTGCCGCATCGACTCGCGGCTCAGAGCCGCCAAGTAGCCCCGTCAACCGTCTTGGGTTCTCGACTCATGCGTCCGACCGGGACGGCGATAGCAGGAGGACGAGTGACGAGCAGCGCAAGAGACAGGTATCGCAACAACAGCAGCGACCTGACCGTGGTCACTCTGCTCCAATGCCGCAGCGCCATGAGTCTCAAACAGGCCAGCATGGCCGCGAAAAAGAGTTCGATCGGGCTTCGTGGCGGGCGTACCGCGCTCAGCGGTGTCGACCGTTCCTACAGTGGTGGTCTTCATACGTGGACGACGTGAGTCTGACTCGCCGGCCACAATTCATGGCTAACCCACAATAGGGCGAGGTTCAGCTCGCTGCGAGCGTTCTGGTGGTTGGTCGCCGCACCGTCGACTTCCCAAAGATGCAGGGCGAGCGCCTTTGCCACGCTTACATCGGTATGTGATCACCTGCAGATCTGATGGGCTGTCGCTGACTCGCTGCAGAGATGCTGTATCGACACCGCATGCCTGTGCCCGCTGTCGCTCTGCGGCTCGCGTCGGCAATCCCGTCACTCGAGATCTACGCGCAGGACATCGGAGTCACGCACGTGGCGCACTGCCAGCGATGCCGCAAAGCGACAGGCAGCCTTGAAGACATTGGCGATCCGACCAAGCGCTTCTGGTTCTGCAAGCGGTGCAGGCTGGCGGCGAGGGTGTGTGCTGTATGTCGATTAGGCGTCAAGGGGATCTGGATGGGATGTGGGAAATGCAAGCATGGCGGGCACCAGGTCAGTTGTGTCCCTCCCGCAACAAGCTCGAGCTGACGGTCCGTCAGCGTTGCATGAGGCAGTATTATTGTGCGTTGCGAGACTGTATACTGAAACTGCAAGGGCGCCTGCTGAAGCCTCAGCACACTCCGAGGTCACCACTCCACAGGGCACAACGACGTCCCATGGAGAACTTCTGACACGTCCAGCTGCCGTGCAGCGGACTCGTAGCGCCGAGGACCGACCCGTTGGAGCTCAGTCTTCCGATCGGACGAGGCGGTACAGCCATAGCGGCCCCGCTGGGGCCGTACTCTCATCCAACACCCCCGCCGCAGTTGCCGGCGGCAACGGCGATATAGCCCCAGCCACACCACCACCCGTACACGTACCGCCAGAACCCCAGCCGTCTATAGGATACAACCCCTGCCCTTCGGGCTGCGGGTGCAAGTGCCGCATCATGGTCGGCACCGTCGTTGCATATGCATAGCCAACATGAACATGGCCAACAGGGCGGCCGGTCGGCTGAAACGTCAGGCACGCATCCGGTCTTTTGTACTTTGTCCGATCGGGCGACGGAACCGTCATCCGTCTCATTGTTCTTGACCCGTTTTCTCTCTCTCTGTCTTAGCTGGTCCCGCACACTTGCAGCGACTCGCAAGTAAAAGTGTTCATGCCGCTGCCGATCAGAAGTAGACTTCTTAATCTCCCGGCTAGACCCCGTGTGTCGTCTTGTGTTCGACCCCTCCCTTCGCTCCGATCGCTGGGCTCCGTCGTCGCACCCCCCGCCGGCATCCTTTCAACCTCGACTGCCGGACGTACACAACACCTCTCGTCGTTGTCATCTGCTTCACTGCCTTCCGCATCCCCAGGGATACCTGTACTCGGATCTCATACGCTTCACAAGCGTCCAGTCCTCCACAGCAGTTTAAGCCCTTGCCGTAAAGGGCTCGCCTCGATAGCGGACCGTCAACCGTGAGTAGGCTACACCTCCCTTCAGTACCTTCCCTTGTTGCCAAAGAGCGATATGACCGCCGCGGTAGCCGCTGCGGTCCTCACCTGACGGACTTGTCGCCCGCCAAGCGTACCTCATCTCTGAGGCTTATCCCCGCCCTTCATGCTACTGTTCGCATTTGTGTCCATCGCGCTGACGCTCTGGCTCTTCCCGCACCAATCCTTCCGCAGACCTTCTAGCACGCACGCGTCCGAATCTATCCTCTCTCGACCTGTATCCTACGCGCCTGAACCCGTCATGACGACCGGCGTCTTCCCCCCTCCGCCGCCGCTGCCCAAGGCCAATGGGCCCGTGCAGCTCATCTTGCCGCCAACAGAGGACCGACCACACAAGTACTTCACCTTGCCGAACGGGCTCGAGGCGATTGTCGTCAGCGATCCAAAGGCCGACAAGGCCGCTGCGAGCATGGATGTCGGTGTTGGACATCTCAGCGATCCCGACGACTTGCCAGGATGCGCCCACTTCTGGTTCGTCCTCTACCAACACAACAAGCCGTGATGGTAATGCTGATCAGCTCAGCGAGCATCTGCTGTTCATGGGCACAAAGACGGTACGTCTCCCCCGGGAAGTGTGAAGTAAAGGCTGACACTCGCAGTACCCCTCGGAGAACGAGTACTCGCAGTACTTGTCCGCGCACAACGGCCACTCCAACGCCTGGACCGCTATGACGTCCACAAACTACTTCTTCGACGTCGGAGCGGACGCCCTCGAAGGCGCGCTCGACCGCTTCTCAGGCTTCTTCTACGAGCCGCTGTTCAACGAGGACTGTACCGAGAGGGAAATCAAGGCGGTCGATTCGGAGCACAAGAAGAACCTCCAGAGCGATATGTGGGTGAGTACCGAGATGGACAGAAGCATCGCTGCTGCACTACGCCACGCGACGATCTAGACGGTGCTGACCTTCGCAGCGCTTCTTCCAGCTCGAGAAGCATGTCCTGCGGAACGACCACGTCTACCACAAGTTCGGCACGGGCAACTACAAGACGCTGTGGTCGACGCCGAAAGACGCCGGCCGCGATCCACGAGACGAGCTGATCAAGTGGTGGGAGCGCAACTACTGCGCTCGGCGGATGAAGCTTGCCGTCGTCGGCCGAGAAGACGTCGACACGCTGCAGAAATGGGTTGAGACCAAGTTTGCCAAGGTCCCCGTGCGTACCGAGGGCCTCAAGGACGTCGGCGATGAGCAGACGGGTGTCAGGGTCGTCTTTGACCAGAACCCCATCGGAGAGGACCAGATGGCCGTGGGTGTTCGGATCGCATTGCGTAGATGCGGCGCTAAGTAGATCAGAAGGTCACGTTCACGAAGCCTGTGCGGGAGCACCGGGGCCTCGAGATCACCTTCCCCTTCCCCGACCTTTCGAACCTGTACCAATGCAAGGTAGGTCGACAACGACTCAGGTAGGCCATGTGCTGACCCACAGCCCACGAACTACATGACTCATTTCATCGGTCACGAGGGCAAGGGGTCCATCCTGTCGTACTTGAAGAAGCAGGGCTGGAGCAATTACCTGCGCGCTGGCATGTCCCACGGCGCGGCCGGCTTCGACTTCTTCAAGGTCACTGTGGACCTGACGCCTGATGGACTCAGTTAGTCGAAGAATGCGAGGATGCGACTGAGCTGACCACCCGCAGAGCACTGGTCTGACGTTGCATTGGCCATCTTCAAGTACATCTCGCTTCTCCGATCGCAGCCGCCCAACTCGACCATCTTCAACGAGCTCAAGACCATGGCCGACATTTCGTTCCGATTTGCCGAGAAGCACCGACCCGACAGCTACTGCACCGAGCTCACCGGCAGCATGCAGGAGCCTGTACCGCGTGACAAGATCGTCTCGGCCAAATACGTCGTCGAGGAGTTCCGCCCCGACGAGGTTGTTGCTGCCTTGAAGCTGCTCGACCCGCGAAAGGCCACGGTCGGCGTCACATGTCGCGAGATTCCGGGTGGTATCGCATACGACCAGAAGGAGCCCATCTACGGCACAGAGTACCACCAGGAGAAGCTCGGCGAAGAGTTCTTGAAAGAGGTGAGGCCGAGTTCGGTGTGCGTCGCATTCGTAGCTGACGGTGAAGGCGATGTCTGGCGCGGCCATCTCAGATCTGCAGCTGCCTGGCCCGAACCCCTTCATCCCTCAGAGGCTGGACGTGGAGAAGTTTGACGCGCCGACGGTGAGTCGGTCCCGGTTGGTGGAAGAGAATCACGCGCTCAACCGAAACAGAAGGCGCTGCGACCTGACCTTCTGCGCGACACCGAGCTGTCGCGACTGTGGTACAAGCGCGACGACACGTTCTTCCTGCCCAAGGCCAACGTTGACGTCAAGCTCGTCTCGCCCATTCTATCCAACACGCCCCGAAACCAGGTCCTCACCTCGCTCCTGTGCGAGGTGTTCACCGACGCCGTCACTGAGGAGATCTACGACGCCGATCTGGCTGAGCTGTCTTTCCGGCTGTACCCGACCAACGAGTTCATCGCCGTCTCGGCGCGCGGCTTCTCGGACAAGCTTGCCGTCTTGATGGAGCGGATGCTCACGCGGTTGATGACTGTCGAGATTGACGAAGGGCGGTTCAAGGAGATCATCGAGCAGTTCCGACAGATGTGGAGCAACTTCAAGCTGTCTGAGCCGTACCGCCAGGCATCGTTCTGGGACTCGTACGCTGCTCAGCAGAATGGCTGGACCCAGGAGGAGCGGGTGGCTGAGCTCCAGCGTGAGTTGATCTCCCTGCGGGGGATATGCGCTAACGCGTCGCAGATATCAAACCGGCCGACGTGAAGAACTTTGCCAAAGAGGTGTTCCAGCGGCTGTACATTGAGACCTTGATTCACGGCAATGTCGATGCGGAGGTGGGTTAGCGCGATAATCATGCGGATATCTACTGACAACGCAGGGGTCCAAATCGATCCAGGACATGCTTGAGAAGGTCTTGGCTCCTCGGCCGATCACCGAGGCGGAGAAGAATACCGCCCGGTCGCTCCTACTCCCCCCTGGTCGGTTCCACTTCACTGCGCAAACGAGCTCATGCTGATGGATCGCAGCGTCCGAGCACATTTGGTCTTTGGACGTACCCAACCCGGCAGAATCTAACGGATGCGTGTCCTACTACCTCCAGGTCGGCGACGCCGCCGACACCTCGCTTCGAGCCCGCCTCGCGTTCTTGGACCAGATCGCGCACGAGCCGGCGTTCAACCAGCTGCGAACCAAGGAGCAGCTCGGATACATTGTCTTCACCTCCCTGGTGTCACGCACGGGAGCCCTCGGCTACCGAGTCCTCGTGCAGAGCGAGCGCGACACGGTCTTTGTCGAGACTCGAATCGAGAACTTCCTCGCGAGCTTGAAGCAGATCATCGAGGACATGCCCGACGAGGAGTGGGAGAAGAACCGCGCTTCTCTGATCTCGAAGCGACAGGAAGTGCCCAAGAACATGGGCGAGGAGACCGGCAGGTTCTGGGCGAGGATCACAGACCGATACTACGAGTTTGGCAGGAGTGAGTCATTCATTACCGGTCATCTCAATGCGCGTCGCTGACATGCCCAGGACAAGCCGAGATTGACCTGTTGAAGGACATTACCAAGCAGGACATTCTCGACCTGTACAACTCTTCGATCGCGCCCAGCGCACCGAAGCGGTCCAAGCTCTCCACGCACATGCGCTCCTCGTACAAGGGCACGAAGTTCGACCCCGCGTCTGCTGGACCTTTGGTCGAGGCATTCACGAAGCACGGTATCGTCGTCGACCCGGCGGCAATGCAGCAGCTCGTGGCGTCTCAGCCAGAGCTGTCGACCGTCCAGGAGTTCGCCAACGGTGCCGTGCAGGGCGCTGCGGCCAACCTCAGCGACGAGGCGCGCGCTGAGCTCAAGAGCCTGATCGACGGTCTGAAGGGTAAAGAGAGCGGCGAGCGATCTGCCGACGAGCTTGAGGCGATGGTCAAAGACACAAATGTCTTCATCAAGGATATCAACGCCTTCAAGGCCGGTCTCACACCGAGTAAAGCCGCCTGGCCGATCGAGCCCATCCGTCCCGCTACCGCAAAGTTGTAATCGTATCCGCACAATCATCCTCCCGTATCCGCATCACTCAGAAAAATCGTGATCCGTCCCGTAGTGTCAGCATAGAGCAGGATATGCATTGCGACCGATATGCAATACAGAGCGTTTTAGCATGGTACAGTGGGACGAAACGAGGCGTCGGTCGGTGGTATCGACGGCTAGATGCCGATTAGAGGTAGAACTGGCGTTGGTCAGCATGGCTCTACGCCCATAAAATGGTTGGACTGACGTGGTTGGAGTGCAGGTTGGCCTGGATCTCTGCCTCTGAGCGGTCTCCGTTGGCAAGCAGCTTCTCCTTGTTGTACAACAGCTCTTCTCGCGTCTCGGTCGAGTACTCGGCGTTCTGGGCTGCCATGCGTCAGCTGTGCGCATTCACGGCGGGTTACACCGGCCTCTCGCCCAGACTTACTCTCCACAATGGCGTCGACGGGGCACGCCTCCTGGCAGAAACCGCAGTAGATGCACTTTGTCATGTCGAGGTCTGGTACATGAGCGATTGCTCCGCACGGAGCAAGCGGAACGGTGATCACTCACCATACCGGGTCGTGCGCCTCGATCCGTCCTCTCGGGCCTCAGACTCGATGGTGATGGCCTGAGCGGGGCAAATAGCCTCGCAGAGCTTACACGCGATGCAGCGTTCCTCGCCGTTAGGGTACCTCCTGAGCGCGTGCTCTCCTCGGAACCGGGGGGAGAGAGGACCCTTTTCGAAGGGGTACATGATGGTGTAAGGTGGTCTGAAAAACTGCTCGAGGACGATCCACATGCCGCGTAAGATCTCGGTGAAGAAGAAGAGCTGGGACGCCTTGTCGAGCGCGCTCGGACCTTTGCTGTAGTCGACGACGGCACCAGCGGGCATCTCGGACCGGCTCTGCGCCGTGGCCGTGCTGGTCTCGATCGGGTGAGGCGTCCGGATCGGACCAGACGCGACGGTCTGAGGACCCGTCGAAGGCTGAGCAAAGAGGTAAGGCCGCGACGTGTGCATCGACCGCAGGAGCGACGCCTGCGGTCGGATAGACGCCTGCGGCAGACCAGCGCGCAGCAGTCGCAGAGGAACCGTCGGCCGCGACATGGTAGTACAAGAATGCAACAACGATGTATACTACACCTTCAGATGCTACGTTAACGATCGACCGGCGGCGACGACGGCGGCCAACCACGGCAAGGGCAATCCACAAGCCAGCCAGGCTCACCACGCGGATAATCCCGAATGTGGCACTCGCAACTCAGCCAATCCAGCGTCGCCCATTTCTCCATTCTTGGAAGTGGTTATATGCATGGGCAGCTTGATGCATGCATCATGCTTGGAAGCTCGAGCATTAATGGTGGTACAGCTGGGCCCGAGCGGCTTCCAGGCGGCTCCATAATCGAGCACAGCCATACTGCCTTGAGCGACCATGTCAGAAGGCTGCAACACAGGGTCTTACCATACCGCGCTACTTGGGCCACTACTGTGCCCGTTCACTCGTGCATCGCGGGTTGATAAATTGTACCTTGCACTCCGGCTCACCAGGGGAACTGAATGACGCCGATGGCCCATCGAGATCAGGTTGTGCTACTTGTAGAAGGGGTCAACGATCCCGTCATTTCTCGTCCTAAGTGCAGAGAGGCGACAAGGAACCAGAGACCGCCATGCTGATCGCGAGCATGAACTTGCGCGTGCTGCGCTAATGCATAGGACTGCGATGGCGGATACACCAACGTTTACTCGGCATTCGGGCCCGAGCTGGCTGTCCGTGATTCCAGGCGCTCCCGCTCCGCCTCCTTCTTCTTTTGAGCCGCTATTCTCCGTTGCTGCGAGTGTCAGATATGCTCGCGCATAGGTGGGGCGTCTCGAGGGGTCATCGCGGAAGAAGCATTTGACAGTAACAGCATGAGCTGATTGAGCACGGGACAATCTGCCTCGGCAGTCATTCCCCCACGGGTGGAGGTGCCTTGCCTCCCGTGGCATGACGACGTATAGAGGCCTCTTTTGAGAGTCCAACATTCCAGCTCTTGATCTTGCGGTGCACTCGAATACAGTGGCAGAACCTTGGGATCCGATCGCACTCACCCGTTGTCTTCTGCCTGCTCCGCGCTTCCCCTGCTCCCCAATAACGACATCCGTGTACAGCTCCTTCTTCTTCTTGGCCACCGCTTCGGCTTTTGCCTTCTCCTTCTTCTTGTCGCGCTTGCGCATAAGAGGCGCCATTTGGCCCTTGAGCAGGCTGCCGTACTTGGCGTGAAATTCGGGCAGGCGCGCGGCTGGTATCTGTGCGAGTGTCAGCATGCGAGCGCGCGAGCGACGATGCGCGTGAACCGAAAATGGCTCATCTGCTCTGTCGCCAACAGGCCGCACTCACTCTAGAGGAGAACTTTGCTTTGTCGCTGTGCACGCAACGGATCAACACCTGGAATTCATCCTCCTCCCCTGCCGAGACCTCATTCTCGCCCGGCACGTCGACTACCACTGTCAGCAGATCCTTTAGTTGGATAACAGGAATGCTTACATCTCTTGTGAGTGAGCCAGACCGTTCCCGACGATGATGGGTCCGCAAAGCAGCCGGTCAGGCGAGTGAGGAACTAGGCGAGACGTGAGTGGTTGGGTGTGCCGCTGATGAGGTGCACCTACCTCATCGGGCGATATGAGCTCGGTAGGCATTGTCTGTTGAGTCTTCCTCAGTGAGAGCCTTCCAGGAGTTTCTTGGTGCAGTGAGAATTGGGCAATGTAGCAGGCAGGATTGAAGTGTTGCAGCACGAATAGCACGAATAAGTGATCTTGTGCTAGCCAACCGGGGAATTGGTTCCGGCTCCGAACCGTGCCTGATGTTGACGCTCTCCATAATCATAGATCCATGGCTCAGTATCGTTAGTAACTCACTCATTGCAAGCATCTCGCCATGTCCGGAGTCGTGTCCAAGAAGCTCAAATTCAAGGGCGACAAGCCTAAGAAGAAGAAGCGCACGCATCATGAGTCGGACGACACTGACCAACTTGCCGCCCTGGCGGCAAGTGATCCTAGGGGTCAGTCTCTCTTTACCTGTCTGGGGCCTGTAGCTCATCTGCTGTCAGGCTGGATATTCCCCGAGGAAATCATGGAGGTGACAGGGCCATCATTCATCATTCTCCCTACCGAGCCACTATCATGCCTTGCGGTAAGCTGCTTTGCCGTGTATAACGCACATTGCTGACCCGGCAGTGGAACCCTGGAGCTCAGAAGGTATACGCCGCACCGCTCGATATTCCACAGGCGCCCGAAGGCATGGACGATCTCTCGCCCGCAGAGATCATGCAGACTATCGAGCCGACCGACGTCAACCATGTATGGGTCATCTCCCGCCTTAGCGGCAGCGAAGGCGTCATCAGTCTTCGCAGCGCTTCGTGCGTCACCGTCCATTGAGCTCTACCAGGAGTCGCTAACATCCGCAGGGGCACGTTTCTGACCGCTTCGCCGTCCGGGCAGCTCTCAGCATCTACACCTTCCCGTGGCCCTCTTGAGCTATTCACACCTCATCTCGCCACCGCGTCATCCTCCTCCTCGAGCCCATTCCCCGCCTTCTCGCTGCAGACCAATGCGGAGAAGTACCTCTCGGCCAGCATGCCCGACGGCGCGGCCGGGGGCGGACTCGGCAAGACCAAGGTCGAGCTTCGTGCCGATGCAGACTCGATCGGCGAGTTTGAGAGTCTGCGGGTCAAGTGTCAGAGAGAAGAAGTGCTCAAAGTCCGGATTCGGAAGCTTGAGGAGAAGGACGGCGGAAAGGGCAAGCGGCGGTTGTTGGAGGGTGGTCCAGAGGAAGGCAGTTTCGAAGACGAGCTGCGGCGGAAGTGAGTACGCGCACCGCGAGTAGCTCTGTAACCTCGGCTGACGGCTCGTAGTAAAGAGGCGCAGACGTGGGGAGCGGGCAGGACAGTCATCTCCGACCGGGATAGGCGGGACGTCAAGAAGGCCAAGAAAGAGGGTAGGCTGGCGGAAGCCATGCTCGACCGGCGAGCCGCCATGAAGAGGTGAGTCAATTGCTCTTTGTTATGGGACATAGCTGACTGCGCAGCGATCGATATGCCAAGTGATTTGATGCATATGCTGTTGCGATGCTACTCCGTGCACGGGCCTAGTACGGGGCGACACGGTCAATGTCTTTATGGGTGTACCCTCTGCCGCCCTTTTCATGATCCGCGATCACGCTGCCGTCCTCCTTCCGACTCCGCATGACATACTTGTAGATCACAAGTCCGTCCAGACCAACTGGGCCACGCGCGTGGGTCTTTCCAGTACTAATCCCGACCTCCGTCCCAAGACCGTACCTCGTGCCGTCCGCGAATCGCGTCGAGGCGTTGACGTAGACGTTGGCGCTGTCTAGGCCGCGGTACCATGCCGAGACGGACTCCTCCGACTCGGTGACGATACTGTCGGTGTGGTGCGAAGAGTGGGCGTTGATGTGCTGGATGGCGGCCGAGACCGAAGGCACGGTCTTGACCGCGAGCGTGGGGCCGAGGAACTCGGTCGAGTAGTCGGATGGCGTCGAGGCTGTGGCGTACTTGGATGCGGAGGGGTATGGTGAGATGGCGGAAAGGGTCGCAGGGTCGCACCGCAAGCAGACCGACTTGTCCATCAGTGCAGAGGCGACTTTTGGCCAGAGTGTCGAGACCAGAGATTCGTGCACCAGGAGAGTCTCGGCCGCGTTGCACGCCGCCATATAGTCGATCTACTTGTCAGCACTGTCTACACAAGGTTATTGTATACTCACCTTGGATTCAACCGCCACGCGGATCGCTTTACGCTCGGAGGCCGACTCGTCGAGGTACACCGCACAAATACCATCCGCGTGGCCCATGACGGGGATCTTGGTCTGCTCCTTGATACTCCGCACGAGCTCGTTTCCTCCTCGGGGCATGACAAGGTCGATGTACCGGTCCTGAGCGAGCAGACCCGAGATCTCCGCGCGAGTCGATACGGACTGGATGAACTTTTGCGGGATCGAGGTCGAGCTGAGCGCCGAGGAGATGAGCGAGGCGAGGACCGTTGCGGTATGCAGTGACTCTTTCCCTCCTTTCAGAATAGCGGCGTTACCTATCCTGTCAGCGAGTCCGACATTCCCCTGGAATACAGAGCGTATTCGTGGTCGGAGGACTCACCCGACTTGATGGCTAGTGCTGCGATATTGACGACCACCTCTGGCCTGGCCTCAAAGATGACTAGCAGAACACCGACAGGGCACGTCACGCGGTACAGCTCCAGCCCCTCTCCCAGCTCTTTGGCGAATGTGCACAGGCCCGTGGGGGCCGGCAAGTCCGCAACGTCCGTGATCCCCTGCAACATCGACTCGTACTTTCCCGCTCGGGACAGGTCTAACCGCGACACGAGGGTCGCAGACAGCTTGCCCTCGTCCACCAGCGCCTGAGCGATCTGACCCGTAAGCCGAAACCATAGTATGCACTAGCGAATGGCTCACCTCCATGTCCTTCTTGTTCGCCTCGAGGACTTCGGCCTTCCTGTCGTGCAGCATGTCTCGAATAGCTTTCAGCGCCACATTCCGCTCGGCCGGGTCGACGAGCTGCGATGCCTCAAAGGCGCGGCGTGCCTCTCGCGCGATCGTCTCCGCGTCGGACGAAGTAGAACTGGATGCCGGGGAAGCCATTATGGCGGGTCGATGTCCTATGAAGCACAGTACACTGACTAATGGACTGATCAAGTCTTGGCCGGCCGAAATGATGAGGAGTCGGAGTCGGGATGTCGCGGTTCACAAGCTTAATTTGGTTCCGCTGACGGCATGATTCCCCTTTGCCACCTGGATTCGATAAAGCGTCGAGAATGACTTGTTCGTCTACACCTTACTGAGAGACGCGATGCCACGAGCGGAAGCTGGATCAACAAAGGCTATTGCCAACGCCATCAAGGCCAAGGGTAGGCAACATCCTTGCCGAATGTTCGCAAACCCGCTGACGGTCAGGCCTTGGTCGGCTGAGATGGTACTGCCAGGTCTGCGAGAAGCAATGTAGGGACGAGAACGGATTCCAGGTGAGTCTCATTTCGTGAGGATCCGTCGCCCGGGGGACTGACATCGACAGGCACACTGTCGGTCCGAGCCACATATGCGAAAGATCCTGCAAGTCGGGCCTAAAGCCGGACAGGCCATCGCCAACTACTCGAACCAGTTCCAATCAGAGTTCATGATGCTCCTGCGGACGCGACACCAGACGAACCGCGTGCGCGCCAATGCCGTGTACAACGAGTATATTCAGGACAAGCACCATATCCACATGAACGCGACAAGATGGGTCACCCTCAGCGGGTTCGTCCAGACGATCGGAAAAGCCGGTCTCGTCAAAGTCGACGAGGACGAGAAGGGGTTGTGGATCACTTGGGTGGACAACAGGCCAGAAACGCTTCAGAGACAGGTGAGCAGCGTCGTCTGGCTACACAGCTAGGCCTGTGCCTAGTATCTGTCTGGCAAGCGCTAACACTTGCAGGCCGCGTCGCAGAAGAAGGACCGAGCGCAGATGGACGGCGAGGAGCGAGAGCGGGCTATGCTGGAAGAGCAGATTGCGCGAGCAAAGGCTGCTCAGGCGGAAGCAGAGAAGGATGCACCTGCAGCAGGGTTGCAGAAAGCCGAAGGCGAGAAGATCACGCTCAGCCTCGCGCCTGTTCAACCGATCTCCCTCGCTGCACCAGGAGATGCCGCGAACAACGCCGAGGCTGGACCATCCAAGTCAGCAGTACAGTCAGCACCGACGAGCATTTCGTTCGGGTCCATCGGGGCGCTCAGCGACGCCACTGCTGCTGCCAAGCCTATCACTATCAACCCGCTGAAGCGCCCGGCGCCAATGAACGTCTTCAAGGCAGCGAGCAAGGCGCCAAAGGCGGACCGGACAGGCGGGGACGAGGCGGACGGTGGAGGGCCGGCGAAGAAGGTGTACATGTCAGAAGCGGAGCGGTTGATGAAGGAGGATCAGGCAAGGAAGGCCATGCGTGGCGGAGGAGGCTCGGGACCAGGGGGCGGGCAGGCGTATGGCGGATATGGCCCCCGAAGAGCAGATGGCCCAAGGAAGTCCAACTTCTGAGCGCGCGAAAAGGCAGACACCGTCATGAACCACACTGTTGTACATCGTCGCATCTGCATTTGATGCCAAGTTATGCCCCAAAGGACCGGATCTCGCCCCTTCCGACCAGTCTCCAGCCCCACTTTTCGTCGCCAATCTCCACTGGCGCACGGGCAACCGTGCCCTCGACCGAAGAGGAAGATTGCGGCTCGTCCTCGCTCTGCTTCTCTGGCAAGACATCGAGGCCGAAGAATGGCGCGACACTGAGCCTGACGACCCCGCGGAACATCTCCGCAAGGTGCGGTCGGAGCCTGTCTCCCGATTGGTGGAAGTCGGGCGAGGCATTGTACTCGAGCAGAGTCACGAGCGGGATCGGCAGACCGCCGTCCGTGTTTGTCGGTGTCGCGCTTTCGGCAGGGTACGACAGCAAGAGGTCCACGCCGAAGATCTGTGACCGGTCAGTACATATCGATAGGATCGGCACAAGGACCCACCTCAAATGCATTCGGGACGAGCTGGAGCCCAAAGCTTCCGCACTCGGCACCAGCCTTGACCGATTCTGCGACCACCTCGCCGACACGCGCAAACGTGCCGTCGAGCCACTCCTTCATCACTTTCCCTCGAGAAGCGTATCTCTCGCCTGCGCCGCTTAAAGGCATGAGAGCGTCCATGCCCTCGAGTTCCCAGAACAGCTTGACGAGCTCTTCGGGCGGAGTAGGCGCGCCGTACGCGTCTGTCTGGAGACACGTGTTCGTCAAATGTGGCCGCAGGTCAATTTGCCCGTCGTCTTCTGTCGAGACGGCGGCAGTAGTCGAGCCCGGATGGGTGTATGGCGATCCGGAGAACAGGGCGAGCATGGTGCGCGATAGGTGCACGGTGTACGACCCAGTCACAAGGACGTACGCTCGCAGGTGGAACTGCTAGTGTGAGCAACAGCTACCTACCAAGTGTTCTGGCCAGACTCACCTTGAATCCGGTGAGGTCTGCAGGAGGCTCGCCAGGGATCTGAGCGTAGTCGAACAGCACAGGACGTGGCATGTATTCCTGAAATGTCAGCGGGTGATATTGGCATTCGTGAAATGCTCACCTGGATGATGAAGAAGCGCAATTGGGACGTCATGACTCCCGTTCCGTACCCCTCGTCATCTCCGGATGCAACGCCGTCGTTTGACTCAGAGGTCCGTATCTTCGACATACGAGCCTCAAGGCTATCGTCTCCGGCCGAAGCGCGCTCTTCCCGTTCCCCATCATCGTCGTCGTCGTGCCCCGAGTCATCGCCATCCTCTTCGTCCTCCTCTTCCGAATCCGAATCGAAGCTTTCGAAGATCCGAGTCCTGTATGTTCAGCGTGGTCCAGCAACATCACCGCACGGAAAGGCTTACAGCTCTTCTTCGGTGGAGAACATGCGGATACCCTGTGCTCTGTCCGCGAATCCGGGTTTCAGGATGTACCACCTATCTCCGTCGGTAAACGGTTCTCCGTGCTCGCAGCTGAAAGAACTGACGTTCTGTTTTCTGGCGCCTTCTCCTCGTTCTCCCTCATCTCGCCCGCCAGCTCATACAGCTCATCCATCAACAGCTCGTCCAGGTCGTCCACCCCAAGGAGCTCAATCACCCATCCGCGCGGCACACCGCCATCGTCAAGCGGACTGCGGCGGGGTTGCGCCTCGCCAGACGACTGCTGAGCGAGCTCTGCTCTGGAGCGGTATTTCGCGAGGTACTCGGTAATCGTCAAGTGAAGCTGGTGTTTCCGGATGAGCGCCTTGCGGTAGACGTAGGACGAAGTGAGGTATCGGCTTGGCTCGGCATGTGGCTTGTCGAAAGTCATGAGGTCATAGTCGGCCCTACAGCCTGTCAGCATTGTACTGCACTGAGAGCTGGGTTCACGTGCCATTGCAGCTGGGGAGGGTCCTGCTCGTCTGGCGGCAGAAGCGAGATGGAGATACTGTCGAGAGTCGCAACTAGCGCCTGAATGAGGAGAGTCTGGGTGTATGGTGATGGAAACGAAACGAAAGCCTTGATGGGTGCTGGTCGCTCCATGCTGCTTTGCTCTCTCTTGCTTTCCGCCATGGTGTCTGTTCTTGCTGTTCACTTCACCAACAATGATATCCTGCCCGCTGCGAAAGAATTCGGGGGAAAGGCACGATTACGGTGTGGAGCCCCGTGTGGTGATTATTGACCGCGGGAAATGGAAATGTTGGGAATCGCTCAACCAGAACAAACGCCTCCTAATTTGGAAAAGCCATCCAATCCAATCCCCCGTGTGTGCATAGATTGCTCAAATCCGCGACGGTCAAATACCCAGCGCTCCCTTCAGTACCTCTTCTTCCCCCCGCTCTACCTTCTTTCACGCCAAACATGCCCGCCCCGACCGCTGTCGCCTCGCTCGATGCCCGCCTGCCTGTAAGCCCTATCCAACCAGCCGGAGAACGCCGAAATGGCCCGTTGGCTCATCCTTCTTGCAGATGCTGGACGGCAATGCCATCCCGCAGTTCGGTCTTGGCGTGTATGAGATGAACGATGAGCAGGCGTATGACTGTACCCTGCACGCCCTCGAGAACGGCTACAAGCATATCGACACTGCCGAGTGGTAAGCCACGTCCGGGTCCTGGGAGTTGAGCTCACCCTTAGGTACGAGAACGAGGCGCCATGCGGCAAAGCCGTCAACGACTACTGCAGTCGGTCCTTTACCTACCTTGAGGCTTGTTAGGCTGATGAGCGGCAGAGAATACCGGGACGCCTCGATCGGAGATCTTCCTGACGACCAAGCTGAAGACGAACCGGGGCTACGACGAGACGCTTCGCGACCTGCGCAACTCGCTCAAGGTCGCTGGTGTCGAGTACTTTGACCTGTACCTCATGCACAGCGCCATTGGCGGTCCCGAGATCCGCAAGCAGGTGTGGCGCGCGTGCGTCGACGCCCAGAAAGAGGGCCTCGTCAAGTCCATTGGCGTAAGTCGCACCTGTAGTCTTCAAGCAGGCCCTCGCTGACGCGGCAGGTGTCCAACTTTGGCGCCAAGCATATCCAGGAGTTCATCGACCAGGGCGTCCCCCTTCCCACGATCAACCAGATCGACCTGCACCCGTTCATGCGACACCCGGAGATCGTCGACATTTGCGAAAAGCACAACATCCTCCTCGAGGCAGTTTCATCCCCCGTACGGCCACGTCAGCCGCTGATATGAGTAGGCGTGGGGCCCGCTTGCCCGTGCTATGCGATTCGACCACCCTGTCGTTCAGCGCGTCGCCAAGACGCACAACAAGGACCAGGCGCAGATCATGCTCCGATGGGGTCTGCAACACGTACGTCGCTGTTGCACTGAGCACGCAGCCAGGCCTCTCTGACTGTGCACAGGGCTTTGTTGTGATTCCCAAGTCTGTCTCGCCGAAGCGCATCGTCTCGAACGCCAACATCTTCGACTTTGAGATCAGCGCCGAGGACATGAAGGAGGTGAGCACCGACACTGCCTTGCACGTAGACGCGCCGCTGACTTTGGGTTAGCTCGACGGCCTCGACGAGTACCTCGTGCGTCACTGTAGCTGTTTGAGCCTTGAGGGATTGCTGACATCCTTAGGTCACCGACTGGGACGTCGTCGACTGCGAATAGTCTATTCAAAATACATAGAGGCCGCTCGTGAGATGTGATGCATCGTGCTCGTCGTGAACCAGGCCGATTATACAACTTTTCGGATTTCTAGAATATGGCAAATGGACTACCGAGTAAAGGGAGCCGCGCTTCGCTTGAGCATCGAGCTTAGACTTCGCTCTGCCGCTCGCCGGTCACAAGCGGTGTGGTCTCGGTCACCGGCGCGGCACCTTCCGCACCGCGGTCCCTTCGCCGGGCGAACAGCCTCGAGCGGAGTCCGCGCAGTCGGGTCCGGAAACTCGTCAGAGCAGATTGAACTGGTTCGGCATCGCCAGCCGGGTTCTCCCCGTCCTGTCCGGCAGGAGGTACAGGCCCAACTTGAGACAGTGTCGCTCCCTGCACGGGGGTTCCTCCGCTCGGAAGGGTCACATCCGCGCGACACGTCGGGCACTGCTCTGCGTCAGCAATGGCAAATGTTGGCATGGAGGGGAACTCACGAGTTTACGCCACTTGAGCAACCACTCGTCGCACTCGACTTTATGGAAGACATGCCCGCACGGCAAGATCCTGACGACGTCCCCGCGCCGGAAATTGTCCATGCAGATGGCGCACTCGTCCTTGCTGAAGTACTTCTTCGCCGATACGGCCGACTTGGTGCGCGGTTTGCTTCGTTTTGGCTTCGGCGGTCCTCCGCCGGTCGCAGCCGACATGAGCAGGTCTTGTGAGCGGGTACGGGACGTGCTGGGTCGAGAAGGTGCGAGAGCCGGTTCTGAACGTTCGATACGGCCATGAGCCGACATTGTAGATCGAGTAGACGAGTTTCGCGACAGCTTGGATGGGCTGGATTTTCCGGCTTCATGGGGAGACAGCTTTGCGTCGGCACCATCAGTGCCAGCATCCGGTCCGTTGCCCTCGGAGGTGTCTTCGTCCTCGCCGTCAACCTGTTCCTCCTCCTCATCCTTCTCCCAAACAATATCCGGGGTCCAGATCCTCTCGGGAAGGGACAGGACAACGGTTGGCGGAGCGCGATTCGCCTCTCGCTGCCTTGCCATGCGGAAGCGATGTATCGCAATTGATGACAGCAAGAACATGCTCGGAAGGAGCAGCGCGAATGACAACAAGGACGACAGCGTGCTGGGAGGTCAGTCAACGCGCCTAGCTGAACACATTCCCGACTCACTTGCCGTCGTCCTTCCCCTCACCGAGCTCGATCCATAGACCTGGCCCGTCGGGGTGACCCGAGTCCGTGCCGTTCTCAAGCATATCTTTGAACGCGAACCAGCTCGCGCGGGACACGAATACCGAAGGGATATAGATCCCCTCCGTGTCATCTGCTGCTGAGTGAGCCGGGACAACCGCGCAGGAGCTGTGCCAAAGGTGACGTACCAGGCGAGAACATGGTGATGAGCCCCTCGCGCTTCCGCCCTTCCTCGTCGGGCTCGCCGACCCGCAACTCGCCATCGCCGACAATCACACCCGCTGCACCGCGTTCTTGCGCCGCACGGACTTTGACGGCGAACTCGCACCCGCCGCGCTCGACCAGTGCGATCTTGTACGGCCTCGAAGGGGTCGTGTACCGTATAGGCGGCCACGCGGGTGATATGCACGCAATGTCCGGGTGGAGCGCCTCGTGGGATGGCTGCTTGCCGTGAGAACGCCCCGGTGGGCTCGACGGCGGCGATACGGGGACATGGATCCTTTGAAGGCCAGATGACCCTGATTCGCCCTCTGTTGCGTCGTCAAGAGTCGAGCGTAGCGGCGGTAGAAGGTGGAAGGGGGTGAGGAGCCCCTGTAGGGGTAGAGAGACATTACGCCCGAATACTTGTGGGAAAGCAGCCGGTCTGTGAGGGAACGTCGCGTTGTGGTCGCCCAGCTGATTGTGTGTCAGCCGATCTGAACCCTCTGGATGCAATCGCGACCGCGGATATACGCACAGACACAACCACATCACCCTCTCCTCCGATCGAGAGCCAGCGTGCGAGCCATCCACCGGCACTTTGGCCAGCTGACGCTGATGATGGCTCAGACGATCCCATACCCAACGGGATATCGACCCCGCCTATACTTGTTCCCCACGCCATGAAGCGCCTATCACTCCGCCCGTCGTCGTGTCCGCTTGACTCTCCTGTGCCAATCGCGCTTGTCGACACGTAGCCGTTGGACCATCGCGAAGGATCGAGCGCCGCCGCTCGTGCTGAGACCGCGGTGGCGAACAACGCGGAAAAGGGCGCAGCAAACGGCCGATCGAGATCGCCTGTCGCTGCGAGAAGCACCGCCCAAAGCGCGAATTGCGCCGGGTACATTGTACCAGTATTGGCACTGCGCGATCGCTTCTGAGGGCAGACTGACTCTTGCAACGCGAATCACCGGATAACTACGTGATTGACAACTAAGTCGAGACGTCGTCGCTCATGTTGAAACATAGCCGGGCGGGCCCGGACCAGACACATGCCGGCATCCGTCTCAAATCACAGAGCAGGTGACAAAGGGATCGAGGGAGGCGTTCAGTATCAGATGCATACAGTCGAGCCATGCCTCGGGGAGGCTATCCAATGGAATCGAGCATGTACATGGCACACCAGCCCGAGAGAGTCTATTGTCGGTCTACGCTTGGTCAGCCGCCGTCCTGGCTACGGCGTCTTGACGACACTTACAGAGGTGTCGCTTGAGGACCTTGGCGATCAAGGGAGTGTCAGGGAAAGCCATGGTCTCGAGGGACTCGGCGTACTGGGGTGGTCAGAGAAAGCACGAGACAGCTGAAACGAGTGCTTACGGGGGTAGGAACGTCGGCGCCGGTGATTCGCTCGGGGGGAGCGTCCAGGAAGTCGAACGCGGGGGACTCGCAGATCTGCGCAATGATCTCCGAACCAACACCGAAGGCTGCATGCACATCAGCACTGCCGTGCCCCACGGGTGGACTGGACCTACCGGGGAAGCCGCCCTCGACGGTGACGAGGTGGCCGGTCTTCTTGACCGACTTGATGATGGTCTCGATGTCGAGGGGTCGGATCGATCGGAGGTTGACGACCTCAACCTTGATGCCCTCCTCCTTCTCGAGGATCTCTGCGGCCTCGAGCGAGTGAGTGACCATCTTACTGTGCGCGACGACGGTGACGTCGGTGCCCTCCTTCTCGACCTTGGCCTTGCCGATGGGGATCAGGAAGTCGTCCGACATCTCCTCCTTGGTCATCGGGAACGACACGCCGTACATCAACTCGTTCTCAAGCACGCAGACCTGCACCGCAGGTCAGCCTCTGCGCAACGACAGTTGCGGCGTGTACACTCACAGGGTTGGGGTCGCGGATGGCGGCCTTGAGAAGACCCTTGCAGTCGGCGGCAGACCAGGGCGAGACGACCTTGAGACCGGGCACGCTGCCGTACCAAGCGGCGTAGTCCTGCGAGTGCTGTGCGGCGACACCGGCAGCGGCACCGTTGGGGCCTCGGAAAACGACAGGGCAGGGCACGTTGCCGCCAGACATGTAGTACGTCTTGCCGCCGGAGTTGACAATCTGGTCAATGGCCTGCATGGCGAAGTTCCAGGTCACTACGAGCTACGTCAGCACGGCTCCGCACAACTGCGGGGGCGGGCAACTCACTGAACTCGCAAACGGGCCGGAGACCGGCAAGGGCCGCACCGACAGCGATACCAGCGAAACCCATCTCAGTGATAGGGGTCTGGCAAATCAGAACAAGGCCCGAATCCCCTTTGCTGTGGCAGACTCACGTCAATCACTCGGTCCTCTCCGAACTTGTCCAACAGGCCCTTGGTGATCTTGTAGGCACCGTTGTATCGCGCAACCTCCTCGCCCATGATGAAGACCGACTCGTCCCGGAGCATCTCCTCCTCCATCGCAGCGTTGAGTGCCTCTCGGACGGTCTGCTCATCAGCACCATACACTCTGTCAACATTTGTCCAGCCCCTTCTTTGTATCGATCCGAACGATGTTTCTCGTCCATCTTCACCGACCGATGTTCGCCAGCCACACCTCTCCCCCTACACTCGCTTGCGCTCGCTTGTACAGCTACTCACCATGGTGCTGCCGCCTTCCTCGGTGGAAGCGCTCCGCCTGGCGCCGTCGACCAACAACCGGGGGTTGCTCCTGGCGACACGGGCCATCGGGGTCGCAGCGAGGGCGTTCCTGCTGACGAGCCTGGACGACGACGATGCGGTGGACAGGGCGGCCGACGCGGCAGGGCGGAGAGCCGCGCCCGCGGGCTTCAGCGGCAGAGACAGGCGGGACAGCGCAGTTCGAGCAGCCATGGCGAAAGAGGATAGGACGATACAGGCGTGTGGTAACAACCGACAGACTTTTGTTGTCAGAGCCAGCGGAGAGCGAGCGTGCCAGGGCCGACGGTCGCGGTGCTCTCCGGTCCTCGGGCGGCTCGTTGGGGACGCGGCACAGAACCAACTTCCGACCCGTCTGCATTTCTCATTTGTTTTCTGTTCATTTATTTATATTTATCCAGGAACATTGTCCTAATCGCACTTTACGGCAATCTGATCTTTAACTTGCTTGTTTTATGTCTGAATTCACCGTTTGGACAGCACCGAAATGCAGCCAGAAGCTCCAATACAGAAGCCGGACGTGCTGGTGGGTGTCTGAAGGTATGAGCATGAACAAGAGCTGAACAGAGTAGAAGGAGTATCTTCTTCCTGCACTGAACAGTTGCCCATTACAGGCCGGTCCGCTATACACCTCTTACAAGGATCTAGCACTTTGTCAGTCCACCGAACATTGACACTGAGAGTACCTGCTCACGAGACGAAGCGGTCGAATGGCATGATTTGAGGGCTTTCGTCCTTCCAGGAACATCATGGGCGGTCATCGTGGGACACAAGCGGCGGGATGTGAGTCCTTCACACCCCATGCAGCCGTGCTCGGGAGTACTGCTGAATGCGATATCAGGATCCACTGCGCGCTGTCTTGCCATTACCACTGCACACGACCTCATTACGGCCATCATCCCTCCGAGAGATCTATACTGCGCTGGAGGGCCTAACCTTTGAGGAGCTCCCACCGTGCGGCCCTGCATTGGTTCGACCCGTTTCCGAGCTCAAGAACGAGCTGGACCGACGAAGAGCGGAAAGACCGGGCGGGGCGGACGCAGGACCGAGCGGGTCGACAAACGGCGCGCAGCAAACCGATGACGACCTCTCGCCCGTTGCTGAGGAGGAGAACGGGGTCGGAAAGGAGGCAGCAGACGGACTCTCAACAACAACAAATGACGAGCTCGACACCGAGACGCTCTACCTCGCAATCACGACGACTGACTCGACCGTCGTGTACTACAAGCTCTCCAAGGGGATCAAGAAACCCGCCGACATTCCTGACGAGTAGCCTCCTCACACGACCAGCACAGCTCCCTCGCACGCCGAGACGAACTACCTCGCCATCACGACGATTGACTCCACCGTCGTGTACTACAAGCTCTCCAAGGGAATCAGAAAACCCGCCGACGTTCCTGACGAGTAGATTCGTCGCACCAGCACAATTCGCGCCCCGCGCCTAACATTGTCCCCGACCAGCACTTGTTGTATTACTACATTATGCATGCGGTAGATCCGCGCCATGTCGCGAAAGAGGTGATCACATGGTCAGGACGCCCCGCAAGATACCCTTCTCCGCGTCGGTCAAAAGCTCCACCACGGCGTGCATGCCGCCGACATCCGCGGCGTAGCACCCTCGCAGGCCGTCGGTGAGGTGTGCCTGCAAGTCAGCACTGTCGAGACCAGACAGGTACCCTACTCACCCCAAGATCGATCTGTGCAATAGGATCCATCTTGAGATCCTCGTCATCATCCTGCGCATCGTTCTCATTCGCCCCTGAATCGAGCCATGCTGTGATGTCAGCCCAATGACAGTCTCCTCGCCGGAAACACTCACACGAGAGGTAGTCGAACTCGCCGACGCCATCTCCAAGCGGGTCGTCCTCTTCCCAGTCGTCATCCTGTACATGGTTAGCCCGGCACAAATACGCCGGCAGAGCCACCTACGCCGTCGTCGGAGTTGATCTCGTCGTCTTGCCGGTTGGCAGTGCCCTTGCCCTTGCCGATACTCTGAACATCCTTCAGGAGAAGCTTGAGCGCCTTGACGGGGAAGGGAATCTGGGTGTATTGATTTGGCACTGTGAAGTCAGTCACGCTTCCAAAGGGCCGTGATCCTCCTCAGCTCACCGAGCTTGGTCCGAGATCGCGTCATGATAGCTGCACATATCAGCCTATCCCACCCTGAACAAGTTTTCGCAGCCTCACTATCTCTGTTCTTTTCTGAGATGACAAGGTCGCCCTTGACCACCACCGCCGCCACTCGGGGATCCGCCAACGCAAAGAGCTTGGCCATACCGAGATCGCTGAGGAACGGCTCAGCCAACGTCTACAAATGCACTCCGAGACCCACCTGACACGGATGTTCCAGCTGCCGCTGATGGTCTCGCTGGTCTCGCACCATGCAGACAACACAACCTCGAGTGCCGATCGCTGCTGTCCCTCCGAGTCGGGAACTGTGAACTGCGACAGCAGATCAATCGTGTTCGAGGTATGCTCCGTGCAGAACAGGTAGGCGAACGGCAAAGCCAGGCTCTGACTACGTCAGCTTTGACTGCGGAAAGCCGGAAGAAAGACTCGCCTGGATGAAGCTGGGAAGGCGGGCTGTAGCCAACCGGCCAGCAACGGCGCGCAAGAGGTCAGGCAAGACCGGCGCCATGGCTGCACCGGCTTTGCGGAACAAGTGCATGATCAGCTCGCCCACGAAGATACCGCCCGACTCGGAGAAGGTCGGGCCGAGGAACCGTCCCAAGAGGGAGAAGATGGACGCAATGCCATTCGTGCCGTCCGACTCGTGCCTGCAAAGGTCAGCCTGGTCCTAGACGGCCTTGAAGTTCTGATCCGCACCATTGGATGAGCTTGTCGCAGTCCTTGCGGACCACGAGCGTCAGATGAATCATACCGTGCTACCCGATCAGCGAGCCGAGCATGATATTCGCGGCTCTCGCCTCACCTGGATGACGTCCATGTCGTCGGTCGCTCGCAACACGCGCATGACGCCCGCAGTGACTGTGTCGACCAGCTGGGCCTCGATCGGACCGCCGCGCGTCCGCAGCATCGAGTTGGCGAGCTGGACTGCCTCGCCGGGAATGTGCAGGCTTTCCGCATCGGGAGCAGCCGTGATAGCCGCGGCGATCTTCGACGACAGATGAATCGCGAGCGCCGACGCGATCCTCGGATTTGGCATCAGGCTCTCGATCAGCTCCTCGATGATAGCTGTGAGCACTGGATCTGTCTTGCGTAAGCCATGGCAAGCGTGACACCAGGCAATGCCAGACTGAGACTCACCTTGAGAGTTGGTCTCCCAGGTGAAATAGACCTGGTCCGCGACAGGTACGATGGACCGCTCGTTCAAAAGCTGTTGATCCAGAGCGATGACCGCCCGGATAGTCTCCACCAGCAAGTAAAGCATCTCGCCCTTGGTCTCCTGCAAGAGCGGTAGCAGGAGCTCCAATATTCTCCGCGAGTGCTGCTGCATTACGCTCGCGTCCAGGAACCGACAGAAGCTGCGAGACGGGTCAGCAAGCCGGCCTACGTACACTGATACCTACTTCTTGACTGTCTTCACAGCGGAGAGCTTCACAGTGATGTTGACTTCTGGCGACTCCATTGCGGCGACAGTAGCGCCGAGGTACTGGCCCGCCATATCTGATGGCAACAGAGACACAAAGTGGCTCGCGAACACGAATGCTCTGCCTTGGAGGAAAGGGGTGTCTAGACAAGCCATCAGTCCAGCGATGCAGTTGCCTTCGCTCTCTACGACTCACCTGATGAGCTCAACAGGCTTGGCACGACCTGCTGCAGGAGATGTTGGATCTCCGCCTTCATCGGACCGCCCGTCTGCTCATCGCCATCAAGCACTCCTGCCAGATCGTCTGCCAGGCCGCCCAACATGGCCAGTATCCCTTCTAAGGGCTTCCACCTGTACTCGTGAGCCCCGCTCACCATACACGTCATCCCAGCGTACCACTCGGCTTGGCCCGCTTCTCTCGCCCGCGCGCTGCCTGATATTCTTGACCGAAGCAGGTCTTGCAGGACAGTAGCCACCGCAGAGGGGTACCGGTCCATCATTGCCTGCAGGATATCAGCACCGCCTTTGGCAGATCTTTCAATACCCACTCCGACAAGGTCGTGCCCCTCCACTCGCAAGCCGTACTGCTCTGTCTCCTCGTCGTCATCTGCCAAGAACGCATTTGGGTCATCGGCCCATTCTTCCTCCTGCGACCTATCAGCGTCCATATCCTGTTTCCGGCTTGCGGACTCACATTCTCTCTCGTGACAAGGGTGTAGCCAGCCACGCTCTCCACGAGTCGCCGCATCAGCGGCGTCGCAACCTCTTTCCCCTTCTCGCCGTTCGCCAGAAGAGGCGCGACCTTGGCTGTTCGTACGGCGGGCGTCAAGAAATCGATGATCGCGCTGGCGACCGTGGGGATACTGCTTCCCAGGTCTGTCGAGCCGTCCTCGCCTGTAGGTGGTTCTGGCGCGTCTGGGTCGGAAGACAGGTAGAAGGTCTGGAAGACGGGCATCAGGGAGGAGAGATTCTCAAGTGCGAGATACACGAAGTCGGCCAGCTGCGCTGCGACCATCTTCGGGAACGCGCGTTGAATCGTCAACAGGCTCTGCTTCTATCAGCGCAAGCGCATTCCGAGGTTCGAATGGGCTTACGGTAAAGATGTCTTTTCGTATCCGGAGGGTCTCCCAATCACGCTGTACCTCGGTCGCGGCGTCGATTCTGAGCAGCTCAAGGAAGGCAGCCAGCCATGGCGGGAGAAGCTGATCGATCGCGGCTTTGGCCTCGTGGGGGTACTGCTCGCGCACCATGTCCAGCGTCTTGACGATCTGGCGAAAGACGTAGACTGTCTCGGCGCGAGTCGCGGCGCTGTGGTCCTGCACATGATCAGCACGTATCCCTGTGCGAGCTTTGGCTGACCTACCTGAGCATTGCCCAAGATTCGGAGAAGGGATGGCGCTAGGTCGCGCACGACAGGCAAGAGTTGATTCTCCGAGACGTCGTTGCTCACGAACTCGCGCACGACGCCCATGGCCCCGTGGACGCTGTGGCTTCCCCCTTGGGTGAGGAGCTGCACAAGGGACGACAGAAGGTCTGGCCATTCTTCTGGCCAGTCATGGCGCGCGATGACGGATACGGCCGCGGCCTGCATCTTCTCAGCGCAATTCAGCGTCTCGCACGAGATAGCTCACGCATGAGGACCGTATCTTGCGTTCTGGGTCGGACAGGCCTTGCAGAAGAAGCACTCGCACCTGCGACTTGACCTGCGACGCCAGTCAGCCTATCATGTCGTCCGTTTATCCCGGCAGACCGCTCACGCACCTCTGGCGGAACCTGGTGTGGAGAGTCTGCCCAATGCTCCTTGATGAGCCGCCGGAGCGTGACGGCAGCCGACTGCCGCTGGTGGATGTCGACATCTTGCGCACAAGCGACCCTCGCTAAGCTAAGGGCGCCGTCTGACCCAATCGTCAGTCGGTCCATTCATGTCCACCAGACCGAAAGGAGCGAAGGACAGTTCGCGAGACACTCACCAGGCACAATGAGTAAGTGGTTGAGCTGTTGCTCGGCGTGCTGCCGGACAGCCTGGTCCGGCGAGAGCGTCTCTCTCAGTACCTGCAAGACAGCGCCGTCCATCTTGGCTGTTCTTCGCAGGTCAAGAAGTAGGTCGAAGGTAATGAAATGACATTGTCCAGAAATTGTGAAACTCGCCTTCGCGTCTCTGCGCGGGGTTGATGCCGTAATCGCAAATGAACCAAGGAGGCGTTTTGTTGATCCATTCAACGCATTCTCATCAGGTCAAGCGAGGGTCTCAACCCCGCCAGGGCATATAAGGGCGACTCTCCCGGAGCATGCTGTCTTCCGCACCTTCCAGACGATCACTATGGAGCAGTTCTGCGCGGCACCCTGGGACGAGACGAGAGACAGCGCTCGCTGTCACCCCTGTCGAAGTTATTGGAAAGCGAATCTCCCCCGAGAAGCGCAGCAGCGCCGGATCCTACCGCCCCTCTTTCGCATTCGGAGATCCCATCAGATGCAGCATCCTGGCCAGCGGATATGGTGCTGTACGACTGGTCAATTGACCTTCCCTGGATAGGAAGTGGTGTTCCCGACGACGTACCTGTGGACCCCAGCCCGGACGAACAGGCTACAAGCTCATGGAGGGGCTCCACGCAGACATGGGACCCCTGCGACGTCGATCCCAGCCTCTTGTCATCTGCTATGAATGCAGACGCAGCCGCGTCTTCCCAATACCACCAGCAAAATACCGCGTCCGACACGGCGGAACAGCCCTATCGATCAGCAGGACAGCATATCTACGTGCCCTTTGTGGTCGGAACGGCGCCAGCGAGCGAGCAAGACGGCTTCCCGCCGGTCAAGGTCACCCGACTGAAGTCTATTCCCGTCAAGATGACAATCGACGAGGTATGCGAGGGCAATCCAGCGATAATCAAAGACCGCTCAGACGGTGAGTATCTGCTCGATGCGACTGGGGAACCGTGCTGGTATGAGCATTGTACGGAGAAGGACACCTTCCTGATCGAGAGAGTCTCGTGGCAACTAGTCCGAAACGTGGCGGTATCTTGTCGCACGCACGTGGCCGAGCTCTCCGGCCTAGAGGGCAGCTTTCGAGAGCAATGGCTCCGCAATTGCTTAGACTGCAGCCGTTCAAACAGGGTCTCGCACGCCGTCTTCTACTTGCGAACGAACAATGGCTCAGTCATAACGGCTGCGCGCTGCAAAGAGCACGCTGATATATACGGAAGCTTTGTGGATCCGACTGTAGCCTACCAACGCCGCCTCAAGCGATCTGCGGCTCGCCCTCGCTCCCGCCCGAAAGTCTTGAAGCCCAGAGAGTGTTGTGATTGGCACCAAGAGGTCAGCTCGAGATTGTGCAACCCGCACACCACCCGTTGTTGATCTCATTGTTAGTCGACTGCTGTCTACCAAAGCTGCGCCCCTTCGGATATGCATCAGGATTAGTCTCTTACCTCGAAGACCGCCGCAAGCGGCAAAGAGCACTGGACTTCCACCGGTATTGACCCGCCCAAGCCCTCTAGAGCCCTTCGGAACGCGTCGAGGTTGACCCAGCCGAAAAGGGCTGAGCTGATGTGCGTCGGGGAGGGCAGATCGGACTATGATGTTCTCCCGGGGTCCCTGCGCACTCCCCACCTATGCCTCAATCAAGGAGCACAACTTCGAGGGCAGGAGCACAACTTCGAAGGCGACGCCCTTCGGGTTCTTCGCTTGCTGAAGCCCTGAAAGGCAAAGATGCTAGTTGTCACCGGGCGGCCTGTACCCGGAGGTACACAACAAAAAGATAGAACAGAATGTCTCTGTCTTGCCTGCTAGCAGACAGGGGACTTAGACTGGACTAGGACTTGGAGGGCTTTGACTTGCGATACATCGCTGGGGGATGTCTACGGAAAACTACTCTGCTTATATAAAAAACTGGCCATCCCTCCTGTTGATCCATTCAACGCTCTCCTTTAACAGGTCAAGCGGGGGTGGCAACTCCGACAGGGCATATTGGCTCCGCCATATAAGGGCGCTTCTCCGGGCAGGTCCCGTCTTCCGTACCCTAACATCAGGTACCATGGGAACGTACGACTCAGCCCCCTGGAGCGGAAGCGAGAGACAGCGCTCGCTATCTCCCATGTCAAAGTTCCTGCTGGGAGCGGAATCTCCCTCGGGACTGGTTGCAGAGCCGCAGGACTGGGAATTTGATTTTCAGGCTACAGCAATCACGGAGGACCTCCAGTATCCTATCGATCTCGCTGCACCTCAGGATAGCCCAGCGGGGCCTCCATCCTTACCGGCGGACATGGTTCCGGACGGCTCGGCGTCCTCGTTCGACTTTTCCTCGCTGTATAGCCCACAACAGCAGGCTGACAGTGGGCCGCAAAATGGATTTCATGTCTGGCAGCTGACAAATGTGGACAGCAGTGTCTTGCTGTCACCTACGAATACATCATCAGGCGTACCGGTTGGCACCTACCTGCCGAGCCGCAATGCGCCTCGGATCTCATAGCAAGAGCAACGACGACTACAACAAGGAGAGTTTATCATTAACATTGACGTAGGGAGCGAGCCTGTCAAAAAGTCACGTTCGGCGACCGCAAGTGAAGACGAGCACTTCCCGCTCGTCAAGGTAACCAGGATTAGCGAGGCCAGCATGTCGGTCCCGTTCACTATCGACGAGATCTGTCAAGCATGTCCTTCTATCATCAAGACGCGGTCTGTTACTGAGGGCTACCAGCTTAACGCAACTAAGGCGCCTTGCTATCGGCCCGACTGTCGGGATAAAGACACCTTCCTGGTCGAGACGGTGTCAAGGCGAAAGCTTCAGAGAGTCAACGTCTCATGTCGCAACCACGTTGACTCCTTCTTCGACCAGGAAGTGTGGGGCCGACGACAATGGCTTCGCAATTGCTCATATTGCAGCCGTCGAGACGATCCGAGTGTCTCCCACGCCGTCTACTACCTGCAGTCGAGAGATGGCTCGCTCATCTTGGCTGCACGTTGCAAAGAACACGTTGAGGAACACGGGAACACCGTTGATCCGGTTATTTCCAGCAGACGCGGTCCTTATACGCGTCGCCCTCGTCGCCCTCGTCCCACTCGTCCCCGTCCTCTTCGTCCTCGAGTCTTGATGTCTAAGGAATGATGTGGTTGGCATCAAGAGGTCGGCTCCAGGCTGCGCGATCCGCACGCCGCCCGTTGCCTGACCCACGTTTACCCGACCGTAGTCCACCCACCCTAAACAATGCACCATTTTCCCTGAGACTTGCATAGTGACTATTTCTCATGCCCAACAGACCGCCGTTGACATCAAAGCAGACTTGATTTTCCAGGTTCTCCGTCTGCCGGCGGCCTCTTCAAGCCTATGAGGCGCATTGAGGCTGATTTCCGCGCTGATCAAATGCCAGAACTGATGCGGTGTCAGGAAGGACCGATTGGGACCCTCTCCACTCTCCTTCTCTGAGACATTCTGACCACCCTCAACCTATCTTCGCGAGCACTGTCCGGCTTCAAACACTGTAACAGCTCGTCACCATGCCTGATTGAAAACATATCCGAGCCTCCAAGCTGATCGCCATTGACGACTACCTCAGACTGATCCACGACTATCTGTCGATCTGATCTTCCCCGATCCGCCTGCCTTCAATTCAGGGCATGAGTGCGGCCAGAAACCGTATGGGAGAGGCCGCATTAGAATCCAGCATCCATCCGCGGATGAGCTGTACACTTCAATGCGTGTCTCTAATCACTCCCTGCAGGAGGCGCTCGCGGCGAACGCTCGATCGAGGTTTTTTTGTTCTTTCAGTTCAAGTACGGTTCCAGGGAATGCATTATCAATGTCCGTAACGGAATTCCTAGCGGTGCAGATCTTCCCTGCCAGGCCCGGACGATATTACCTCCGTGGCTCAGATACAGCCGGTCTGGTTGGTCTTGACGACATTACTGAGGTCAGATCCGAGCAGACCCGCTCTGGCGATCCAAGCCTGGTGATGGTCAGCTACGTCCCCACTTGGCACCACCCAGAGGGAGACCTCACGTCGATGACGCTGTCGTCCACGTTGCGCTGCCTGCTGAGAACGAACAAGGTCGTGAAGTTGTTGGACTGGACGATGGCGAAGTTTGGGTTGTAGTCTGAACCAGTCAGTCAGCGATGCCACTAGGCAGAAGAGCATGACCCACCCTGGACAATGTAGTTGGGGCCCGGGCAGTCGGGACCGGGCGTGCCGGGGAACTGGACCTGGAAGACGCCCTTGGCACCGTACGTTGCCTTGGCCATCGACGCCGTGCCGACGATGTCGACCTTCTGTCCCTGCGCCTGGCACGTGTTGGTCACCTTGACGGTACCGTTGTTCTGCGCGTAGCTGTCAGCCATCGTTATGCGGGTAACTGCGGCCATGGGTGGACTCACGTTTAGGGCGTAGTTCGCAGCGATACAGGTACAGCCGGCGGTGAAAGGGGCGACTGTGCCGGCGATCTGGTACCAGTCTCCGAGGTACTGGTCGAGCAGGAACGTCTCGTCGGGGGTAGGGTAGAAGCACTGGCCGTCCCACGTCGCCCTCACGGCGTTGGGTGCGGAGCTGCCATCGTTGTTCCGGGCGTCGAGCTTGGCGAGGGGCGAAGCGACGGCAGTACCGAGCAGAGCGAGCAGAAGACCAGAGCGCATGGTGAAGATAGAGTACGATGCGGCTTGAATTCAAGATGGGAAAGAATGTCAGTTCAAAATGGGCCCGCTCCCCTTATATATCTTGATCTCGATCGCCGAGCGGCCGGCTGCATCCGGACATGCTGTGTACGTCGAGTGAGCGGCGTGACGTAGCCCATGTGCGAGACAGCCTCCCAAGCCATCCTTAGATCCTTGGTCCGTCGTTTTGACTCAGAAACGCACATGAAGCGCATGTGGGCGGAAGAGGACGAGACGAGGCTTGGCGATCAAGGGATCATGACGACACTGCACTTCTCAGCTTCCGCGGCCCGCGGATGACTTTTCCACCATTCCCCGTTGAGTTATGCATGCATACGAAGCACCAGCATCAAGCCATGCATGCTCAGCGATACCTTGCACTGCTCGGGATACATGTACATGCCGCCAACACCGGACAGAATTGGAACGATAGCCATAGCCATGAATACCCTAGTAGGACCACTCGGAGATTTGCTGGATCAGGTCCTTGCCATGTGGCCTCCACCCGGTGACTTGCTTGGTCCACTCGTTGCTCGCGGGAGCCGAGTGGGTAGCGACCGCACCGATGACTCCGAGCAGCTTCGGGAGGTCTTCGAGGGGCACGGACCGAGCCGGCAAGCCGAGCTGCTGGCCGAGCGCTTCGGCCACCTCTTGCATCGGCACAGCACGGTCCCCTATGCCGTGCAGCTTGACAGGGTTCGGCAGCGTGTCCGTCTCCAGAGCGAGGAGATATAGATCGGCCGCGTCTTCGACATCCAAGGCGGGCCAGAAGCGGGACTCGGGGAACGGGACATAGCCGAGCTCTTTGTACTTTGACACGGGACCGGCGATGAATGGGTGCGAGTCGGCACCGAACGTGATTGGTGCGAGGCGTACGATGACGGAGCGGAGTCCTTTGGCGACATACGACTCGACTAGCTCGCTCGAGAGGTATCGCGGGAGTCTGGGGTCCTGCGGATCCGGGTCCGTCTCCCTGACGGTGCCGAACACGCCCGAGGTGTAGATGAATAGCTTGACTGAGGAGTTGGACTCAACAAGGCCATCAGCCAGAGCCTTGATCGCGGCGCGATCAATCTCGCATGCTTCCGCCATCTTCCCGGCGAAGGCCAGTTCGTGGTCGAACGCAAGATGGATAACGGCATCGGCGCTCTTGGCCCCTGCATGAAGCGCTGCCAGGTTGCTCAAATCGCCTTGGGTAGCCTTGACACCGCGCGAGACGAGCTGATCGACCGAGGACGGGGACCGCTCAGTTGCCGAGACTGTATGGCCCTTGTTCAGCAGCTTGGGTATAACGGCCTTGCCGACAGTGCCGCTCGCGCCAGTGAAGAAGACGTGCATGGTTTCGTAGTGCGATGGGGGCTGGCGGTGGAGGATTGAACTGGCAAACAGCCAAAGCAGACGATGATGCTGTATAATCCAGACACGATGGTCCGGTCGCCTCATCTTATAGCACGCTGGGGGTTCTGCGTGAGACCCCGCTGAGCAAAGACACCCTATGGGTCACGAGGAGCGGAAAAGTGCACATGACGATCCGGGCCAGATTCAGGCCGAGCGATCGCGTGCCTGACGCAACGATGTGGCGGAGGTTGATCGCAGTCATTCTCAAGCCGCATCGCGATCAGCTGCACACTACTCAACGCTACGCTTAGCCAAGCTCCTCCCTACACTAGTTAAGGCAAGGTAGATTGAGCCCTTTCTCTCCGTTCTGCGGATCTGAGATGGAAACGCGAATAGATGCCTCCCAGAAGGACGCAAATCGTACACCCCGGCAGGTGGCACTCTTGATCTCTGCCCCGCCCTAAACACTGTTTGCATGCCATTGAAACCAGCTACGACTACGCTCAACGCCCAGACGTTCTAGTCTGCACCCAGGCTGCTACAGTACCCTTTCCGGCCAATGCCCCGCCGGATTCGATGGACATACCGACCGGGCCGACCAAGACGCCTAGGCATGGTGCTCGAGCTCACCCTTGAGCGTGGCGTCCTTCTCGCCGAATCGGGCACCCTCGGCAGGCACGTCGGTGAACGCGGGGGGCGTGCGGACGTTGGTGTCGCCGAAGAGGAGACCGATCTCCTCGAGGGTCTTGTTCTTGGTCTCGGGGAAGAGCAAGTAGCAGATGACAGCGTTGGAGACGTTGGTGCAAGCGTAGACGATGAAGTACTTGAAGCCGAGGTTCTGGAAACCGATGGGGGTGATCTGGCCGATAATGACGTTGTTGAGCCAGTTGGACGCGGTCGAGACCGAGGTGCCGAGCGCTCGAAGGTTCATGGGGAAAATCTCCGACTGGTAGATCCACGAGACTGCGCCAGGTCAGCGGTATTCTCCGGAATGCCAATAATCGCTGGACATACCAGGGCCGAACGACCAGGAGAACGCCCACGAGAACATGAACACAGCGGCGATACCCGAAATGCCGACCGAGTTGTTCGAGTAGCCGGGGTCCTTGGAGAACGGAGCACTGGTTCCGCACTCCCAAGCCATGCTGTCGAGTCAGCTCGGGTCGGCAAAGTCTATTCGGTTACTCACCAGATGGCAAGGAGGACAGCACCGATGATAAGGGGCCACCTTCGGCCAATTCGGTCGACTGAGACATGTCAGATCTGGGTAGCGCGGCCGCAGGCCTTTGGCGTGGACTTACCGAGGAAGGTGATGAAGATGAAGGTGACGACCGAGCCCCAAGCACCCGAGATACCGTTGATGAGCAGAGCCTTGGACTCGTAGCCGAGCGCCTGGTAGATGGTAGGGCCGAAGTAGTTGTTGACTATGGCATGTCAGCGGATCGTTCGCATCAATAGGAATGGCTGCTCACCGTTGACACCGGTCCACTGGCACATGGCCTGGACGAGGCAGCCGCAGACGGTTCGGTGGAGGTTAGGCTTGGTGTTGACGAGGTCGATGTATCGGGACGAGAGGTTCTCTCGTTCTTGCTTGTCAGCCAGGTTCACAATGTACAAGCGACGAAAGACGTACCCCACTCAATCTGGGCAATCATCTCCTGGATCTCGGCCTCGACGGCGTTCATGTCGGCGTTCTTTCGGCCACCGTGCAGGCGGACGAGCGTGTTGCGGGCCTCCTCGGTGCGGCCCTTGGACGCAAGCCATCGCGGCGAGTAGGGCAGAACGAACATGCCGACCAGCAGGAGACCGGCAGGCACCAGCTGCAGTCCGAGCGGGACTCGGAACTGGCCATCACCCTCAATGAACGAGGTACCGTAGCCGACCCTGCGTCCTGTCAGCCTGTTAAAAACACGATGAAGGGCTTGAACTGACCAGTTAGCGACGAGGAAACCGAGCGAGATCATCATCTGGGTCCAGCCGGAAAGCAGTCCTCGGGCGTGAGGGGGCGAGCATTCGGCCTGGTACACGGGCACAATCATGGAGAGGACGCCGACGGACCAGCCGGCGATGAATCGGCCGGCGATGAGCATGCCCGAGTTGACGGCACCGGTCTGGATCGCGCAGCCGACCAGGCAGATGATGGCACCGAGCTGAATCGTGCGCTTCCGGCCAATGCGGTCGGCGGTCTGACCGGCCATCAGGGCACCGACTGGTTTGGTCAGCCTCGCCCTGATCACTGGACCCGTGGCTACGTACAGAAGGCGCCCGCGGCGAAGAGAGAGACGATGGCACCCTTGACACCGGCACTGATGTGGTACGTGCCATCGGGCTGGAGGTCTCCGTAGTAGTTCTGGAAGTAAACGTAGTTGTCCGAGATGACCGACGAGATGATACCAGAGTCGTAGCCGAACAAGAACGAACCGATGGCGCTGAGTCTGTTAGCGCGGTCCTCAACAGGTACATCATTCACTCACGCGAAGATGGCGGCGACATAGTTGATGAGAGCGGGCTTGGTGTGCGTGGCCAGCTCGTGCGTCCTGGACGCCTGGGGGATGTAGTCGGGCATGGTGTTGTCGTCGAAACTTTCTGGTCGAGACGGGCGGGAGATGTCTGTGCGATCGGGGCGGGTTGTTATGTATATACGCGCTAGCCCGCTGGGCACCGGTGAGCGGCGTGTTGATCCCCCATATGGATTCCCCGTCCGCCCTGGCCCGCCCACATTGGGCACCGAGATCGCGAGATCGAGCGGGCCATCCGGGTCCGTTTGCACCGGCCTGGGAAAGAAGTCACATGCCTCGTGACCTGGTTCAGGGGATCGGCAAGTTGTGCGGCGAAATACAAGGTGCGGGTGAGATGCGCTACGACGCTAAAGCTACGTATGTATGCATTAGGCTCGGTCGGGCACGCCCTCAGGCAGCAATAACAGCCCAAACTCAAAGTACGCTCGGCGAGCTATGTTTAGCAGTCCGAACCTACGACCGGGCGGTCGGGTCGGGTGATTTGTTCCAAATCCAGCGGGCTTTCCATGCGGCCAGCCGCCGTTGACGCATTCAGCGGTGCCCACGCGCGAGCGCCTGCACCCGCCATCCCCGCGGCAATGGCTGCCCCGGGGCCAGTCGAGGGGGCCACAGCCCAGTGACGACAGCTTGGGTGGCATGTGGTATGCCGGCAATTCACCCGGTTCGACCGGCAATTGCCCAGGGACATGAGGCGAGAGGTATGAGAAGGCGTCAGGTCGTACGGGACGGGTCGGACGGGTCGTCGTATGCGTCCTGAGCGAGCGGAACCATGCTGGCGAAATCGAGCTGGATATTGGGGAAAGCGGTCGTCCTGCGAGCGAGATCACGCGTGTCAGCGCTCGGTCAGGCGGCCATGTCCGTGGGACGCGACTCACCAGTACTGCATGTCCAGGTCGCTGAACTGGTTGACCGCGTTGGTCTGCATAGGGTCCACGAGGTATTCTGTGCCTTGGAGGAACGACAGGTCGATGCTCTCGCCGGCCGCCGGCCCATCGGGCGGCATCTCATCTGCGCGGAATGAGCGATCCCGCTCGAAATAGTTACCCGGAAGAAGGCCGCGGCCCTTCCGCGCAATATCCGCGTACTTACCCATAGGGACGGACAGGTCTCCTGGCGTCGAGAGAGACTGCATCATGCGCCGAAGAAACCGGGCGACAAACGCGCACGGCGCGTCGGGCTTCGTTTCGGCCACATGGGTCGTGCAGCGCAGCAGACGTCGTAGCAGTTCGACGACCTGGAGTCGCAGCATGAGTGGGAAGCGCCAGAAGCCCTGCGGAGCTCAGCTGCGAGACATACCTGCGGGAAGCTCGACGTACCTGTCTGAGGTTCTCGGCCAACGAGGGGATCATTGTGCACGCTGCGTCCTGCATGTGCCTGAGGACGCCACCGAATGACAGACGTTCAACAAGCTCGACAATGCCCGTCGCGACGGCCACGAGCTTGAGGTAGACCTCGAGCTCGCTGGACGAGCGGTGCGCCGCAAAGGTGGTGAGCATCTCCAGATTTAGCAAATGCCATTCTCGGTGTCCTTGGTTCGCTGCGTCGAAGCCGGGCATCCGGGCTGCGCCCATCAGCAAGCCGTGCTACCGGATGGCCGGGACTCACAGTATGGACCGAACCATTTGACGTGAAGGCGTCGCGCTTGGTCGGCCAGCTCTCGAAACATGGCCTCTTTGAGGTCTGGCGCCATACCCGAGTCCGAACGCAGCAGTATCATCGTCCGAAGGATCGGCCCCGTCTGCGACAGGAAGGCGAGAGCCATGTCGTCCGTGTTGCCGAGGTAGAGGTGCTCCCGTGCCCACATCTCCAGCTGCAGTCAGCGCACCGCCATGCGTCCATGCTCACGTCTACACTGTACTTGACGCTGGTCGGCAAGTTGAAGACTGTAGAGTAGCTGAATGTGAGCTTGGTCCACCCGCTGGGACTCACGCGTGGTCGAAACAAGAGAGATCTGCGGTCAGCTTCTATCGCTCGCGAATCACTCACAAAACCAAGTCCGCTCAGCATCCTGTCGTCAGCCAACGACCGAACAGATCATGACCCACCAGGATCAATCTCGCTTCCATCTCGTCCGACGGCAGAGGAGTACTGCGGGGGATGTGCAGCCTGAGCTGGTACCCCATTCTGATGGCCGACCCGAGCTTGAGCCAGACCGATGTGTCGGTGACCTCCTTGAAGTAGACGACAATGAGCAGGCTCTGGACCAAGCCGAGATTACACTCGTAGTTCTGTATGGCGCGACTTGACAGCGCACTGTAGTGACTCAGAAGGTCGCGCTGCAGGTCCGGCCGGAAGTGCTTGGCTGCTGCTGCGAGGATAGCCGTAGTGAGCACGGCCGATGTCCGCCGGAGGTACTCGAGAGTGTGGATTTGCGGGTCGAGGATACCGACGAGTGGGTACAAGTGCCGGAAGAACGCATTGACGAGCATCTGAGCCTCGGCGAGGCTAAGCACCTGCAGCGCCACTGGCCGTCAGTCTCAGTAACACGGGTGCCCAACCTACCGGGATCCATCTCGGACGCAAGGGAGCCGTCGGCACGGATATCCCGATACGTGCTCACGCCCGGGTCTAGGTACTCGGACATGTCCATCGGGCGGTGGTGCCCGGGTGTTTCGTTCATAGGCGGATCTGACATCGCGGAAGCTGCACTTGCAGTGAGAGCCTCGGCGGGCGGCAGCCCAGATGTCCCGTTTATCGTGGCGTGATGCGAACTCGCCTGCAACGCTGACACCGCGTGATCGTCCCGCATCGGTCGAGTAGCCGACCGCTCATCAAGGCCGGCCCGGGCATCGTGTCCGCCATTGCTAGTAGGCGCAACGCTGGGGATCAGCACCGACTATCGGCTCAGACCGAGTCATCCTCACGACGTCTTCCGTCGCCTGCCGGGCTTGAGTCTATCGGGATACGAGCAATCGATCTTCAGCCGCAAGCACCGCGCACACGCGCCGGTCCCGTCGTCTCCGCTCGTGCATCGGATCTGAAGATCAGCCAAATACGCTCGTCTGAGAGACTTCTCACCTTAAGAACGCGACATGGTCGACAGCTGCACCTCTCGTTAGCTTGGGCTCTCCGGCAGTACGGGTAACGAACCTTGTGCGCACGAGGGCTGATGCAGTTGAGGAGCCGGTTGCTTTCGCTCTTCCAGCCTCGCTCCGTATCCTGCCGTCCCCTCCGATGGAAGTCATCTAGATCTGGTGAGTTATAAGTTGAACAGTTCCGCGGACGATAAGCTGGAATAGAATTACGCCGGTTGAACCCTTAGCCGGAGGATCATGTGACCGGTCTCTCTGCAGGCATGCATCCGGGTCTGGCGTCTACTATAAAGATGCAGACTCTGCTGGTGTTGCATATAGCGGTATAGGACACTGGTATGTATGACTCCTGGGGGTACCTCAATTCAGATCAGACCGCAGAGAGGCCCAGCTAGGCCGTCACGGTATCAGAGCCTGGCCGCCTCGCCACCATTAACTAAATCAAAATACGGCGTATTTGGGGGACCCCTTGACACTGAGCGGATTCTTCGAGTCCTTCATGGTATCTCATTTCAGTCGAAAGCTGGATCCAGACAAGGCTTGTCAAGCCTCCCTGACACCCAAGAGGAGATCAAAGCATAAGGGAAAGTGGCCTGCAAAACGCTCTGCTCACCCACGGGCGGTGGACGATACAGCTCGGAAGGCCAGCGATAGGTTCTCTCAATGGGTCATTGCGCTAGAGATCAGCGGCCCAGCGATGACTGGGATCTCGCAACCCCACGTAGTCACCGTCACCTGACACCTGAGATTTTGCGCGGTGCCTGGCGGTACTCATACCCCGAAGGACCTGTAATCTAGCAAGTGCGAACTCTCGCGGCCGCAGCTGTCACTACTTACCTACGCTTAGAGCCTATGCAGTGTTTCGCTTTGGCGGTCGCGAAAGACCTTGGTTTGGATTGAGCACCGGTCTAAAAGCGAGACCAGGTTGATTCGATCACGCGCCACCGGGACGACTCCCTGGATCTGGTGTCGATCGTCATCAGCCGATACTCCAAAAATAGAACAAACAATATCAGACCACTTCTCTGGTGCCAGACGTCTGCCTGGGTTTAAGCTCTCCCGCATCCTGACGTCGTGCATCTACACTTCAGCGCAAGATGCTATGCAACGACAGAGCCGATGGCTGGATAGTGAGCGACAGTGATACAGACGAAAGCTGACTGTCAGGGCTACACGCATGTCGGCGGACGGTCGATCCTGTCCACTTGCACGGACGATGTCGTTCTTGAACCGCTCGGCCCGTTCATCTTCATCGCTCTCACTTTGGTCATGCTCGGCCTCGCGGCCAGCTCCAGGAGCACAAGCTACATCGAGAGTAAGTGCGCAGGAAGCGTTCAGACTGTACAGCAATTGGTGTTGACGGGGCAGAACGGACAACCAGCGGCAAGACCGCTCGAATCTTGACGATCATCCTGACCTTCTTCCTAGTGGCCAACACCGCGATGCACGCGCTCGAGATCGCTCGTCTGGCGGCCAACCACGACGGTATCGGTCTTCTCCCGGTATGCTTCGTCCCGCTCGTCTTCGTCCTAATATCGCTCTACACCACTCGTGTGCGGTGGTCGCCTTCCAACCCGGCGAACCCGCGGCACACCGCTTGGACCATTGGCGTGGCGCTCTGGGCTCTCTGGATGGTAATCACCGTGGGAGTCAAGCTGTGGAGCTTGTCAGCGGTAGAGGGTGTTCTTGGCGCTCAGGCCTACAACGGTCCTGATAGCAAGTATCCCGAGTCCGACAAGGTCGTAAGTGTGCAAGGCAGTCAAGGCGGGGGAATGAGCTGAGCGGGCAGATTGACAATATCGTTATCCTCTGCGTGTACGCTGTGATCCTCGGCTTGCATACCGCCCTGCAGGTCGTGCGCCGCAAGGCGCAGCAGCCTGTTGAGGCGCAGCGGTTATAAGCCGAAACAGAGGCAGTTGTCTATGCATGTGGTATGATCGTGATCGCATCTCTGGCCGACCTAGAGTCGTGCGGCCGGCTGAGGATCCCGCCCAGCGGCGTAAGCCTTCTGTGCCTCGTACAGTGCGAGTGTCTCCGGTGCAGGATCGGCGATGACCCAGCTGTACCCCAGTCGGCGAAACAGATCTTCAGGCGTCAGTAAACCTCCTGCCCTACACATGGAGCCTGACCTATATCGGCTCGATGGTCTTTGCCGTCCGGAGCGTCTCCCTCAGTCAGGAAAGTCTCGTACGGCGTGGGTGGGATGCTGAAGGTAAGCTTGGTTCAAGTAGGCAGGACTTACTTCGCGTCATATGCCAAACGTTCCTCATCGCCTCCGGCCCAGGGACTGCTGTCAGCTTCGCCCAACGGACGGCCTCACATAGTGTATCCCTTGTTACCCTTTCGCACGTCCCCCAGAGCAGCAAAGAAGCCTATGCCGATATCCGGCCCATCTGGACCAGTGGCCCAGTCGACCAAGGGCTGCAAGTTCCCGCCTGGCGAACGGAGTCCCAGCTCGAGGGAGATGACGTATGGTCGAGATGACCAAGCCTTGGCCAGAGCGAGAGCTGTGGATAAGCTGGTAGACCACGACTGACCAAGCGCAAGAAGATTCACTGTCCAGCGTGTGGCCCGCGACGATGTCGAAGACTGGGATCCACAGTGTGTGGAGATGGTTGCTCGTGGCCTGGCGTCAGCGCCCTTTGCATGAAAGGCTCACCTCTTGGTGCCATGCGGTGGCCTCGAGATCTTCGGAGGAAGGCATGAAGCAAGCGTCGGGCTTAAAGATGCACCATTCTGCTGTCAGCCCGGCAAGTTGGCACCAGGCTCACCTAATGCGTGCTCGCCGAATGCATTGGCTCGGTTCTTCAAGACGTAATATGAAGCCTCGATAGACTCGGCTCCTTTGCTGACGGTATCAGGATATACTCGGCCTTCGGAGTCCCTGGCTCACAAGTCCATGAAGACCAGAATGCTCAATCGGTTCTGCTCGACCGTGTCGATCCTGATATCAGCTGCCTGGAACAACAAGCCCATTTACAGGTCACTAAGTGTCATGATGCCCTCGGCACTGCTCGTCAGCCTCTAGACCGAATGACGATGATACTGCCACGCTCACCTGACATTGCCGTGCTCGTCCTTGAGGGAGACATGCTCGAGGCATCCTTTCCACGGCAGGGAGTCGACTCGGGGGTTGTAGCCTTTCCCAGTCAAAGGGTCGTATACGTCTGTCGTCAGCCTTCTCCACGTCCAGTCGAACTTACCTGTCCGTCCGAGGTGCTCGGCAATGGTCGTCACCCGCCCGAGCTCGTTATCATGTACACAGACTGATCTGTGAGCTTCGGTCGCTTCGACGACGTGACTCACCAACGACGCCATCGGATGTGACCCTCAGATCAATCTCCACCGACGTCAATCCCTCTCTCGCCGCTCGGATGACCGACTCGCGCGACTTCGCCGTCAGCCATATTCACTGCTCGCCGGGGGACTGGACTCACATTTTCTGGAACACCGCTCCATCGGTACCCCCTGTGAGCTGACACGAGCAGGTCCTGGTGATCTCGCCTGCGATACAGGTCCACGAGCTGAGCGGAAGTCATACGCGTCATCTTGGCTGGTGGAATGTGAAACGTTCGTACAACACCAATACCATGCATGCTCACGCACGCTCACACATATCTTGTACAAATGGTGCATCGCGGGATAGTGCACGTTTTCCCGGATGCGCCACGCCACGCCACGGTACCACCACGGTAGGGCCGACACCCGCTCATATCCGCCTCTGGGGCGCTTGCCCCTCCCGCGCCGGTGGGCATCAAACGTGCGGCCCGATTGCGGGGCTCATTAACCAGGTACGCCCGAAATAGCACTTATTTGACCTGGGGCGCTATTCGTGCCGCTGCCGCTGGATCGTGTGGGTCCCCGCCGGTGCGTGCGTGCAGCACCAGCAGCAGCAAAATATTTGGCCGCGGTACTGCCGTGAACGTGCACGGCGATGAACGTTCCCCGAGGGTACGCCGGACGGACAAACTACAAAAGGACAGACGAGCTCTGCAGCTCTTCCACAACAGCACCGACACCATGTCTGACGACAAGCACCTGTCCGAGCTCGAGTCCAAGGGCGTCTGTAAGTCCTAGGACGAGACACCGGCGACGCTGATCAGGCAGCACCGGTTGTGCCCGAGCTGGCGCACAAGGAGGATGTCTTTGAGGGAAAGCTCGAGGACGCCATCGCGGCCGAGCAGGCCGAGAAGCAGATGGGGTTCTGGCCAGCTATCAAGACGTACAAGAAGGCAGTCATGTGGTCGATGGCCATCTCGGCCACTCTCGTCATGGAAGGATACGACACGAGTCGTGCGTGATTCACTCCCTCGTAAATGTTGACGGTGTTGACCCGGGACAGTGCTCGGAAACGCGATGGCGCTGCCGGTGTTTCGGGCCAAGTACGGCTACCACGTGAGCGACAAGGTCGGGTACCAGCTCGACCCTGCGTGGCAGAGCGCTGTGCAGAACGCTCCGACCATCGGCGCCTTCATGCAAGTCGTCCTGACACATGCGGACATGATGGCAGTGCTGACCGGCTCAGCGGTATTTTGTTCGCGGGGTGGGCGCAGGACAGGTTCGGGTATAGGCGTACGCTCCAGTTCGCCCTCACGTGGATCGCAGCAGCCATCTTTGTCGTCTTCTTCTCGCCTAACATCTACGTCCTCTTTGTCGGCGAGTTCCTCTGCGGTCTGCCCTGGGGCGCTTTCTCCTCGGTAGGTGGTAGTCAGCCGGGGCGGTCTGAGACGCGCTGACAGGGGCAGTCTGCCGTGGCGTACGCCAGTGATATTACGCCTGTTGCGCTGCGTGGATACCTGACCATCTTTGTGTCCATGTGCTGGATCATCGGGCAGTTCATCGCTGGTGGTCTTCTCGTCGGCATCGCCGACCGTCCGGGAGAAACCCCTTTCAAGGTATGTCCTCGCTGTAGCTTGGCGCCGTACTGGCGCTCACGCCTTAGCTTCCGTTTGCGATCCAGTGGATCTGGCCGGTGCCGTTGTTCCTGCTCGTGACGTTTGCGCCAGAGAGCCCATGGTGGCTTGTCCGAAAAGAGCGATACGCCGACGCGGAGAAATCCGTACGACGACTCGCGTCGCCCAACTCGCCCATCGAGCCGGCACAGACCGTCGCTATGATGAAACGCACGACCGAGATCGAGCGCAGTCAGTTTGTCGAGAGCAGATACGTCGTGAGTTGGCGATTTTGAAATAGAGGAAGGGAAGGAAGACGACTGACACACGGAAAGGACTGTTTCCGGGGTGTCAACCTTCGACGCACTGAGATCGCCTGCGTTGCATGGGCTGTTACGATCTGGTCAGGATCATCGTTCTCCAACCATCCTAGCTATTTCTTCGTACAGGCCGGCATGACAACGAACCAGGCGATTCAGATGGATTTGGGTATTCGAGGAGTCGCCTTCGTCGCCACGGGCTTGTCCTGGGTCAACTTGACGGTAAGCCAGGATTCCTCGTGGCGGTTGTGGCGCCAGACCGCTGACAGAGCAGTTCTTCAGCCGGAGAACGCTGTTTGTCGGCGGCATGTTCGGCCTCTTCTGCACGTGAGTGAAACATGGCGCGCAAGAAATGCAGAAGGCGGAGACTGACGAGGCAGGCTGGTTCTCGCGGGCGTGCTCGGCACTCTGACCAAGACCCACCCCGCGGCAATGTGGGGCGAGGCAGCCATGTGCGTCATCTGGGTCCTCATCTGGGACAGCATGGTCACTGTAAGTCCCCCGTTTGTGTTTGAAACTACAAAGCTGACAGGCAGACCTGCGCGTACGCCATTGTCGGTGAGACGTCGTCTACCCGCCTACGAGCCAAGACGACCGGTCTGGCGCGGAATCTGTACAATGTCTCGGGTATCGTTGGCGGAACCCTCAACACGTACTTCATGAACCCGGTCGGGTGGAACGTCAAGGGCATGAGCGCCTGGTTCTGGCAAGTGGCTTCCACGATACATGACGGGAAGAATGCTGATCCTCACAGGGCCGGCACATGTCTCTGCTCATTCACATGGGCGTACTTCCGCCTGCCGGAGATGAAGGGACGGTCGTTCCGAGAGCTGGACATCTTGTTCGAGCGAGGTGTTCCCGCTCGCCAGTTCAAGAACACCGAGGTCGAGGAGACCGAGGATCACTGATGGAGGAATTGCACCGTTGTAGCTTCCCTTTCTCTTCGCTACACGTCTTTGTTCCGTGAAATGGATTGGGATACATGTATGGCTTTGTCCGCATCTGATGCCCGCCCTCGTCTGGTGCTGCCCGACGTGCATGCCCGGACGAGCGATTCACTGGATGCCCACCAGCCGCCACAGGACGATCACGAGGTGGCGGCCGTGCCGTGCCAGGGCCAGAGGCGTCTGGTAGTGACGTAACGTCGACATCATCGTCCACCCTCGTTCCCACCTTCCCTGGCATGGTAGCGACCGAGCTCGGCATAGACGAGGTCAAGTCGTTCACGACTTTCCAATCCTTCTCTCTCCATACATCACTCAAAATGTCCGTGAACGTGAGTGCACAGACGGCGGAGAGCGCTCATCCCGCAGAAAGTGCTCGACTACGACTTTGAAAAGTTCCCTATCGACCTCAAGGCGTACAAGCCCATTGCGCTCGACCCGTCCAAGGACAAGAAGCTCTCTGCCGAGCAGAAGGAGGCCCTGGTGCGTATTTCGAAGTCAATTATCCTGGACTGTGCTGATCAACAGCTCGCCAACATCAACTTGCTCCGCGATGTGATCGTCTTCTTCACCGCGACTGGATCCGCTCGAGGCGCTGCTGGTCACACTGGGTAAGTGCAGGCTGAGCACGCGTGCCGCTGGCAAGGCAGTTGCCGATATTTGGTTGCATCTCAGCTGACATGCATAGCGGTGCCTACGACACCGTCCCCGAGGTGGCCATCCTCCTGTCGTTCATCAACGCCGACCCCGAGCACTCGAAGTACGTCGACATCCTGTTCGACGAGGCCGGCCACCGAGTCGCTACGCAGTACTTGCTTTCCGTCCTGGACGGCAAGCTGCCACCTGAGCAGCTACTGAAGTACCGCGCCGCGCACTCCAAGCTGCCCGGCCACCCGGAGCTGGGCCTCACCCCCGGCGTCAAGTTCTCGTCCGGCCGGCTGGGCCATGTCTGGCCGCTTGTCAATGGTGTGGCGATGGGTAACCCGGGCAAGACGTGCTTCATGCTTGGATCGGACGGATCTCAGCAGGAAGGCGATGACGCTGAGGCTGCTCGCCTTGCGGTCGCTCAGAACCTCAACGTCAAGATCTTCATCGACGACAACGACGTCACCATCGCGTAGGTCGTGCCGAAGGCACTCAGGCTGACGACCAGGGGCCACCCGTCCGAGTACATGGGCGGGTACCACGTGAAGAACACGCTCGAGGGCCAGGGCCTGAAAGTCCACGTTGTCAACGGCGAGGACATTGATGCTCTTTACGCTGCCATGGCCGATGTCGTGTCCACCCCTGGACCCGCTGCTGTCGTGTGCCAGCGTAAGATGGCTGTCGGCATCAAGGGCCTCGAAGGCAGTCCTCACGCTCACGACGCCATCAAAGTGTGAGCATCTGCTGTGGGGCAGGTCGACTGACCGGCAGGGAGCCGGCAATCGAGTACCTCGACAGCAAGGGTCACAAGAAGTGCGCCGACATACTGCGCGCGATCGAGCCGTCCGTGTCGCATGACACTTTCCAGGGCAGCACCAAGGACAAAGGCGCATGCCGTGTCCAGTTCGGCGAAGCTGTCAGCGCTGTCCTCGACAAGACGGACAAGGAGGCCAACAGGGCCCGCGTTATGGTTATTGACTCTGACCTCGAGGGGTCTACTGGCCTGAACGTCATCCACAAGAAGCACCCTGAGTGAGTTTTTAGAATACGCCTGGCGGCGTGTCCAGGCTAATGGGACAGGGTGTTTGTGTCGAGCGGAATCATGGAGCGAGGCAACTTCTCAGCTGCAGCGGGCTTTGGCGCCTTCAAGTCTGACCGGGTCGGCGTGTTCTCGACCTTTTCGGCCTTTTCCGAGATGATCATCTCGGAGCTGACGATGGCTCGACTCAACTTTGCCAATGTGTTGACGCACTTTTCGCATTCGGGCGTGGACGAGATGGCGGACAACACGTGCCATTTCGGAATCAACCAGTTCTTCCTCGACAACGGGCTCGAGGACGGCTGGGAGACCAAGCTGTACTTCCCCGCCGACTGCGCCCAGATGGACGCCATTGTCGACAAGGTCTTCTACGACCAAGGCATCCGGTTCGTCTTCTCCACGCGGGCAAAGGTGCCCTGGATCCTCAAGGAAGACGGATCCAAGTTCTTCGGCGAAGGATACAAGTTTGTCCCTGGGAAGGACGAGGTGATCCGCAAGGGGTCTAAGGGATACGTCGTGTCGTACGGCGACGTGCTGTACCGCGCCCTCGACGCCGTCGAGCGGCTCCGTAAGGAGGGCATCGACGTCGGTCTCATCAACAAGCCGACCCTCAACGTCGTCGACGAGGAGACCATCAAGCTCGTCGGTAGCTCCGGGTTCGTCCTCGTCGCCGAAAGCTTGAACCAGAGGACCGCCCTCGGTAGCAAGGTAAGCAGCGCCGATCGGGTACTGGCTCGCTGCTGACACCGCGCTAGTACGGCACATGGCTGCTCGAGCGCGGCCTGACGCCCAAGTACGGATACATGTAAGTCCTGCTTCACGGGGGGCGTGGCTGACGGCAGTGGCACCATCAAGGAGGGATGCGGTGGTCTTGGCGAGCAGATCCCGTACCAGGGTCTCGGCCCCGACTCGATCTACGAGCGCATCAAGAAGTTTGTCCAGTAGAAAAGATGTCCGACCGCGACAAGGGGCATGCATTATTACGACTGCTTCGTTCTTGAATACTTTTCCTGCCCTGCCCAGGGCAACTCGTGTACTTGAGTGATGGCCTACGGGTTGAATTGGAGGACCGTGCTGGAGAACACGGGCACGTTCCATTGCCAGTGCCAGCACCCGCTGTTGTCGCGCTTGGACGGCGACGCAGCCTTTTGAGGCAGCTGTGTGCCGTTCAATGTGCGGGGCACGACGGCCGTCTGATTGGTGATCCAGTTGAACGCGTTCGGGTCATCGTTCTGCAGCGTCGTGGCGTTGACGCTCGTGTACGTTGTATCGAAGTTGAGGTCCAGCGACACAGTCTGGTTACCCGTGTTGATCACCTGTGAAGGGTCAATGGTGGCTCGCGCTGCGCGCTCGCTAGGGATAATCAACTTGCCTTGATGTACGTGGTGCCGGTGGAGTTGTCAACCGTGCCGACCCAGAAGAGGGGGTTGAGTGTGCCGTCCACGGGGACGGTGTGAGTGCCGCGGTAGTGGCTAAACAGCCACTGTTGCCAGTAACTCGTGGTGAGGACGGTTTGGTTGTGCTGGGCGGTGAAGCTGATCATGTTGGGCGTCCAGACGTATTTGTTGCGGTTCTGGAGGGACGGAGCGTAGGCGCTCAAGGTGACGAGCCCCGGGTTGCGCTCCGCCGCCAGCTGGTACACGCCCTCGCCGAGCGCGTGGATCACCTGCGGGTACTGCGGGTGGATCCCGGGCGGGTCAGAGTAGTTGACGTACTGCGACGACGTGTCCAGCTGGAACACCGAGTACTCGCCCAGCATCAGCTCCACGTCGTCCAGCGAGTTGTTCGCAAAGTTGTCAAACATGTCAAAGTGGTTCAAGTAGAACGACGGCGTCTGCGGCGTCAGCCGCATCCCATAGTTTCAGGCGCGCTCCGCGCGCTCTTATACTAACCTGGTAGTAGTGGACGTCGTCGCCGGAGCCGGAGGGGAGATCAACGGTCCACTTGCACTTGTGCTGGTAGTCGCCGTTCTTGTTCTCCCTGAACGCAGTCGAGAAGAACCGGATGTTCGGGTACGCCTGCTTGAGGTTCGAGTACAGGTACGGGAACCTGTACGGGTACGTGCACGAGAAGAAGTCTTCGTTGCCGATTTCGACGTAGTTGACCGTGTACGGTTCCGGGTGACCGTATTCGGCCCGCTTGGCGCCCCACCTGCCCGCGTCAGCACACCCACGCTCACCGCGTGTAGACCGTGAAGACTCACTTGGTGGTGGTGTTGCCCAGCAGGAACTCCAGCTCGTCCAGAATCTCTTGCAGGACTTCGTCCATGTACTGCTCCGGGTAACTCGTTCCGTCGAGAGAGTACCCCGCATAGACGGCCAAAACCGGCTCCATCTCCATATCCTCACACCAGTCCATGTACTCCATCAGACCGAGGCCGTCGGTGTTGTAATAGCCCCAGTCGCCGATACGTCCCGGGCGGTCCTTGAGCGGTCCGATCGTTTCCCACCACTTGAGCCGAGTCGCGATCGACTCGCCCTCGATATTGTTCCCGCCAGGGCAGCGCAAGAACTTGGGCTTCATCGCGTAGAACGCGTCCGCCAGGTCCTTCCGCAGGCCGTTCGGGCGGTCTGAGCGTCAGCCTTTTGCCCCCAGGGGCAAGTGTCCAATCGTACTCACTCTTGAAGGTCTCTGGGAAGAGGGAGAGGAGGGAGAAGTGGAGCGTCTGACCGCGGAGCGCTTCAGCGTCAAACGTCAGAGCAAAGGTGTTGTTGCCGTTCGGGGCAGTTGCCGAGTTATCGATCGTGCCATTGAGCTGGACGTATCGGAAAGTGTCGATGTGAACGGGCCCGATGGTGTTGCTCGCCCAGACCTCGCCGGTGAGGTTGGACCTGATCGAGACATTGAACTCGGTCGTTTGGTTCCCGGCGTAGGTGTTGTTGACGGCAAGGACATGGAAACTGGCAGAGTACGTCTGGGGTGTGACGTCCATGCCCCACCATCCGGTGTTGAGCAGGCCGACCTCGCCTGTGGCGTTGGCGCCGACAGTCAGGGCGAGCGAGTTAGGCAGAGCGTCCGAAAGAGGGTGTAGTCGGTCAAGCGCGATCGTCACGTCGTTGCCGATCGGGTACCAGCCCGTGAGACTGGGACCGTATGGCTCTACGGGGTTGTCGTTCGCATTGATCGGACTCCCTGCGATGCGTCAGCATCTCAGCCTCATACCCTTGGTAACAGGGACTCACCCTGGAAAGCGCGGTTAATGAGGAGTTCGGCGTAGATACCGCCATCGCCAGAGTGGTCGATGTCCTCAAACATGAGACCGTACAGCTTGGGCGCCGTGTCGTTCTGGCGAGACGTGTCCTGCGTCGTGATCGTCAAGTTGACCGATGTCACATTATGGTTCGAGGCGATGATGTAGTTGCTGGCAAAGACGTCTGGCGCGGTCGTCGTCGCTGACTGGGCCAGCGCCACCTGAGGCGTGGTCGCCGCCGCGAGCGCGGCAGTCAGTAAGATGGACAGCATGGTGAGAGCGTTGCCACTGGCACAGCGCATCGCGGTCGAAGCGCTACTTATACATCTCATGGAGCTGAGGACAAGAACCGCTTTGCCTCCGATTTTGCGGCTCGGGTCTCTAGACCAGGAATGGACCCGAGAGAGCTGTTCAATGCCCCGAGGGGCGCAGAGCTAACGACCGGTGTGAACCCCGGTGGAGCACCCCTGTGGCCCCCTCGATCATCCCCCGCACGAGGCGGCGCGCACATCTCGTCCTCCACACCTCCGCAGCGCCAAGAGGCACAAGTGAGCGCCCGCTGGCCCAAATTGGAACACGATCTCTCCGCGGGGTTGCTTTTCCGGACACCCAGCGATAGCGTGCCGCCCTCGGCAGAATACCACTGGCGCTAGGGGGAATCAAGGTATGATCCACTCTTGAGGGCTGATCGGCGAACACCGGCGAGATCGCCTGAGGGAGTCACGTGATGGAACGACGAGCCGGAGATCACCGGTGTAAGTGGCGGTTCCTGCTTGGTGGCCGAATGGTGGCTTGGACATGAACATTAGCCCGAATGTCTGCCGAATGGCACCGAGGAGACTGCCGACACAAAGTGGTCAGTCGTCCAGTACTACTGCACAGCATATACCAGTACATGAGAGTTCGACGCCTAGGATACAGGTACAGACTGCCCTGGAGCCACATTTGACAGGCACCACGACTAGCACTTGCCCCAGTAGTCGTTGTACTTTTCCCACGACTCCTTGTCGCTCTTCCTTCCCTTGGTGACGTCCAGGCCCTGGTGCACAGGCACGTAGTCGACAAGACCGGCGTTCTCGAGCGCCGGGTGCTGCTGGTACCCCGTCAGATGGGGGTCGAGGCCGAACTGGGACTGCGGCTGGCCGTAGTCGAACTTGAGCGCCTGGTCAATGGACACGACCTGCTCGTGCGACAGGAAGATGTCCAGGCCGGAAACGTTCTGCTTCAAGTGCTCGACCTTGCGCCCGCCGATAATCGGGTAGCAGTAGGGGTACTGCCGTCAGCCCTGCGTCTCGACTGCCCAGAGCTCACCTTGGCCATGACGTAGGCGAGCGCGACGGCGGTGATGCTCTCGACACCGAGGTCGTCCGCAACCTTCTCCAGGGCGGCAGAAACCTTGACCTCGTCGTCGGACAGCTTCTGTGCGCTTCGACCGTCTTTACTCTTGCCGAAATCGGCCTTGCGCTGGAACCGGCCCTGGCCGATCGCGCCCCAAGGAGCGATCGCCATACCTTCCTCGCGGCACATAGGGAGAAGGTCCCGCTCTAGGTCGCGCACCGCCGCGGACCATCGCCCTTGATAAATCACCTGCGAGGCGCGTCAGCCCCGGGCCAGACTGTCAATACCGAAGAGGCTTACAAATTGGGCGAGGCCGTGGTCGCGAGCGTACTGGTTCGCCTTGGAGATGACCCAAGCGGGAGTGTCAGATACACCCAGGTACAGCACTGCCGTCAGCTCGGCACATGCATGGACACTCACCCTTTCCCTGCTTGACGAGGGTGTTCAAACCCTGCATGATCTCCGAAACGGGCGTGGTCCCTGATGATCAGTACACTGCTGCGGATCCAAGCGGTCAGACGCACAGTCCCACCAGTGAACGTCTATCGAATCAGCACAAATCACGGCGACATGTTCCGAATGGCTCACAGAGGATGTCGACGTAGCTCGTCTGCAGCTTCTTCAAAGAAGCCTCGAGAGACACGAACATCGACTTGTAGCTGTTGCCCGAGCTGCGCTAGTCAGTCGCCTCCTCCCTGCACCTGTAGACGCCATGCGCACCGGTTGATGGAGATGGGGTGCTTGTCGGGCGTGCCGGACTTGTAGTTGGCAGTGTACTTGGTCGCAACAACCATGTCGTCTCGGCATCCTGCCCTCGTCAGCACCTCGTCCGTGCCTGCCAGACCGTGCGGACCGACCTTTCTGCTGCATCCACTCGCCGCACCACTCCTCGGACTGCTCGTCCTGGTACCCATTGGCAGTGTCAATGTAGTTTCCGCCCATGTCATAGTACGTGTCGAGCAGCTCGAACGCCGTCTTCTTGTCCATGGAGCCCAGAGCCGCGGCCGACTTCTCACCGATGGACATGGCGCCGAGCTGCAGAGGCGAGACGCGGAGGCCGCATGCCGGCGAGAGGACACGGTATCGGCCGAGCTTGGAGGGGGGAGGGAGCGCCATTGTCAGTCGGTGTGGGTAGTGAGCAGAAGATCTGGCGGAAGTGCTGGAGGCCAAGAGTCTGGCGGCTCTCCCCCGTCCTGCAGTGCCATATATACATGTACTGCCCGCTCGGACTAATCACATGTCATCCGAGGACGACCTCCACCTTGTCTAGTGGTGGAGGCTCGGCTTGGACCGGCACGATGGTATCTCTCGGCTCATTCACCCAGCGAAACGAGCCTGGATCCGGAGATCTTGCGGAATTGCACCGAGCGGGACTGGCGAGCGTATGCATGCACCCGTGCTCGTATGCGCAGGGTGGTGGAGCACTACTGCGAAGTTTACTGATCTGGGTCGGACGATGCCGCCTGCTCCAACCGCTTGACCCGTGCCTGGCGGTGAGTGCCATGAATAGCCGACAAGCAAGGAAAGTACTTACTTCCAGGTCGAAGAGGTAGTGGTCCTGGACGTGTGGGTAGAGACTGCGAACGGACTCGGCTAGTTTGTAGAGATAGTCTCTGTTTGGTCCAGAAGGGCCTGATCGGGCGAGAATCGTCGCTGCAAGCTGATCTGGGGGCTCGTAGCCGACTGGAGGGGTCAGCGGTAGCAGATAGGTCAGGTAGAGGTAGACAGACTGAAGGCCTCGTTGTCCACCTTGCCGATCCATATTTCAGCCTACACTGTCAGCAAGATGTACCTTTATCTCTGAACGAGACAGACGCACGCCGCTGACGGTCACCCTCTCCTTCTCTCCTTCGGCCATGTACACGTCGACATCGTGGCAGGTGTAGCCGTTCTGCATGTCAGACCAGCTGTTCACTTGCTCACGTCGGTGTTCTCACCTTTTCCCTATACTCTGGAAATCAGCACTTCTCATACCTCGTCACTCACCCATGTACGCTTTGACCTCCTCGGCCTTGTCCGGATCTATGCGGTACGCCATCCCCCAGACGTAGTCTTCATCCCGACCTGGCTCCTGGCCTATCAGCGCGCTTCATCCTGACAACTTACCCCTCCGGCAAGTGAGTGCCACACATCTGCCCCGATGACCGTGACCACTCTTCCGGGCGCTTCGGGTGTGCCACGGTGATCAATGGAGGACTGGGCGAACCGCCTGATTACGCCTTTGACGTATCCGCTACCTGGCCGCGGTTCAGCTCAGCCCCATCCTTTGACACGACTGCGCTGACGCTTTTCGACTGCATGGGGTCTGAACGAGCTCAGCTGAATCTCGGGTCAAGAGACTGGTGTCTCACGGTGGCTTCCATATCAGCGAGCCATAGCCGAATACCCAGTACTCGCGCATAAGGGGTTGATCAGGTGTCACGAGGCGATAAGACGGGATCAGATTTCCTAATTGACTTGAAATTGCTGGAATACAAAACTCGCCGCGGCGATTAGAGCAGACCGACGTCATCAGGCACAAGCCGCAAACGATCGGTCTCTGCCAAGAACGGGTGGTAGAACACGATCAGCAAGAGTGTGATTGTCCATTGCAGCTCCTATTGAGCAGAATCAAGATGCTCTGGCAGGACCTTCTGGCAGTGTGCCTCTTGCTTGCTGTCCCGACTGGGGCGGCACCCTCGCAGCATGTTCTCGAGCACAAGAACAAGATCAATCCGCTGAAGCGTGAGACCTACTGCCCAGTGGGTGTGATTTCTGCTGACACTCGGACAGACCTCTCGGCCATCTCGCCATTTTACATCCCGAGCGAAGAGCCTACTCCGCTGCCGCACAACTGCAGCATCACTCGCGCTTCTCTGCTGATACGCCACTCGTCCATCCGGGGCAATGACGACGAGTACGAGCAGACGATGCAGCCTTTCATCAAGAAGATTCACAAGATGAACAAGAAGAAACGCACGCCGAAACACGGGCCATGGTCGTTCCTCCGGGACTGGAAGACGCCGATTGACGAAGAGCACCTCGAGGAGGTCAGCGACCGAGGCAAGACTGACGCCAAGGTGCGCGGCGCTCCAGCTTGCCGAAAGGTCCGCACGCTCGTTGGCTGACGAATGGTAGATGCTTGGCAAGTACATTCGTGGCCAGTACGACTCGCTGTTCCCGCCTAAGAGCCGTAAGGGTGTTAAGAGCCACAAGCATTCCAAGACCGACCGACCCCCGTACAAGGCGAGTGAAGCGTGTCCGTTGCCAAAGGCGATGCTGACTCTTTGACCAGGTGTGGACTGCCTCGTCCACCCGCGACATCGACTCGGCCAAGAACTACATCCTCGGCTCTTTCCCTAAGCATCAGTCCGGGAAGGACGGGCACGGCGACGGCGATGTCGTGCAGCTCATCAAGGTGCCCAACAAGTCCCGCGAGTGGGAGAGGTCCCTCACCCCCCACGTACGTCACCTGCTCACGAGCTGGACTGATGAGCAGAAAGCGTGTGATGCGTTCGAAAAGGAGAGCTCGTTGAAGCCAGCAAATGAGTGGCTGAGCGTGATGGCCCCGCGGATCCGAGAGCGGATCGCTCCGGATATGCCTGACCTGGTCGATCACCTCAACGACCAGGACATGCTCGCCATGGCTATGGTATGTTCCCCATGTTGAAGTTGACTGACAGCAGCTCTGCGGGTATGAGACCATTGCTCAAGGTTCCTCTCCCTTCTGCCACGTATTCACCGATGACGAGTGGCTCGACTTCGAGTACTACTTTGACGTGCGGTTCCACTACATGATGGGCTACGGCAACGACCTGTCTCCCTACCTCGGCATGCCGTGGGTCAAGACCGCCAAGCACCTCCTGGCAGGCAAGGACGGTGACGATGGCTCGCACCACACCGAGGCCGAGCTGCAGCCCTTGCCGAAACCTCGGCTTCCACCCAACGCCACGCATACCCAGCTGTAAGTCGTGCACCGCGTGACGTATCTCGGACTCCCTGCTGAACTGCTCTTCTAGCCTGCATCCCTCATTCACACATCGGGAATCGCCCGCGTTCGTGGCGGTGTTCCTCAACCTGTACAATTCGACCGAGCTAGAACACAGCGCGTCCGAGCCTCCTGCGCTGGACCACCGACCGAACAACCGATCGTGGCGGACCTCCCACCTCGTGTCGTTCTTGGGGCACATTGCGTTAGAGCGGTTCCGGCAGAACGGCGATGCCGAGGACGAGTACGTGCGTGCCGTGGTAAATGGCAAGCAGGAACGTATGTACGGCTGTGACGACGGTGTGGGCGGATCATGCCGCTGGGAGACGTTCGACCGGTGGGTGGACGAGCGAGCCCGAAGGTGGGGCGACTGGGAGAGCGTCTGCGACAGCAAGTAGCAGCTGGCCATATCGCCTGTCAGCATGTCACATGCATTACCGTCACTAGGGTCCAGACCCCGGGAAAGTCTCGTGACAAATTGGCCCACATCAGCCAGTGGTGGATTGCTTGGTCTTGGCCGAGTGGAGCAAGCTGAAACGCAGGCCAGGCCTGGGTGGGAGGTGACGTAACCGTGCCCTGCGGAAAAGGCCAAGCGGGGGGTCGGGGGCGATCACTCAGAGTCTGGGTGTGACTTGGTATGACGCTTGGACCTCCTTTGGAGGAATGCTCAGTCTCAAGAGGCTGAGCTCTGGCATGTTCGATGACGCGGTCATAGCGTACATAGCAATAGAGCATCTGCCGTGCAGCTCGGCAAGGACCTCTCTGCGTCATTGACCATCAAAGGAAAGGTGGGAAAGTGGCGGGTCACCGTCTGACCAAATCATCACCCGACCAGACCAGAACATATATCAACACCCCCGTTTCTCCCCTTCCTTCTTTCTTTTCCATCACCCACCATTTCCCTTCGAGCATCAACCACCATGGCTTCAATCACCACCCCGGCGCTCAACCTGTACAGGTACCGCTCTATCGTCGCGGCGGGCAACTCGTGGCGAAACAATGGCGCCTACAGCCCGTACACCCTCTACAATTACGTTCCCAACCGCGGCTTCAACATCTTCGCCGCCGTTGTCTGGGGCATCGTCATGCTCGTCCACCTCGCTTGGATCTTCGTCAGAAGCAAGCGTGCCGCCCACGCGGATACCGGCTTCACCGCCAAGGAGAGGACAAAGTCCATCCAGGCCCTCTTCTTCACCGGTTCGGTACGTTCTTTGCTTCCTTGCCTTCAGGAGACAGACTTTGACTTGCACAGGCCCTCGAGTTCATCGTTTACATTCTTCGATCGATCAACCACAACAGGCCGTTCCAGGGCAGGATGTTCATCGCGCAGTATGTGATCAACATCTTTGTGAGTCGTCCTCTTTCCTTCTTTGGAAGACCGGTGGCTGACGAGACAGGCGCCCCTCTTCTTTGTGATGGCGATGCAGCTCGGTCTGATGAAAGCACTCGCCCAGCCCCGAGAGCACCACGTTCTCGCCTTCAACCGACCCAAGACTGTTATCCACAGTGAGTCGCGAGTTTGGCACACCCACCGCCGGAGCTGACCCCGCAGTCCTCCTCGGCCTTAGCGTCATTGCGCTGATCCTTAACACGATCGGCTCGGCCATCTGGACTACTATGGTCTTCCGCATCCTCCGAGGCGACTCCTTCCCCATCAACCCTCGAAACGGCCGCAACACCCTCATCGCCGGCCAGGCCATCGAGGTAAGTTGCTCCGTACCATATCTTCCTAAAATGTGGCTGACAAGCAGCTCACAACTCTCACACTTACGCTCGGTCTCCTGACCTGGGTCCTGCTCAAGTTCGTCCGAACTCGCACTCGCAATGTCTACTTCATCAACAAGCTCTTCCTCATCGTCCTGTACCTTACCCTCGGCATGCTCTGGACGCGCGCGCTCTACCGCCTCATCGAGACTTGCCAGGGCCTGTGGGGCACCGCTTGGTCGAGCGAGGCGCTGTTCGGTGTCTTCGACTTCGCTACCACTTGGGTCGCCGTCACCATCTGGGCGGCCTGGCCGATGCGCAACGCCCTCAACTCGGTCAGGGACGACCACTATGTCGGCGCCGGAAAGAACAGGATGTCCCACGACACGACCTACACCGGCAACACGATGGTCGGCAACAACACCACGGCCGCGACCACCACTGCTCCGGCCCACGCCACCGGCCCGACCCACACCGCCGCTCCGATCACCGTCGGCCACGGCGCGGCCGGCACTAACAACGTCGTCTGAGCAATAAGAAATCAAAGAATGAGTCCAGACAGCTGTTTCCAATAAGTCACAGTCACCTATAATCGCGAGACCTTCGTGACATGTGTATGCATTCATCGTATAATATTTGCTTCGTCATGCGATTGGAGATCGTTCAAGTACCCAAGGAGTAATAGATGTACAGCTGCAAGCCGGGTAAGCACGGTCCAGTTGAGATGGGACAGCACACTCACGACCCAAGCAACGACCACCATAGCGGCCAGCTGAGCCAACACGGTGTACATGACCGTCTTGCTCACGCGCCAACCGGGCAGATCGTCCGGCAGCTCGCGTGCCCGTTGCCGAATCTCCAGCCGCTTCTTCTCGGGCATGCGCAGCGAATGGCCCAACCACTTGCCGTCGATGTAGTCGTATACCGGCCCAAGCGCCATCTCGACCGCTTTGATGGCGATGAGGAGGTAGATGACGTTGGTGTATGATCCGTGAGAACGGTCTTGCTGGAGCGGGTGAGTTCCGTTCTCGGCCTGATTGTGCTATAGTCTACTTACGATAGCCCCAGCAGACACTTCCAGGATGGTGTTGTTGACGTTGATCTGCAATACAGTCAGCTTTCTGTCCTCTCAGTGCCGCATGAAGACTTACAAACGACTTCCAGACGCCAAAGGCGGTTCCGAGCAGGGCATCGTTGCCGACCAGGACTGGGATACTCGCGATGAAGGTGATGGCGTTGCTCGTGAGTGCGAACGAACTGATAAGGATAGGCGCGAGCGGGTGGACTTTGGTCAATCCGATCAGGACAAAGACGACGATGTAGAGCGCAGCTGTCCACGAGACGAAGATCATCCGCCATCCGAACCGGTCGAAGAAGTAGCCCACCGCCGGGGTCAGCACGATTGGAATGACACCCTGAAGAGAGGAGTTGTAGCCTGCAGCTAGTGCGGATGTGCCCCGCGTCTTAGTCTGGATGTCGGCCAGGTTGGACGTGTATACCGAGACCGCGGCGTTCTGGAAGATCTCTACGGTTCGCTTCAGTTTACATGTCCTCATGGCAGATGCCTGACTCACGAGTTCCGCAGAGGATCCAGAAGAACTTGGGCAGCGAAAACAGAGCGCGGAGGATGTACCGGCGTCGAGCCCAGCCCGCGGCATTGCGGACGTCCTTGCCCAGCTTTGGACGGTATACCTTGGGAACGTTCCGCTCGAAGATCCAGTACACGATGACGAGCGCCAGGTTGAAGCCCGTCACGATCGCCGGGATCCTGCAGACGTGAGCACGTGCTAGCACAGCTCCGTGGAATCTGGCTAACTCACCACAAGGCCCAGCCCCACCACCCATCGATACGGCTCATTGGGACAGCGCAGACCTTGGCAACAACGCCCGTGACGCGGTTCCAGGCGATATCAATGGCGAAGACGAACGCCAAGTGCGAGCCGGAGAACCAGTGCGCGTACAGCTTGTTCTGGGTCGATTCAATCACGGTGGACCCGAAGCCCATGAGGATGCGTCCGGCGATCAACAGCTGGTACTGCTCTGTGTTGCCAGCCTGCAGTCCTCAGCACAGGACGACTATCTAGGCATGATATCAGGCTTACCGCCGCTGAGATTACCGCACCGGCGACCACGAACACGCTCGAGATCAGCGCCGCGCTGAGCTCAGGTGTCAGCTTCGGCACGCCTGTCTCATTGATGTCCCTCACTAGGTCGCTCCCCAGTAGTCCATGCCAAGACCGCCAATGATCGGTAGAACCGTGTTGATCAGGTTCTCCGCCGACGCGATTGCGCCATACTGCGCATCTGTGCCGCTTCAGCAACCCGGGCATCCGGCAAGGTAAGGGTAGACCCACTGTTGATGCCGAGCTTCTTGATCAATGTACCCTTCAGAGGCCCCAGAGTGGCCTCGCAGAAGCTCGAGCCGGTCGCGAAGAAGAGGATCATGGAGAAGGCCAGAAGGCGGTACCGCAGTGGAATGTGCTCTTTGTCGTCCACGTCGGGGGAGCCGTGTGACCCATCGTCGCGTGTCTCGTCGCCCTTGCTCTCATCTTCTGGATCTGGCCGGCTGGGACCCGATTGCGACAGGTATGACAACCGGGGCACAGCGCCAGCTGCCTCCTCGGCAGAGACAGTCTTCTTCTCCATGTCGTGCTCGTTTATCGAAGGCGCGCTCCAACTCGGTCCGGTGGGAGATGTTCTGTCCATATCGATGTATCATCCAGAAGCAAGACGCCTGCCGCAGCCTGCTGTCAAGCCTGCTGCCGCCGCTGTCGTGGCTCCCTGGCGTAGGCTTACTGGGAGACTTTGTCTCCGAGGGGTCCACGGTCCGACCCTGTCCGGTCTCTCCGGCGGTTATCTGATAAAAAATCTCGGACCCGAAAAATAGGAAAATTGGCAACTTCGCCGCGCCACGGCGCTTATCCGACCCTGAGCCAGCGTCAACGTCGGGCGGGGTGTATCATGCAAGCGAGCATTGACGCATGCCTTCTACGTATGCAAGCGAGGCTCGCCTTGTGCCTCCCCACGTCTTGGACCGTAGACTCCTTTGATGCCTCGTAGTACGGCCAACAGCTGGCCTAGATGGTGCAGAGCGCAAGCGAAGTCTGTAGGGATCCCGGGACAGCTCTCGCGCTAGTAGCTCAGCCTCAAGCTCAAGCTCTGGGTGGCCGGAGGTCAAGCTCTCCTTCATACTATGCTGACCGATGCGGACATCAAGGTACCGTACCGTGCGTAAACAGCCTTCGTCTTCGGACAGCAAAACGAGTGAAAGGAAGGTCAGGTGTCGGATGGGAGAAGCTGATGAAAGGTATAGATGACCATGCGCGGGCTATACATGTGCATCTCGACTCATCGCCTTAGGCGCCCTTGTACAGAACGCGATGGATTTCGACCCCACTTCTCAAAGCCCGAATGGCGGCCAGTCAGCTGAGAACGATCTGTCCGCGGACTATGGAGCGCTCTTGATGCCCTCAGGACCCTTCCAGACCGAGCATGTCCTACCGAGCGCCGTTCCATACGCATACTACACCGCACACCCGGGATTTCCCAGCGGCGTCATGACCGCTGGCTGGACGAATCATAGCCTTGGCAGTTGGGTGACGGATTGGGAATTCTCACACCCCTCAAACAGTCTGCAACAGGCTAATTGGCATGCTGATCCTAGCCTGGGAGGAGTGCTCACGCCCACGGCCTCCCATGGCATGTACATTCACCCGCAGGAGTACAGCTGGGCGGCTCAAGGTCCTATCCCGCCCACCGGCTATCGCTACGAAGAGCTGATGGGGTCCTGCCGTACCCCAGTTCCCAGCGGAAGTGCGGTGGTGGCGGACGACATGCAGCTGTGGGGGAATTCATCCCTAGGAACCATCGAGATGCAAGACGTTTTGAAAGACTGTCGCGTACAGCTCGTAAGGGTTAAGGGAGACTTGTTGTCCAAGAGCACCGAGTATCGTCAAGTCACTCGGACTTGTTTGGGACGCAACCCTCACAACGCCTTCAAGAACCATGTCTTCCGGTTGGAGACTACAGGTATCTGCGCCATCGGCGCCTCAGAGAAGATTAGCTGCTCCGGTATCGTCTTTCTTGCCGATAGAGTCGGGGGCTGCCGAATCACCGAAATTGCCGGCGTCTGTCAAGAACCTTTCGACGAGGACAGCAGCTACAACATTGTTAAGCAATGTTCCAGATGCGTCTCTGATGACCCTATCACCTTGCCACCGTTCAGAGCGCGCGGCAATCGCCACACAGGCCGGCGTGTCGAGGCTGACCCTGAGAAGTCATTGTGTGTCACCTGCAGGGATGCACTGCGGTTTCATAATGCGACGAACCGCGGTGCGGCGTCTCGTGGGGCCTGAACCGCACCGGGACTGGGCGACACGCTCTTCGATACATGACGGGCCCCCGCTCTGGAGCACGCGGCGCCCGGGGGTGAGAGGAGGTGAGGGGAGGGGTTAGGGGAAGGGAGGGAGGAGGGGGAGGGGCGTCTGGTGGTAGATCATGTGATCTATACGGAGTCTTGTTTACAGATCTGCATATTGGTGTCGAGCGGAAACGGATAGTTGCACTGTATGAGACGACACGAGCGGCCGCGCTGGTGGTCTCTCAGGCCATGCGGTCCGCAGATGACACAGTATTGTAGCTCAGTAGGTTCTTCGGGACACTTGAAGCCCATTAGCTACATACTGTACAGTATCTCCAGCTCGGCAGGCGTCTCATACGGGGACCCTCAGCCACCCGAGCGACCATAGAGTTACATAACAGTCTTCTGCGAAGCACATTCTAGTCTTGAAAGGCGAGCTGCCAGTCATGGCTACGGGTCTCAAATCGGCACGCACTCGAGTCCCTTATCGATTCCAAAAGCCGGCAGACGGGTTGAAGCCGATGGCACGCAAGCATCCTGTACAGCAGGCAAGCGGGCCACCATTCGAGGTGTCAAGCCAGGCGCAATACCTCGCCCTCGCTTGCTTGGAAGGCAAACATCGCAGGTCGCTCGCATGCTAACCGAGTGAGCACCCAATTCCGCTAGAGATAATCCAGACAACCTTTGTGTCGAAGGCACTGACACAGTGCCACCGGATAGGTTGCGGGCCCAGGTTACGGTAGGACAACCCTGCTCTCCCTTTACGTGTCTTGCTGTGGTCAGCCTTTGTGTCGGGGAAGCCAGCAGTCGAAGGGCTGAAAGGGTGAGGGGTATCGGAGGTAGATTGGGCGAAGAAGAAGGGAGGAGGGAGAAGGAGGTGGTCCATGGGGTCCTTAAATGGCCAGACGTTATCCATGTCTCGGCCACTCTTTCAGATCGACCACGGCCAGCATGGACGGTCAACACCTGAATCAAGATGAATTCCCCGCCAGTCCGGCCGCCTTCGAGCAGCTGAGCGACTACGAAGTTATTAATCCGCAGCTCCAGCCGCAGCCTGCCGAAGAGAACTTCGTCATCAGAAGTGGGTTTGCTACAGGTTCAGCCTTGCCGATCGGGCACGCCGCCCCTGCCGAGTTCGGGCACCAAACTGCAGCCTATGCGGTTCACGACTGTTCCGGGGCAGCTTGGCAGCCGGACCTATGCGAAACGTTGCATTTCAGCGACTGGCAGTCCGCACAGAGCTCGTTTCATGAGGCCCACTTCGTTGGCCGATACGACATCAATGATGAATTTCAACAGTGCACGCCGGATTGTAACATTAATCCCGCGCTCAGTGAATACCCATCACATGAAGGTCACTTGTCGCCGCAGGACCTGACCATGACCAGTCATTTTGCTGTATCAGCGCCTATTTCTCAAGCGATAAATGGACCGTCGCCGACGATAGCCGCGGAGTGGAACGTCCAGGATGACCGCGTACAAAGCGCGACAATTAGCGGGATGAACATGTCCCGTTTTACGATATTTTGTCAGGTCTATCTGGACGGCATACCCTGTGTCGGCGAAACCCTCCGGCAACTGTCTACTTCTTCTTTCTCAATCAGCAAGAGAACCTTTGAGCTGAGGACGACGGGCCAGTGTGCTTATGGCGGACTTGACCCCACGACGTGCCAAGGCCCCGTTTTCCTGGTGGAGACACCGGGACAAAACCGCATTGACACTTTCGCCAGTTTATGCCAAAGCCATTTCGAACTCAATGGGCGCTATAAGATCCTCAAGCACTGTGTAAGCTGCGCATCTGCAAATCCGGACTCTACAGAGCCGATATTGCGGGCAAGCTCGAGGCATCAAGAGGGGCGGCAGGCGAATCTCGACAACAGGCCGCCGCTGTGCACCAGCTGCAGGAAATCCAAGGCCAAAGAAGGGCAAGCTTGATGCGAGAGCCAGCGCCGGGTGCTGAGTCACTTGCTTGGCGTGAACGTGGCGGCTCGCTGCTCCACGCTATGAGCGGAAGCGTGTCGGGCGACGGGGCTGCGTTCAAGTAAAGCAAAGCTACTGTATGTACCTATCTCGCAGATACGCCCGGGTCTTTTTCCTGTCATGCACGGTACTGGTGCCAAATAGAATGTAGACCTCTTCTTCTAGTTGCTACAGATTTGTGCGACATCCAACCGCTCCCCATATACAGAGCACGGCCTTCGCTCACCCGGTAGCTTCAGTGTGGGACTCCCATCCTGCACGCGCGCTTCGAGCTGTCCCTAGTCACCCGGAAGTCGATGGATAAGGGCTGAAGAAACTGCCCGTATAGCGGCCACCTTTGGGGGCTATTGAATGCCGCGGCGGCGCACAAAGGCGCCTACAGCAATTGAGCCTGTCTTCCAGCCATGTGCAGGCCGGTGCACACCTCGGCAGACGGCCTTTCTATAGTTCCATTCTCCTAGCACTTCTCCACCTTCTCTGCATCACCTTCAACTTCGAGGTGATGAAGCCCTCGAGCGCATAACTGATTGTTACCAATGTCACGGTGTTTCATAGCAGGGGAAGCCCATGAATGCAGTACTGTACACCCTTTCACGGCAACTCCCTAGACGTGGAAGACAACACAGCCTTCAACATTGTTCGTATTCGAAGACCATTAGTGAATGGAAGTCGAAGCCGGCCGCTCCAACAGCATACATACAAGACCGAGCTGGGCTGGCAAGACCCGGTGGCAACGCAACATGGACTTTGACTTTGACAAATATTTCGGCGAAGCCGAACCGTACCAGTACAGTTCTGACACGGTCGACGGGGGGAGCAACCTTACCGGTGTCAGCACGGCAAATCGCCAAGGTGTAGATCCTCTGCTCGCTCAGTCGCATCTATCGGTGGAGACGGCAGGCTTTATGTACTCGGTCGGGCTTCAAGGCGTACAGGGCGTTGCCCAAGAGCCCACATACTGGCCTCAGGGCTCTACTACGTGCGACGCCTCGTACTTCGACACCCTCATCCAGAACGCGCCGGCTACGGGAGGAAGCGTCAACCTCGATGGACCCGTCTTGTCCGGTGCATGGGCTACCCAGCAGGCGCCGGCCTTCCACCTGGGGCAGCCGGACTCGTTCGGCGATCTTGCCGTGACGCCCGACGCGTGGTATCCACCTGGAGTTGTCACGCCTCCTTCTGGAGCTTGGCTTAACAGGCGTCTCAGATCTAGAGAAGACATCCGCGTGAAAAGCGCATTGATGATGGGGCAGTACTGAATGACGAGACACAGCTTATCCAAGTCAGCATAGAAAACCGCTTTTGCCCCCGAGGCACGGTCGGCAAGACGTTGCCCGAGAACGGCGCTCTAGGCAACAAGAACATTCTCCTCGAAGCGTCCACAATCTGTGCGTATGCTGGGGAGCGATCCACGACCTGTGCTTCTCAGCTGTTTCTGGCAGGAAAGCCAGTTTCGAAGAGCGTGGTCACGGGTTTCGTCAGCGTCTGCGAAAATCACTTCGAATAAGATGGGGACTTGAGGTGGACACAGCATTGCGGCGGCTGCAATCAAGGAGACACCAATGACTTGCGTCCACCCCACCGGATTAACCTGACATATCGTATGAAAGCACGGCGCTCCAAGGCTACGCCATTGACCGTAAGGTGCGAGATCTGTAGCTAAGACCACCAAACTCGAGGCGAGGGGCGGACATACCCCTGAGGAGCCCTCAGATCACGCCACCGCGAAGCAAGCAGTCACTTGTGTTGGGAGATAGGCTCGATTAGGCGCGCGCGCGGCGCGCCGCCGCCGCCGCCGCCGCAACCGTAGATAGCCGCTGTAGCCGCCATAGTATTCTGCATCCTCTTCTACACCAACTTCCAACAGATTAAGAGTCTGCACAGCCGCTCCTGAGTCTAGACACTAGCGACTACGCTCAGACGGCTGCATGAACATGTCGCCCACCGACCTGGCGCCCCGCTCCTTTGAAGCGGTCCCCAAGCTCAGCGGCAAAGAAAATTTTGTTGCCTGGCGCCAGCGGCTGACACTGGCTTTGTCGCTCAGCCGCTGCTCCCAATTCATTGGCGCTGACGCAGCGCCCCCATACCAGGGGAAGGCGCTGGGCGCCGACAAGCTCAGAGCCAACAGCGACTGGGCCGACCGCGACCAACAGGTCGCCGCCGGTATCCTGTCGACCTGTGAGGAGTCCATCCTGGTGTTACGGACCTAGCCCTAGGAAGACCGGACACCTAGAGCGAGGTGGACGATGAAGGTTTAGACAAGGTATACTTGTATGTTGGTCGACGATGAGGAGGTGGAGTAGGCTAGGCCAAGCACGGAAGGATCAAGGTTCTGGACGTGCTGCCTAGGATGGATGGTCTTGTAAGGTGTAACAATTGATATTTAGATCCTTGGGAGGGAAGAGGCTCCCAAGGCTCGGCTTATATACTTTTATGAAAAGCTACACTGTGTTACGACCCTACACGCATGCGCTCTCGCCACTCGCACATGGCACGACTCCACAGCATGAGGGTCGTAACCCTTGATCAGGACACACATGAACGAGGGTACTACCCCAAATCTACAAGCAGCGCTCCCGCTTCCTTTGCCATACGATACCTCACGATACCACACTGTACCTTGCGGTACCACATGATACCAGCCGATACCACACGGTACCTCACAATTCTCACACGGTACCTCACGGTACCACACGATACCACACGGTACCTCACGGTTCCCTCACGGTACCACCTGGTACCACACGATACCAACCGACTCTCACCGCTAGAGACTTGGACCCTGAGGGTCCTCCAGAAAAGTATATAAGGAGCAGGTCTGAGGGCTCTTCCCCTCAGAATTCAATATCTCATAAGTTACATAGCATAGGCCTTTCATAGTACTTGTCTACGTCTTAGTCTTTGCCTAGCACACGTTGTGCTTAGGATCCTTCGCCTGCAGCATACCCCTTCCCTGCTCAGGATCTATCCTGGAGTACTTGCCACACAGTATCCAGGTGTCACGCAGTCCGACCAAGTCACAGGTCAAGTGGTGTTGCCTCACACAGCACACCCAAGCTTGCATCATTACGACAGTCGTTGTCCACTCGTCACCAGCGTCTAGGCCTGTTGGGTACGAGTCGTAACACACTGCTTCGTGCGAAGCCTACACTGTGTAGGCATAGTGTACAAGTGTGGCCTTCGTGCTTCACAGTGTACGGGTGAAGCATCCACCAAGGCTTCACATGTAGAGTGTGGCTCCTCACCGTGCACGGAGTGTGCCGTGTAGTAGCCACACCGAGCAAGGCTGTCACGGATCATAACACCTGGCGGCTACGATCCATCTCCTTGAGATTGCATAAATCGACGGCATTCAGCCACCACACTATACTGTACTGTACATATTGTACTTCAATCGGAGTCAAAGGACCTATTGATGCGCGTTGAGACTACACGATAGAGAAACGCAGGAGATTCGGCGACTAAAGACAGCAGCACAAGCATGACCACTGTGAGCTTCGCGGTAGCGCTTGCCAAGGCCGCCACGGCTGGCGAGCCTAATCCAGTCTCGCTCATAACCGAGGCCGCAGTCGCGAGGCACATAGGAGGGCTGCGAAATGGACGTGTCCTCCTCAGACGATGATGCCCCATCCACCGGCCTTCGCTTGGTGTTCTATCAAAGGTATCTATATGCTTATCTCGATGATGGCGAGCAACGACGAAAAGAGCTATAAGAGGGTACACGTACGAAAGCCAGGGGACCGCCACTCATCTGCAGGAATTGCGTTTATGGAGCAGGATAACCTTACACGAAGCCCCTCGACATACGAGGGCCAGGACTCTGTCTTCGGAACCGCCTACCAGCTAGAGATTGATGGCCTCACGGAGTGGGCAGTTTCGTCTTGGGCAGACAGCTTTGAGACGCCTCAGAACTCCAGGAACTCGTCGGTCTCGTCTCATGCCGGACATATGCACTCGACCGTGTCAAAGCTTGGAAAGGAAGCCCTTCAGGCCACAATTGCGGCAAGCGATCTACTGGTCGATCGCCGACCTGACGTCCCCGTCGGCACCGATAGCCTGCTGTCTCTCTTCAACGATGTCCATGATCGGGCGGACCCTGAGCAGGAACAGGATCCGTTAAGGCCTAGCGAGGAGGGCAAAGGTCAGAAACTCAAGGTCAAATCGACCAACGTGTCGTATATGACACGGCTCAGCGAAGTCATGCTCGATGGTGCGCTCTTCACGGATGAGACGGTTGGACAAACGTACTTGGGATTGTTGCATCAACCAGAGTTTATCCTACAGGCCACGTCTCGTTGCGCCTTTCGCTTTGACGAAAGCCGAGGGCCGTGCGCGGGAGGAGTGAGCTTGGGGGAACGGGGCACGTCGGGACCGAAAATCAGTCATTTCGCCGGTCTTTGCGAGACTCACATGATTGGTGAGAGCTTCAAGAAGGTGGTGCCCTGCTCCACGTGCGTGAAGGGCAACCTGCACTCTGACGTACCGATGAAGGCAAGCCTTGTCGCTTCGATAAGTAAACAGGAGAGATCATCTGGATTGTTGTGCGGTGACTGCAGGAAGCGGTCGATCGTCCGCCAACCGAAGCGCAAACGAAGATCGGGCGGTACACCTGGCTCGAACAACAAGTCAAGATTTAGCGGCACGTCGATTTCGCGAGGCAGTTCGAGGTCTCTTCCGGAGTCGAACCGAGGGCGCCGCCGGTCCAGGCGTTCGCTCCCCGCGTCTACCGACACAGCGGATGACGTGTAGGACGCAGGGCCAACGACGGCCGTGACGCTGGAAGTGTGCATACCTCGGAGTGGACACCTTGCTGGTAGTGACCGCTGTTTGTGTATACTGCAGGTTGGACATGCATACCTTGGCGGGAGTATGTAGAGGCAAGTACTGCATATGCACATACATAGGTGGCGCGAAAAGAGAGTGAGACAGCCACATAAGATCCGGCGTCGACGTACAGTATATGTAGTGACACAGGCATGGCGACTATTTGCTGCCCGGCAGCGTCGGTCGCAGGTTCTGCGGGCGAGCAAGCCTACGGTACGAAACCTCGTCTGGCTCTTGGCCGGAGACCGAATCCGCGAGGTATGGGCGCTGCCAAACAGATGTGTCTTCCTAAGACGGCGATACCCCGTCCTTCTTCGCTCGCTACGCCTACAAAGGTATGTTGAGCAAAGCGATAAACGACGGTGAGGCGTAGCCGGGGTTATTTAAAGCCAGAGCAAAACGCCATCCAGCTCGATCACACGCAACATGAACTCGCAGTATCTCACAGGCAGCCTCTTGACAAACGAGAGCCAAGAGTCCGCCTCTGTGTCCGGCGGGCAGGAGCTAGACTATGATGACACGCCGACGGGGTCATACCTGGATCGGATATACTGTCATTGGCACCCAGACGTGCGCCCGGCCCAATCAAGCCTAAACGAGGGGAGCATTGACTTTGATAATACGTTCAGCGATCAAGGGTCCCAACCCAACCCGACAGATGCCGCGTTCAGCACCGATATTTGGCGTCCTCTCCCTGGTCACATACCTGATCGCGTGGAGCCCGGGAGTGGATCCTGCCCGCCAGAGCGTGCTCAGGGGGACGGCCTTGGAAGGGTCGCGGTCAAGGTCACCAGCTTATCGTACTTCACACGGCTGAGCGGAGTCTTCCTCAATGATGAGCTATACCTGGGGGAAATGATACAGCAACGCGGCAGCCTGCCGAAAGTGTCCGACGGGCTTTGTACCCTGGTGTCTACGTCTTGCTGGGCACTCAGTACGGATGGGAGACAAGAAACCTGCGGGGCTCCTGCGATCTTGGGGGAACAGGGCTTTGTGAAGGGCAAAATCGCACATCTCGCCAGTCTCTGCGAAACTCATATGAAGTCTGCAGGTTTCAAAAAGGTGTTGCCATGCTCAAAGTGCCCGACAAGCACTTCGGGCTCTGACACACCGATGAAGGCAAGCCTCATCAACAACATGACAGTGGACGAGCGATCGTCAGGACCGCTGTGCACTGACTGCAGAAGGGGGTCGATCGTCCGCCGAACAAACAAATCGAAATCTGATCCTGGATCTAAGCCAAGGCGCCGCCGCTCCAAGGCGCCGCTGCTCCAAGGCGGTCCCTCTTGTCCGTCCCGGCGGCGCAGTCTGCGTAAGACGTAGAGCCAAGGCTCACAAAGCGCCATCCCGGACAGTTGGCTGATAGTGACCGCCATTTGTGTATTTTGCAGGCCGAAAATGTACATACATGAGTCCCATGGCATACATGTCTTGACTTCGCTCGGGCCTTATCACCCCGGCCAGCGACTGTAAGGAGCTCGAATCTCTCGTGCACAGGGGTTATCTTCGTTTCCTCTCGCCTGTCGCGCAAGGGTCGTCAAGTCTCAGCGAGACTCTCTCACCAGCGTTTAGGGCTCACTGATCAAACTTTCTAATCTTACTCTGTATGAAGCACGCGCTTGCCGGACTCGTCTCAAATTTACAGTACAGAGCCGTAGAAGTGCTTCTCTCGTTGCCACCGACGTGTACTGAGAGAACCTGCGGTCTACCCACCTACTGTAGCTCCTCGAGACTGGCGACTTCTCTCCTACACCCGCCCGTATTGTACTATCAACAACTGCAACGGCTCCACGAATTTGCAAAGCTCATCGCATCCCGACACACCGCTCATCTGATCCGCGGACTCTGGCTGTATGCGTACCCACTCGTGTACTGTGTACAGTGCAGCACAGAACCCTAGTCTGTTTCAGCCCGACCTCTTCAATCTCGACCCGTTCAATCTCGACTCGCTCAAATACCGGTCGTGTGTCAGTGGATGTTTTACATAGCGTATGTATGTACAGTACGTGCGCCATGGTAAGCGAGGGAGAGAGTAGAGACGCAAAAGCCCAATGGCTACATACTGTATGTACACGCAGAACGGTATTGAAAGGATGATAGCCCCTCAGAGCACGGCAGCGCGACGCCTGCTGGCCACACCGCCAAGGACCACGCCTGGTGCGCTTGGCCTTGACAGGATATCCTTCCCGCGGAAGAGGAGAGGTCTTTAAACGACATACTGTACCCTCCTTACAGCAGGGGGAGATCCAGACTCCGCTCGGAGGCTCAAAAGATCTCTAGGTGAGAAGGGACGAGAAGGGGTAGTGAAGATATATAAACCACCGGTCTGCCGACCAGTCTAGCCACGTGCAACATGGATCAGCAGGATTCAACGAACGACCCCTCCCAGCCTGATCAGGCTGATTACCTGGGATCAGCCTTCGAGCTCAGTGGAGACCAGCCTTACGATCTTGGCACTATGACATGGCCGCCCCTGCCTCCTCATGCGACAGCTGAAGCGGGCGGAGGTCCGCTCCAGGGTGTCACCACTCAGGCCGACTCGCCCTATCCCGAACTTCCCTATTCCGAACTTCCCGATTCCTCTGTCTATGTGGCCTGGTGGCGCGGGATTTGATCATGTCCCGCTTTCGGCCTACAACCGATTTTGGCACGCGGACCCTGCCACGGTCCCCGATGGCATTCAGCTGCCCTGGCCTGTCGACGATGCACAAGGCCAGGCGATGTTCGGACAAGAAATTTGCGCGTCAGTAACTCCCCACGTGAACTACGCGATTGGAGGCGGCTTTTGCGGTGAAAAGTTTACTGTCAAATATACAAACGCATCAACGTCAACACGGCTGAGCAACGTCATCGTCGCTGGCATAAACTGCACGGATGGAATCCTCCAGGACACCGGAATTTACACAGCCCTGGCAAATGAGCGAGCTCCGCTTGTACTGGAATCCACGCCGATCTGCGCCTTTGGCGGATCTGCCAGTCAAACGTGCGGAGGTTCAGTGAGTCTGGGGGAAAGGAGCACATCCGGGGGGAGAATCGGTCATTTCGCCAGCACTTGCGAGACCCACATGAGAAGTGAAGGCTTCAAGAAGGTATTGCCCTGCTCCAAATGCAGCACGCATTCCGAGGCGCCCATGAAGGCAAACCTCACGGCCGGTACCTCGGCGAAAGAGAGGGCGGCTGGGGCGATGTGTGGCTCCTGAAGGTCACAGGCGCGTCAAGACTCGAAAAGCAAGGCAAGACTCCGAGCTGCGCGAGCTGCACAAAGCGGGGGCGGAGGGTCATCGACGTCCACGCAGTAGTGCCGCTTGTCGTTTGCCTCGGTACTTGCCTGTCGGACGGTCAAGCGGAAGTACTCGTTCGAAGCTGTCATTGAGCTGGTCGCTGTAGTGTTCGTATTGGAAATGCGAATTGTTACTTCAGCTCTTGGTCCAGCAACCAGAGAGGCAAAAGCCTTGTCTCCTCGAGCCCGGGAGGTATCAACGCGGAAAAGGCGACCTCATGAGACGACACCGTTTCACTAGCGAGTTCTGTCCTCAGTGCATCGATCTCGATAAAGAACCTTGAGAAGATGGACAGGAAGCGGCGCTATTGGTAGCCCGGAAGGTAGGCAGAGGACAGCCTCGGGACACATTCTCACATCGCAGCGCGGGCGGTTAGCATGCTACGTATGCGATTGCATTGGAGTAGCATAGCGGTAGTAGTATGTGCGCAACCCCCGGTAGCCGGTTACGCGCTGTACTGGAGCAAGGCGTCGGCCACGCGCTGCTCGCAGTCTGTGAATGCTCTGCCACCTCGTCAGCCCTGCCCCAACCGGCCAGAATGGTGACCTGTAAGATGGCCCATCGCCTCAGTCACGACCCGGGACTTACTGAAGGGCATAGGCCAGTCTCCGAGCAACGCTAGGGTCTGCCTTGATGCTCTCGTCCAGCAATGCGCCGTCATTCGCCAAAAAGTCGACATTCGAGTGCGCGACTACAGCCAAGAGCTTCAGCCGTCCGTCCGTCCTGACGGCGCGTTGCTTACCTGTTTGACTTCCCGGCGCGGGCTCGCCCTCGCTCGGCACGCTCAGTTCCAGTGGAGCGCCGCTGAAGTCCTGGCCGTACTGGTCGGTGGCGAGCGCTTCGAGAACAGGTCCGGAGATGGTGATGTGGTCTGGGCCGAGCGATGCGATGGCCAGCGCTTCTTTGGATGTGACAATACTGCACATAGGGTTCAGCGCTGCCGCTGTGTTGCTGTGTGCGCTGCACAGTTAGGCTTACCTGGCGGGCATGACAAGTGGTGGAGTCTGAACTCCGGCGTAGACCTCCTTGATCCTGCGGATGGTCTCAGCAGAGGGGTGTTCCATCTCTGGAATGGCATAGTCGATCCATGTCTCGGGCTCAAAGTGCACGCTGAGTTCGTTCCAGTACGGTGCAATGTACAGGCACTTTGCCTGAGCGGCGGCGATAGCCTGGTCGACGGAGAACAGTATCGTCGCGAGCGTTCGGATCCCACTGGCCTCGAGCTCGGCGCAGGCGGCGATGCCTGCGCCTGTGGATGGGATCTTGAGGCACACTCGGTCCTGGTGGATCCCCTCGGCCGCGAAAGCCGAGATGAGCCGGTGGCCGTGCTGCACGATTGCCTCCTTGTTGTATGCCAGACGAGGGGATACTTGAGCATGCACACGTCCAGTGATGTGTGGCAGGACAGCTTTAGCGAGACCAACAGCCTGATGCTCAGCAGTCGGTCACGCGGGGATTTCTGGCGCGTGCACTTACCAGCAGGTCGATCGCCATGTCGGCGCCTTCTTCTGGCGTCTTAGCCTCGAGGCGAGCCCGCGCCATACACCGCTTGACCGTGGGACAGTCAGGGTTGGTCGTCACATAGTTAGCGATCAGCGCCTGATTACTGGCTGAACACATCAGTATCTCAACGAGTTCTACTCGTGGGCAGGCGCAACTGACTCATGTCGCAGAAGGGGCCACGACGCGCCGCGAGCTGCGGGTCCAGCTGGTCGATATCGACTGTGACCTTCGCTCGGATCTTTTCCAGTGCGGACATGATGGCCAGTACGGTGGTGCAGAGAAGATGCAAATAGATCGGACTGCATCGCTCTGAATATATGTGCTGTGGTGCTGATGGAACGGTGCCCCACCGCCGAACTTTGCCCGTTGAACCGGCTCTCAGGGCGGGTCCAGGCCGGCGGCGACGGAGGCAATTTTTAGCTTTTTAGCCGTTTACGCGGGGCAACGTTGGGACAAGCTCCTACGCGCTTGGGTGCTCTATAACTGTACCTGCATAACTTGCTTAAGAGGCCCCTTGTCAGCACAGCAGCCACTGTGTAGAGCCCTGATCTTTCCCTAAAACTCTCGCAATCCTTTCGCTCTTACCGACCATGCCGCACCCGACCACGCTGAAGAGCTATGGCTCTCGAGCGGAAAAGCACGCCAACCCCACCGCGAAGCGCCTGCTTGAGATTATGGAGCGGAAAAAGACCAACCTCTGCGTCAGCGTAGATGTCACGACTGCCGCCGAGGCGCTCGAGGTCGTACGGCGTGTCGGTCACTCCGTCTGCATGGTCAAGGTGCGCGGCTCATCTTCAAAGGGGACCGTGCTGAACCCGCGTGTAGACCCACTGCGACATCATCTCGGACTTCACGATGGACTTTGCGGATGAGCTCGTAAGATTGTCCAAGGAGATGGACTTTATCATCTTCGAGGACCGCAAATTCGCCGATATCGGTACGTGCAGAAGAAAGCCATAGGAGTCCTTTGGCACGGGCTGATTGGTAGGCAACACCGTCACCCTGCAGTACTCGTCCGGCGTCCACCGCATAGCGTCGTGGTCGGACCTGACGAACGCCCACCCGCTTCCCGGGCCAGGCATCATTTCGGGTCTAGCGTCAGTCGGACAGCCCCTCGGCCGAGCGCTTCTGCTCCTCGCAGAGATGTCCTCGGCGGGCAACCTGGCTACCGGCGAGTACACCCGTACAGCCGTTCAGATGGCCCGTCAGGCCGGACAGGACTTCGTCGTGGGCTTCATCGCCATGTCGCGTGTGGACAGCGACAAGGAGGACGACGAGGCCGACTGGCTGATCATGACGCCTGGCGTTGGACTCGTCGCCAAGGGGGACAAGCTCGGCCAGCAGTACCGGACCCCGCGCGAGGTTGTCTTCGACAGCGGGTGCGACGTGATCATCGTCGGTCGTGGTATCTACGGAATCCAGGGCGGAGAAGAGGCCGTCAAGGCTGAAGCCGAGCGGTACAGGCAGGAAGGCTGGTCCGCCTACCTCGACCGTATCGGCCAGCGCCAGTAAATCCAGATTTTCTAAACGCACCTGTTTACCATTGTATACATCAAGCTACATATTCAAGCCTAGAGCTACATGCACAGTCGTCCGTGTCTAAGCGAGCACCTTGCTGTCACCGCTCTTCATGTCGAGGTACTCGCCATCCAAAAGCGCCTTGGTCTTATCTCGCTCCGCTTGGTCTTTCTCCTTCTGCTTCTTCTTGTTCTCCTCTGCAATGGCATCGTCGACGGTCCACACCCGGCGGCGGAGGAACCAGCTGACCACGCCGCCACCTTTCTTGACCTCGTCGTGCGTCCCGATCCAGTACCGCGCCCGCAAGGCCTGTTGCGCCTCAAGGCCGTTCACTGCGCCGAGGTTGAGCTGTTGCCCCCAGTCAATCGATACATCGTGTAGGCCATGAAGCAGGGCGAGCGTCTGGATCGAGGGGTGTACCGATGGCAAGAACGCCAGTGACTGCGCTTGGATACCGTGCGGCGTGTAGATGACGGCCTCCGCTCCGTCCGGCTGCTTGCCCGAAACAGCAGGGTCGAGGTTGAAGGCGAGCATGACCGCCGAGTGGTAGTACAGCGCGTCTTTGCCCGTGACGAGTCGGCTGACGCCCAGCCAGGGCGGCAACGGGCTGACGGCCGTCTTGCGCCAATCGGAATCTGAGCCCGATCCCGACTTGAATCCAGGCATGTCGACGACGGTGTCAAAGTGTTTCCATTTCTGAATCATCGGCGCGGCTTTCGTCGTCGCCAGGACGGGGATCGACCGGTCGCATTGCCGCAGCGTCTGCTCGTGGCAGTGGTCCGTGAACTCGTGCGAGATGACCACTAGGTCGATGATCGATCGACCTTCTTCCCCTGACCCTTCCTCTGCTGTCGAGGCCAAGCGCTCGGACTCGGCACATAGCTGCTCGACCTCGGCGATACTGCCCAGTGCTGGCGGGACGACGTGCCACTGCCGGGAGAACCAGCTCGCCACGTCGCTTTGCGGACCGCTCAACCACGGATCGAACACGATGTTGTAGAACCGGCGGCCGCTACCGCCTTCCGGTGTGGCATCCGGCCGAGGTAGCTGTAGCAGCCAGGACGTGTCGGCGTTGAGATGGTGTAAGATCGGGCGGCGTGTCTCGAGCGACTGCGAGACGAGCGGTGGAAGTGCGGCGAGCACGTCTTTGAGCGTTGCTGGTGATGATGCGCGATTATCATCATCTTCGTCGTCCTCAAAACTCGACTGGTTGTGGTTCTCGAACAATGTCCGCTTTAGGAATGCCATCTTGATCGATGTGAAAGACGAACACGGGTGCTGTACTGTATCTTTCAGGTCGTTCGACAGCTTCTCGCACGGAATCTTGTGCGTCATCCCATCGTGCCTCGCGATCGACGCCCAGCTCAGCTTGGCTGACTGGGTGAAGACTATGAGATCCCCCCTTTTAACCCGCCACCGGACGCGCCTGCTTTTCACTCAACCATGACAACAAACCCTTTACCCGGTCCCATTATCCTCACTTCCTTCCGGGCTTTCTTGTCTACTGCATCATGTCTCGGCCATTAGCACAAGGGCACAGGAAGACCCAGTCGACTTCTGCACTCTCTGTAATGGCAGGCAGCAGCAGCAGCAGTAGCAGCAGTCATCATGATGGGCCTTCGACGACCAACAGGAACAGAGCAGGTCATCAAGCGGCCGAGCCACGGCATAGAGCCAGGCGAAGCGGCAGCACTCGTCTTGCCGAAGTGACCGAGTCCGACGTGGAAGCGGACGAGCGAACCGTCCTGGACGCTCTCTCAGGGAGTCACGCGGCTGTCGTCGAAGCTGTGAGGGGATTATCGCGGTCAAGGAGCACGCGGACCGTAGCGGCATTAGACAGCGGTATGGAGGGGAAGAAGCGGATGTCATCTGCGGGGATTCGCTCGGCCGGATCAGATGCGCAGCTGGAAAGAGTGCAGACATGGTTGTCCGAGGTTAGTCTTGCAGTGCTGCACTCAGTGATGTCCCACCTGACATTCCGTCAGATCAGCTCTCTCCGATCATCCCCTCGGAGAAGGCTGGCCGCCTTGGTCGATCTGCAGAGAACCCTCGTTCAAACTTGCTCGGCGGCTCAAGCTGCCCATTCGGCAGCAGATCAATTCTCTCTTCCAGCCTTTCTCGGTCTTCGACGTAAGCATAGGAACTATTTTGATGGGCATGTGAGCTGACTTATAAGCGCATCGATCGATTCTGGTGCTCTTGACACGGCACGCCGGCACCCTGACAAGCAGAGCCGCGGCTCAAGGCCACTTCGCACTCGCACAAGGGGACCGAGGCGCATCAGAGCTCATGCTGGAGATGTTGACGGCTGTCGAGATCCTGCAGGGGTTGTGCTTGCTCAGCTTATCTGCAAAGGAGGCCTGCTCCGAGGAATGGGTGGTGGAGGTGAGTTCGAGCCTGTCTCGTTTTGTTGAAGGATTCGGTGCTGACTTGACAGATGGTCATCGACATGTTGCTGCTCCTGCGGTCGCAAGCCGCCGAGGCCACCTCCGGAAAGACCATCGATTACGCACTATTGGAGCTCCTGTGCGCTTTCCTTGTCGACAACCCCGACACGGCCAGACGGTTCGAGCATCTCAATGGACTCGAAGCTGTGGTGAGGGTGCTCAAGGGCTCCCACGTTGTCAAGGATGTCAGGTACGCACAGCCATCATCTCTAGGACGATTGATCTAACTGAAGCAGGATGAAGTGCATCGAGTTTCTCTACTTCTACCTCCTTCCCGAGCAGTCGCCACCATCATCTCGCTCGGTATCATCGGCGTCCGGATCTTCGTCATCCTCTGGCTCCTCGTCCGGCGAATCTGCCCTCTATCCCGCATCGCCACTGGACACGCCTTCGCCTCGCAAGGCACATCCAATCTCCCGAACCGCATCAGCGGTCAGCCTCGCCGAAGACCCCCGTACTCACGCGGCCAATGCATCTGAGCGTGCTGCTTCCGGATCATCACACGGCTCTGCGTCTCGGTCGCCGAAGAAGTCGTTCAAGGACCTTGACATCACGTTCGTCCCCGAAACGCCGCGCAAGCCCGCGCAACCCGCTCTTGGACTTCCGACACCTTCCATGAGGCGCGCTTCGGCGGCCGGTAGTCGGGCTGTGAGCGGTGTGCCGGTGATCGCCTCTTCCTCGGCCAACACCTCCATGCCGCCACCGCCAGTGCCCGACACACCTAGAAGCAGACTGTCGACAGCTGCAGGCGCCAACATGTCCAGGCATGGTCTATCTTCTATGCCCAGCACGCCGAGAAGGGAGAGTCTTGTCGCTTCCGATCCAGCTGCGGCGACCTCGGGTATGGTCAAATCGCCCAGTTTTATGCGCAATGTCACTGCGATCCATCTTGGCTCCATCACGGATGGACAGCGACAGGAGGACGATCTCACGAGACGCTCTGTGCCCTCCACGCCTACACGTATGAGCAGGCGAGACTCAACAGCACTTCCACCCTCATCTCGCGAATCACGCTCGGCACGGGCCTCCTCTCGAGCAACCGTCGACGCTGGAGAGATGTCGAGTCGAAGTAGCAGCGGCACCTCATACGCCGAAGGACACGTAGAGACCCGAAGCGGGACGGATTTAGATGAAGGCCGGCCACAAAAGATTCGGCATTCACGCACTCGTTCTCAGCTGCTCAGCGTAGAAGACCTTCGTCCGGTCCCACCAATCCCAAGCTCCGCGATGGAGCAGGCCTCGCCCCGCCCGCAGAAAATCAGGCACTCTCGCACGCAAACAAGCATGGCGGCTATCCTGAACAACCCTGCATCGCCGTCAGCGGGGCCTTCGACACCATCTGCAGTGGCTTCTCCACGGTCGCCCAAGATTCGCCATTCCCGGACCCAGTCGCACCTGTCCGGCATGGTGTCGCAGGGCGGTCTACCCATCCCACCCGTGCCGCCATTGCCATCAGACACCGCTATCAGAGGTGCGCAGAGCACCGACGTGTTCGGCTCGCCTGCTAGATCAGCCATGCAGCCGTCAACATCTGGGGCGATGGACCGGACCCCATCGCGGGCGAAGCGCGCCTTCCCCTCTGACCTGACGAGAGGGATACCACCTTCAGCTAGCTCGCCTGCGTTATCCCGTATGGCAGCGCCTGCATCTGCAGCCTCGCCTGGGCCTTTGATGCCGGCTAGGCGAATACCATCGGGGCGTGCGCCGCTTCCAGAAGTCACGGGTCGACCATCCGCAGCCAGCAATGTCAAGTCGGTTGAGGAGAAGAAGCACATGGTCAGTCGATCATAGTGTCAGGTGGTTTGTCTCGTTGCTGATGGCGTCGCAGCTCGGTGCATGGATAGGCAACGTGGATGCTCTGGTGTCAGGCGTAGAGAAGGCCAGCTTCTGGGGTGCAGGAGACAAGTAGCTACTGTATGTACGCAGAATCCGAGCAGTTCGGTACAAATATGGACATGACGTCACGGCCGTGTTGAGAATGTTGTTGTTAAGCGGTTCCGCGGAAGGCCGACGAGAACGACGACGACGATGCCGGCGGCCGTTGTTTTGGAGGAGCGTTGGTCTGAGCGGATATTCTAGCTTCTATTTGTGAAGGAGGAGAATTCGAACGACAGCCGCCACCATGGCCGGGTTGATGGCCAAGTTTGACGCTCTGCTGGGCCCACTGGCGCCGCACCGACAAGCGGCGGCGTCAGCGCCTACACCGAAGAAGATCGCCGTGTTCACAGCGACGAGCCATCAGGGGCGGAGCGTGTGCCATAGCCTGATCAAAGACGGTCTCTTCCTCGTTACAGCTATCACCAAGTTCCCGCACGGCGAGATTGCCGAGGGTCAGTGCGGGTTTGCTCGGACGACGGGACTTTGGCTGAAGCAAGATACGCAGAGATGCGGCAAATGAAGATCGAGGTGGTCAAGGGGGACATTGCGGATCCGGCCTCATATGAGCAGTACCTCCAGGGCAAAGACGGCGCCTTTGTCAATGCGGACTGTAGGTTGATCCAAAAGCGAAGAAGCGGGACACGTGTTGAGCCTCGCAGTCATGGAGATCTTCGAGCACCTGGCGCCAAATCTGTCAACGGCAATCGAGCTGGAAATCACGCAGTCGAAAGCGGCAGTAGACGCGTGCCATCGCGCGGGCATCAAGCACATCGTCTACTCTGCGATGGACGATCTGCCCGAGGGAGTGACTGTCCCGCCTGCAGTAAGCAAAGCCGAAGGTGCGTCGTTGTCCATCGGCGAGCCACGACGGGCCTGCTGACACGGGCGTAGTGGTCAAATACATACGGAGCCTCGGGGTACCTGCGACGTTCATCTACCCGTCGCATCCTTACTCGGACATCATCTACCACGACTTCTTGCGGAAGAACCCCCGAGGAGAGGGGTACACCCTGGCGATTCCGGCGCCGGACGACTGTGTGTTGCCGGGATACGCCGTCGAGCAGTTTGGCGACTGGGTCAAAGTCGCATTCAAGAAGCCCGAGAAGTGGATTGGTCAGTCACGCTGGTGCTGTCCGATCTGTCTGAGCTGACGGGCCAAGGCCGGTCGATGCACGCGTGTGGGGAGCAGATATCCGTTGGGGAGATGGCCGAGGCGCTGCGAAAGCTCAGCAAGCGCCCCGTCGACTCGTTACATCTCACCAAGGATGAGTTCTACTCAGAAGAAAACAAGGCAGACTTGGGGCCCGTCATGTTCGCTCAGCTCAAGGCGTGCTATGAGGGGTGCGTCGAGCCCAGCTACGCAGGACAAGGCTGATCCCCCGGTGCAGGCACATGGCACGGCGGGCAGACGAGTCGGAAAAGGTCGCCCCTCACCAGTGGCGGTTCAAGCAGTGGGCAGGGCAGAGCCAGGAGATCAAGGAGCTGCTGAAGTTCTAATCCCTTGTACATTTCGTCGTCGCCATGTAGCATGCTGCTGTGCAGATTATCTATCCGATCTAGGGGTATCACCGCGTGTGCTCTCCGCTGCGACGCTCGATCTCCTTAGCGATCTTCTTCTCGCCTTCGGAAGGCGGGTGGTCGAACACCAGGTCGGAGGCAGGTGGGCCGGGCTTTGTCGGCGCAACGGGGATGGACGAAGCACCAGAAGTGACTGAAGCCGCGGCAACGCTGGCCGTCTCGCCGGCAGCACCTGCCGGTTGGCCGGTTGGGCTCGGTGTCGATTTAGTGGCGATAGCGATACCCGTCGCAGCACCAACAGCCAGTCCCGCTGTTCCTCGCTCAATCGCGTCAAGGTCCTCGCCAGACACGCCGTTGGCCGTACCGGCAGCAGGAGCGACAGCAGCGGTTTCGGCCGCAACCGAGTCGACACCCTCTTCCCGCGTCTTTGCGGCCAGCTTCTGCGCTTCAGTCGGTGCCGACTCGGCCGATGTCGTTGTCTTTGCAGCTGGAGCCGCATTTTCCTCTGTCGACTGCGTGTTGCCAGACGCCAGACCATCGTATGCCGCCTTGACGCCGTTGCCGAGTGGAGGGTACCATGTCTTCCCCTCATTGTCCTTTCGCGTGCCGTCAGGGGCCTAGAAACGGTCAGCATCGTCGGCAGGCAGGTGTCCTCGGCAGTGTCCACGCACAATATGGCAAAACCTGCGTCGCGGTCAGCCCAGCTCAAGTGCTTGGTACGGCGCGACGACTCACTCGACAATGGTCTTCCATGCAATGTCGTAGTTGTACTCAAAGTTGTAGTCACCGCCAAACTCCGAGTCCAGCTGAGAAGCAGGAACCAGCTCCGTCAGGTTAGGGTTGAAGCGGATCTGCCCTAGTCAGAACTGTCGCGTTCCTGCTCGTGGAGGGACCGACTTTTTCGCGCGTGATGGGGTCCATGAGGGGTGTGATGCCAGAGAAGAAGGCGTTCATCCACCAGCTGCGATTCATCAGCCCTGCTCACTAATTCCCTTGACGCACTCACGGCATGTTGACAACAAGTCCTCTGCCCATACCTGCGGAATGTCAGCATCATCACAAACGGCTGGAGAACGAACAGCACGCACGCTCGACATAGTGATTTTGCAGGATGTTCAGGACCTTGCGTCCGGTACTGATGGATGGGTTGGATTGGGCACTAGCGGATTTATACTGCTTCGTCAGCTCGGACAATGCCCTTGCAATGAGGTGACGTACGTCAACAATGATGGTGACCTGCTCCTGTCCAGGAGGCATCAGGTCGATAGCGCGCTCCCTGCTTGATCAGCAACGGTCCCTCGACGACACGAGCACCGGCGTACAAGAAGAAGATCATGTGCCTGATCTGCCGGGGACTCGTCTCGGTGTTCTCCCTACCTGGGCGGAGGTACAAGATCGGCCTCGCCTCCAGGTCGAAGCCAGTCAAGATGCTGCGACACATCAGCGACCCTCCACAACGTCCACGGCCGTCCGAGCAGACTCACATCTTGCCAGTCTCCGCCTCGACGCCGACGTCTCCCGGCTCGATCAACTCGGGCTTGTACTCGCGCCTCCACTCCATAGTGCCCTTGATGCGCTTCTTTGCGTCGTCCATCTTCCACTTCGCAGCGCGCATGTATCGCGGGTGTGTTCCCGGGTCAGCGAGGAAACGCGCCTCCCATGGGTGGTACGCGTCGGACTCGGGCAACTGGATCGTCGAGGTGTACTAAGCGGTCGTCAGTCGGACGTACACGTCGTGTCAGTCAGGACACACCTTTCGCAGCTCCTCAATCTGCTCAGGTCAGCTACGAGCTTCGTTACGGTGAGTGGCACGTACCTGCGCCTGCTGGTCCGGTGTGTACTCCCACTTCTTCTTCGGGACGCATCCCTCCGGAGGCACAGTGTAAATCTCGCTAGTTGGGGGTGGGGGCTCGCGCGTAGTGACAGACGATGCGGTCGACTTGGTCGAAGACCTGCTGAAGAAGGACATAGCTGGCCAGAATCTAGCGCAGCGGGGCTCGTTGGATGGACTGAAAGCTGCGAATGCGATACCAAGACGACCCAAGAGCTGCTGACACAAAATGCTCCAGTCCGACGCGCGGAAAGTGACGCCACGAACGACTAGCTCCGGCGGCCGAAGCCGAGCCGGAAATGCCGGCAACCTGTTCGTACCTGAACAGATAGATTTACTTCCGCTCCTGACCCCTGCTATGGGATGAGCCTGACGTGTCAACTTCCCTGGTTGCCCAAACCGTCCCTGTTCCCCGCTGTTCGGCCAGCAACAAAGGGTTCAACTCGATCACTCCTACACCCTTGTCATTGACTGATCCATCACCGACATGTCTATCGAGAACCTGACCATCAACGACGACGAGTTTGCCGGGGAGCAGTCTGGCGCCATTGGCGGCGGCTCGACCGTCGAGATTCACCGACCTGAGCGAAAGGCCCGCAAGGCTCTCGAGGGCCTGGGCTTGAAGCGGGTGCACGGCATCCAGCGCGTCACCCTCCGCCGACCCAAGAACGTCCTCCTTGTCGTCGCCAACCCCGAGGTCTACAAGGCCCCCGGATCCGACTGCTACATCGTCTTTGGCGAGGCCAAGCTCGAGGACCCCAACTCGGCCGCCCAGATCAGCGCCCAGGCTCAGCTCGCTGCCTCCAGCCAGGCCGCGCAGCGCGCCCATGCCCAGGGCGGGTTCAAGGACGGACCCAAGACCATCGAGGAGCTGCTCGCCCACGAGGGAGAGGGAGCGTGAGTCGGCCCCGCTCGTCGTAAGGGAATCATCGCTGACCGGCGTTCCTTCTCTTCTGCGTGTCATCTCCCATCACATGTCAATCATCCGGTTGATCCACTTCGTTCTACTTTGTACCGAACTTGCTCTTACAGCGCCGATGGCGAGGAGGGCGGAGAGAAGGCTGCGGCTGCGCCTGCCGGTGACGGATCTGTCAGCGAGGACGACATCAAGCTCGTGATGGCTCAGACCGACTGCTCGCGCGAGAAGGCCGAGGAGGCGCTCAAGGCCGAGAAGGGAGATCTGATCAATGCGAGTGAGTCGAGAGCCGCCGAACACTTGCACCGCAACGCATGACGCAACATTTCGTCCGTGCTGACACATTGTAGTTATGCGTATCACCGGATAAGCGATATCACGGTCGCCCGCGTAGGACGGGTCAAAAGGTCTGTCGAGAACCATGACTGAATGGAGTCGCCGCAGCTGATCCCCCTCAGAAGTGCGGTATCAAGGGCAGAGCATTGTACAAGGCCATTTGGGACCATGCACTTCGTCAAAGCCTGCATTGCAGTCACTCATTATTGCCATGCGTGTTGACTTGGGATCAAGTCGCTGTTTGCTGCTCTGACCCCGCTCCTGCTGGCTGCGAGCCTGCCATACGGCGTCGTGCACGGTTACCCGAGTTGACGGGGACCCTCGTGAATCCCTTCTGCCATGGTAGGCCCTCAAGTCGAATCCGTAGCTGTTCATGCCGCCTGTGCTCTTTGTTGGCTGTGGAACTGCGATGAGTCAGCAATCTAGTCCTCAGCGACAGGACGTGCATTCTGTTAGAATGCCCCCTGACGACGTAGACAGATAGTTGGACTCACGATATCTTTCAGCTGGGAGTTGGCCTCATCGAACTGCTTCTCCAGGTATTTTGACTGCGTGAGTCAGCTCCATCCCATCTCTGGGGCGGCATGTCCGTGACCGAGGAAGACAAGGCCGCCCTCTATGTCTTCGAGGTCCGGTTCGACCCACCTTCTTTGTCAAGTTGGAGATCTCCTCCGATAGCGCCTTCTCCTGCGCCGCGTTCGTCGAATCCACTGCTGTCCGCGGCTGCATCACGAACCTGCCCGGCGTCAACCTCCCTGCGCGCAATCATAACTCGGTGAACGTACATCTTGCCGACGCCCTTGTACATCTTGGCGTCTCCTGCTGGCACGGCGGCGAGCTCGCGCATCGTCAACTGCAGGATCTTGCGTTCCTTCTCCTTGGCCTGGATCTGAGCCTTGACAATGGACAGCTGCCGCTGCGACTGAACGGCCTGACTATATCAGCTCCCCGCCTTCATAGCGCCTTGCTGGCCAGAATCCACTGCTCGCTCTGCTAGCTCGAGCGAGTCGGAGCTAAGTCGGGAGAGCTTACTTGTGTTTGAATCTGGTTGAGAATCTGTATTGTCGTATCAGTCGACCGTCCACACAAGCAGATCATCTACTCACCTTTCTCAGCGTGTCATCTGAGAGATTTGACATGTTGGCAACAGTGCAAAGCTGAAGAAAGCGAAAGGCAATCTGGACATGATGAAGGTGGACGGCGCGTCTGGCTGAGCAATGTGGCTATTTCCGGATATCCTGCTGTACCTGCGAGAAGTGGCACTCGCCCTCGGTCAGGGGTGCTGCAGCAGCCTCTCAGACCGGCTTCTCTGCTTGGAAGGAGTCTGGCGACATAATGACCACACCCCGGAGCGAGAGTGAGTGCGAATGGAGGGCTGCTATAAAAGGAAAAGTAAATGAACGTGGAAGTGGAAGGATAAATGGACGAACGGTTTCTCTGGCTGAAGGGAGGCTGGCACCATGACAGTCGCATCTCTAAGCGAGATCGGTTGCGGACAAAGCAGTGCAATAAAAGGATAAACAAGTCTGGAAGGAGCTCGGCGATATGAGGCCACACCTCGAAGCGAGAGTGGATGCGAACAAAGGCTGTAGTAAAAGGATAAGTAAGCGAATGTGCAGGTGAACGGAACGGATGACTAGGCGAACGGTTTCTCTGGCTGAAGGGAGGCTGGCGCCATGACAGCCGTCTCTCTAAGCGAAATCGATTGCTTACAAAGCAGTGCAGTGAAAGGATAAGCAAGCAGATGGTCTTCTGCTCTCTCACTTGTTTCGCGGGGCTGCTCATCCTGGTTGATATATAAGCCGGGTCCGTATGTACGTATCTGTCCATTCGTCTTACAGTCGGCATCATCTATACCTCGCTCTATCACTCCTCGATAGCGCTCACATACTTTGGACAACATCATGGTCTCAGGCGATGCACTCCCCGTCGGCCTCGCCGCTACATCCCTCTTCGATCGATCTACCACCGTCAACGGCCAGCCTTACTGTTTGGAGCAATTCGACGAAGATCGGTTCGATTCTCAGCTGACAGCGGAGATTAACGAACGGACACGTACACTATGGGACCTGGCTTTGTCAAACGGCGGGGAATCCTGGGCGTCGTCCTTGAGAATGCCCGACCTCGACCCGCCCGAGACTGCGCTGCCAAAGTTAATACAGTTTCGTAGCACCGTCGACGCTATCCTGACGGAAGTTCAGCGATCCGTCGGTTCGTTGACACGTCACAAGTACGAGTACCTGTTATTTGGGCAAGACAAACAGAGCCTTCTGGACTTCGTCTCCGCAGAACGTCAGGCCCGAAGCGTTCTGGCAAAGTTACAGCACACTCGCCGTAGCGTCGAGGACGTTCTGCAGAAGGTCGCGACCACGGCGACTCTGTTCACAACACCGCTTACCATTGAAGAGCGGTCAAAGCGGCGAGCGCTGCTGAAAGTAGTGAGCGCATAGCCATGCTCAAGGGGGGATACATCATGTTAGTGCCATCTAGGAAGAGCCAGTACCATCTGCGCGTGAAGCGTGCACGATCAGTGTCAGTGTCAGCATCTCGGCCAAGCAAGGACAGTCGGCGGGAAGTATGGCCTAGGCCAAAATGCTGTGGATACATGATTATGATGCCCGTCTAATTGCAAGACCCCTGGCGTCCTGTGATCAGGAGATGAAGATCTGAGCGATAGTTAGCTCGGACGTTGGAGGCGAGAGCCGACGGTGAACTCACATCGACGTGACCCGCCTGTCGGCGTTCCTCCAAAACGGCTTCTGCCCTGCTCTTCCAGTCGGCGTTCAATGTCTCTGCCATCCTCCGGCAGACGAAGTCGAACTTCATGTGTGGCGGAACGAACGACGAGATAGGCTGGTCTCTCGCACTCTTGATTGCCCGTGCAAGCGCCTCGTAGTCGTGCGCCTTCACAGTGTACATATATGGTCTGCATGTCAGCGACACTCGGATTGAAGCAGACTCACGGCTCGAGATCCTTCATCCGCCAGTGCTGGTACTCCCACTGTGACTTGTCTTCCGGGTCGGACTCGTTCCACTTCATGACGGGATTGATGAACTGTAGTCGGTTAGCGCCATCAAGGTCTTAACGCAAGCTCGACTCACGGGCACACCCATGCAGAGCGCGTCCCACGGACTTGGGCTGATCTTTGGCCTTCCGACACCAAGGAGGACGAAGCTCCGTGCCAGCTGATCGTAGAACTCAATCTTGCCCAGCTTGCCATAATTGCGCAGTCCGGCCGCGGCGATCTTCTTGGTCGTGCGCGAATCGTCGTCGACCAAACCACCGGCAACAATCACTCGCAGCTTGCCCTGCAAGTGCGACAGCGCAGGGATCGTCCATGCGAACTCGGGCGACTGGTCCAGGTAGTGCGACTGCTTGGCCAGCATGTATGCCTGCGGTGGGTGCGCGCGAGTTGCGACATCAGCTTTCGGCAAAGCGACACACGTGGGCTCGATCGAGTAGCCGAGGTAGTAGTTGTCGTTCCGGGCAGGCGACACTGTAAAGTTTGGACCGAGCGGATGCCGAGCGCTAGGAATGTCAGCCGACGACCCTTTCTCATCTTGAGAAGCGCTCACTCGTCCCAGTACCAGTAGCTGAGAATACGCCATGGCTCAACACCTTCTGGATTATCTATCCGCGCGAGGCAGTTCTGGTCCTTGTGGTGATAACACACGTCGACCTGTTCCGGATCGGAGAAGATGAGCCGGATCTGATCCCGGTGTTTGCGCCAGTACTCCATCGTCTTGGCCATGTCGTGGTTCCACCAACCGAGACTGCTGAACATGTACGAGTAACCGTAGGCGTTGAGCGTCGAGATGAGCGACTGAGCCCAGACGACTTCGCCCGCGGACGACTGGCCGCCGAACGCCTCGGCATGGTAGATTGACGTGAGGAGCACAACCGTCGTCTCGTTTGTGCCGCACCCCAGCGATATTCGCCTGTCCTCCTCCTCAGGCGATAGTGCAGGCAAGGGATTCCGCGTCTCGCGCAGGAGCCCGAGTGCCGCGCAGCGGTCGAGCTTGGCTGAAATGTCCTCGTTGTGCGTCCAGACCTCGCCTTTCCAGAAATACGGGTTGTCCGTCTCCGGTAAAGGCGTCGCAGAGCCACTGGTCACCGTGTCTGCCTCTTCACCGGTCCAGCTGATCGGAAGCAGCGTGCTCGACGAATGGAGGAGGAGCGAGAGGCAGGCTAAAATGCCAAGGGAAACGAGCGCAATTGGGAGAACACCTCGTGGTCTAGACAGCGCCTTCGGCAAGTAGCTTATCAGCCGTCTGGACCTGCACGGAGGCGAGTTAGAGATTGTCCACATCACCGCATCTTCCCCGCTCACCTTGATGGGTCCGCGCGTGGCCGGTCGAAAGGCAGGCCTTCTGGGTCCCGCTCCCCAGGCGAAGTCATCGCGACCGGCGCGTACTTGTTTTCCACACCCATCGACATCGTGCACAGGGGTAGGCGACCGTGAGGTACAGACCAATGCTCAAGAGCGCGAAGAGAGACGATGGGTTTGCGAGGATAAAGGAGCGTACGGCGCCGTTATGGGCTGCTGCGCTCGCGGCGCATCGTCGTCTGCCGCGGGAAAACGCAAAACCGATCTGCTTGTTTCGCCGGGGGATCTGGCGGAAGAAGAGGTACCGCGTGCCGTGGCTGACCTTAGTGACGTGCCGGGGGCGTCGACGCAGCCGCACAGGATCCAAGGTCCCCGTCAAGGCCCAGGAGCGGGGCTATAAAAAGCTCGTAAGGGAAGAAAGGCGGCGCGAGAAACCAAAAATCCCGACACACGGTGCGTGACCCGGCAACGGCGCCGGCGGCGGGAGAACAACAACGTTCTCGCGATCGGCGGAACCAAACCCAGTCTATCAAAGGCTGGACGGAAGGCATCGCGTCTCAAGGAGGGCTCAGGACGCGTATGCATATGCACGACCTGTGTGTGGTCATGGTGTACGCCACGATGCGACATCGATGTATGGGCAACCGGCGTGCAGCTGCCGAACTGAGAAGGGTGCCGAAAAAGAGGCTCGAACCCGTCTCGTAAAACGCCCGCAAACGCTCAAGCCTAGCGTCATCGTACGAACGCCTTCAGGTTGCAGCCTTTCCCCTCTGCGTTCGGTCTTTGCAAGCCGGTGGCCGTCGCACAACCCATTGCGGGGCCCGAACAGCTCTCGCGGTCAACTTTGATTACTACAGATCTATCATCACCGAAGCATCCGACGGTGCATTAGTATTGGAAGCTCATCACCATGCCAGCCTCGTCTCTCAATGTCCGGAAACCACCCTTGTGGGTGTCATTTTGGCTGGCGTTTTCGACCATCATCGTCTGCTGGGATGCCAGCTACTGCTTCCTCCGGCCTCGGAGCATGCCCGGAGGCGACCTCGAGTGGATTTGGGCGCCGTACAAGTGAGTCGGGCGCCTCCCACACCGGACTGGGCTGACAAGCCGGCAGCATGGTCCCGTATGCAAGGGTGCGTTACCGGAGCGATTGCCTTTCAAGATTCCCCTCGCTCACCAGCAGATTGACTACATTTATGGGCTTAAGGCGCTGGAGGATAAGAACGGCTATACCAATGCCCAAGGTACGCCCCCCAGCATCCCTGAGAGACTCATCGCTGACCGAGCAGCGTTGATGAACCTGATCGAAGCGGTGCTCAACCTCGAGTACCTGTACCTCCGTCACGTCTCTCCCCGCACGTCAAAGCGACCGCCGAGCACCCGGGAGTACAGCTACCACGGGCATGCTCCGCTGGTCGGCTTTGCGACCTGCATGATGACCTGGAGCAAGACCGCGCTGTACTTCATCCAGGGTGGGCGCAAGGGTTTCGTGCCGCGCGAATACGCTGATTCGGCAGAGTACTTCTGCGGGTACTGCATGGTCGGCCACAACACCGCCCACGATCTGATCCTGTACTACATCTTGCCCAACGTGAGTGAGCTCAGCTGGGCTTCGCACTTCGTGCTAACGAGCGCAGGGCGTCTGGATCGTGATGCCCGTGCTGGTGTGTATCGTGCTTGGGCGCTTCATTTCCAAGGCTCTTAACCGGGAGATGGCGGACCAGGTCGCGTACATCGAGTACATGGACACTCAGGCGAGCAAGGCAGCTGCCAACAAGGGCGGCAAGGCCGAGTGAACGGGGCCCACTGCATGCATGGTACTTGTATGCCACCGGCACGTCCGGGCTGATCGGCCGGCCGGGTATTCGGAACGGTGCGAGGATGATTGGTGATCACGACATGGCTTTCACTCCCAGGCACCAGATCACCTCCAATGGCAAAATAAAAGTCGGCTCGTATATCTAGCCTGACTCGGTCGATACTTGTCTCCCTACTCCCATAATCATAAGAGACATGGCTTGTACAGTACTGGACTCGCGCCCGAATGCTGAGGCATCGTCCTCTTCCTCGTCGCCCCGATTCCCCCAGCCGGCCGGTGGCGCCGCCCTCCCTCTCACCTTCCACCCTGCCGGCCGGACCTGCCTGATCGTCGGAGCAAACAAGCTGGCGGCGACTCGGGCGTTCGCTTGCCTGGAGGCAGATGCATCTGTCATCATTGCTTCGACTGTGCCGCTCGATCAGGCCCATGACGAGGTTCGATACCGCGCGCAGGCGGGGCAGGTGCGGTACCGCCAGCTCCAAGGGGACGAGCCGGCTGCTATCGCGAGGCTGCTAGAAGAGGACGAGGACGTGGTCCTCGTTTGCGTGACGGATACACTTATCGGACCCTCAAGACGGTCATTCGCCTCGGCCGAGGCTATCTTTCGCTCCGCGCGACGATACCGCCTACCGATCAACGTCGCCGACACGCTCGAACTGTCGACCTACAGCTTCCCATCGACGCACCGATTTTCTGGCGAGAGCGGCCCAAGCTCACTCCAGGTGGCCGTGTCTACCAACGGGCGCGGATGCCGCTTATCCGGTCGGATCAAGCGCGATATCGCCAGCAAGCTGCACCCTGCGGTCGGGCCCGCAGTCGAGAATGTCGGGCAACTACGAGCCCGCGCGAAAGCCAAAGCGCGAAGCGATCGTGCTGCTCGGCTGGCCGACGAGGTCTCTGTGGAGGACTTGGACGTCCCGCTTAACAGCCCCGTCCCGCAACTTGGGTCCAACCCCTTCGAGGTCGATGAGACGGAGAAGCAGCTCCGGCGCATGCGATGGGTGCATCAGATGAGCGAGTATTACTCGTACGAAGCCCTTGCGCGACTGTCACCAAGCGACATGGACGCCGCGCTGGAGACGTACTCGTCTCGACCCGCCTCCCCTGGCCTCGCGCCCTTGGCAGACCCTCTTCCGCATCACGAGTCGGCGCTCGTCGGCACCTCACCAGCCCAGACCGGACGTATCTACTTGGTGGGATCAGGCCCCGGCCATCCCGGCCTCCTGACTGTCGCCGCCCACCACATCCTCCGTACTGCAACACTCATCCTATCGGACAAGCTGGTCCCTGCCGAGGTACTTGCTCTTATCCCCAAGACGACCAAGCTGCACATCGCCAAGAAGTTCCCGGGCAACGCTGAAGGCGCGCAAAACGAGATGATGGAGCTGGCGCTCGAGGGCGCCAAGGCAGGCGAGGTGGTCGTCCGTCTCAAGCAGGGCGATCCATTCGTGTACGGACGAGGCGGCGAGGAGGTGCTCTATTTCCGCGAACACGGCTTCGAATCGGTGGTTATCCCCGGTGTCTCCTCCGCTCTCGCTGGACCGCTCATGATGGGTATTCCCGTCACGCAGCGCGGCGTCGCCGAGTCGCTCGTGCTCTGCACAGGCGTCGGCCGACAAGGCAAAGCTGTCCAGCTACCGGGCTACGTCAAGCCTCGATCTTTGCTCGTGCTCATGGGCGTGGCACGCATCGCGTCCATCGTTGAAGTCCTCACGTCTACATCGGCGCCAGGCAGAGACGGCGCAGCATACCCCCGCCACCTGCCTATCGCGGTCATCGAACGCGCCAGTAGCCCAGACCAGCGGGTCATCCTGTCTACGCTGGACGGGATCGCCGAGGCTCTTCGGAGCGTCGAGGAGAGGCCACCAGGCATGATGCTCATTGGTTGGGCGGCGCTCGCCCTCGAAGGCAAGGGCCGGGTGGATGTCCTGGACCAGGGAGAAGACGGCGAGGGCGCCATCGTGTCAGAATGGCTGGCCGGCAAGCCGTGGAAGATCAGAGAGGGCCTGCAGCGCGAGTGGGAGGAGCTCCTCAGTGTTGTAGAGGCATAGCACATGCATCCATGCGCGTATTTGTGCATCTGGAGAGCATAGCATTTCCGCCTCTCTCTGAAAGCGGGCAGTATTCTTGGCTGGGTGGCGGGAATTCCGCCACTACGTCATCCGCGGAGCGGTGCTGATGTTGAGCCATTTAATCGGGAGGAAGCCTATATACCGAGCGCACTGCTTGTAGAGCTTTATCATCCTCCGTAGCGATAGCAAGCATGTCGAATCTTCCGCCTGGATACAACGAGGCAGTCCGTGCGCCGCTCGATGCGCGCACTGGCTCGAACCCCAATATCAACGTGACCAGCCCGCAGGGCGTGACGCGCGCGTCGAGCGACATGCCTGCCGGTGAGCGCGGGCACGGCCTCGGCAGGACCGTCTCCAACTCGTCTACTATCAGCACGGCCAGCTCAGTCGGTATTCCAAACGTCGACGGGATGGACGAGGAGCAGCGAAGGGAGCTGGATGACGAAATGCGAGAGCTGCCCGAAGGCTGGGTCAGGTGTTTCGACCCTGCGTCAGTCCATTTCATCCGTACCAAGGGGTATTGCTGATCCACGCAGGCAGAAGCACCACTTCTATGTCGACACGAAGACGAAGCGATCTACCTGGTTGCATCCGTACGACGACCCGGAGTACCTGTCCTCTCTGCCGGACACGCACCCCGCCCATCCCAACTCGAAGGAAGCCCAGGCGGTGCGCAAGCAGAGCGAGGACGAGATGTCGATGTACCGCCAGATGATCGAGATGCGCGAGCGAGAGGACGCTGAGGGTGCCTCCGGCGGCGGCGGCGGCAGCGGCGGGAGCAGCCGGGAGGCTGATAACCACGCTGCGGCTGCGGCAGCCATGTCGCACGGCAAGGGCAAGGGCAAAGACCACCACCGCAACTGGTTCCAGAAGCAGAAGGACAAGGTCATTGGTACCAAGGAGGAACGCGAGAAAGCCAAGGAGGACCGTAAGCGACAGCGAGAGGAGGAGCGCCAGCGGCAAATGGCAAGTCTTGCCTATTCTGAACGGGACGTTGGCTGATGTATGGGCAGAAGATCCAGCAGGAGTACATCATGCGAAGGAAGGAGCTCATCGAGAGGCAAATGAACGATCCCAACATCTGTCAGTCTCTCCATGCTGCCCTGGCACCAACGTGCTGACTATTCAGCCCGGTACTACGCTTCTGACCCGTATGGGTACGCTCCCCCGGCCGGGCCGTACTCCCGCGTCGGTCTCTCGCCCTATGGCTACGGTAAGCTCCTCTTGACCCTTCCCGTCCGATTTGGCCGGGGCTGACCAGGCAGGCTACCCTGGCGGCTACGGACGGCGGTACGGCTACGGATACGGCGGATACCCTGGCTATGGCTACGGGTACGGCGGTATGGGCATGGGTGCCCCACTTCTTGGTGGTCTTGCGGGCGGTATGCTGCTTGGTGGGGTCCTCGGTGAGTGCGAAGAGCGGATCGGGAGATACTCAGTAGCTGACATGCAGGCGGCGGGTTCTAGGAGGAGATATGCGGGACTGCAGGAGACCAAGCTTTGCATGCGTTGTAGATGCCTATGCACCGTTGAATGGAAGGACCAAGCAGCGCATGTGATAGATGCATGCCTGCGTCATGGCGTGGCCCCGCCGCAGGTGACCGTCCCGGCAGGGCACTGGGCACTGCATCCGCATGAGTCATGCCGAAAATAGGTCACATCAGGCTGCCAAGCCGATCCAGGCCGGCCATCCCCGAGGTCGCAGTTCTTCGCCGCCGTTTCTCCCTTCTCCCTTTAAAGAAGGCTTCCTTCCCTTGACACTGCTCGCTCTACTACCTCTGCTCGCAGTGCAGACCACGCATCCTACACTTATGGCTGAAGATACCGGCTCGGAACCCGTCCCGCCTGATATACGACCCTTCGGTCGTTCATCCTATCAGACACTACAACACGCCAAACATGGCCGAGGCCCTGCGCCCCTAAACCCCTCTTCCTCGCCCCCCGAAGACGCGTCATCGGCATCCTTCGACGACGATCTTCTATCACACTCGTGTGAAACCTCACACGAGCACCATGCTGCCCGTAAGCGCGCCAGCGGCGCCGCACGTACTTTCCGCGCCGTACTGTTCGGCATCGCGCTCGTCGCGCTGTTGCCCGCCGCCGCCGCCTCCCCGCTCAACGTCACGGCGATCACCGATGGCGCCGATCCGTATACTTCGTATGCTCAGGCCGCCGTGAGGCCTGCGGACACGTACGAATGGAACCGCCAGCCCATCATCTCGTCCCTCAAATGGGTCTTCCTGCACGCGATCGACGCCGTTGCCGCCCTAACGGGCGTGGACGTTCGCGGCGCGGGAAGCCGCTCCGCCGCGTACTTCGGCAGCACTGTCTTCAAGCGTGAGCAGCTGAGTACCGGCCAGACGGTCGAAGCGGCCATTACACCGGTGCTCGTCGCCCTCTCGGGCATGTTTGCCGGTTTGACCCTGGGATACTTCTCCGTCGACCCGACCCAGTTGCAGGTGCTCAGCATCTCCGGCACGCCCAAGCAGCAGGAGTACGCTCGGCGTATCATGCCTGTCAGGTAAGCACTACATTACATCAACAGGCGGTGTTCTCTGACCCAGCTCAGGAAGGATTCCCATCTACTGCTCACGACGCTCATTCTGGGTAACATGATTGTCAACGAAGCCCTTCCCGTCGTCATGGACGGTTACCTCGGCGGAGGCATCCAGTCCGTCGTCATCAGTACCGCCCTGGTTGTCATGTAAGTCCTATCCTCCCTGCCGCGAAGGACCGCCTAGCTGACTCCCAGCTTCGCCGAGATCATCCCTCAATCGGTCTGCTCTCGCTACGGTCTGCTCATCGGCGCGTCGATGGCATGGCCCGTAAGGATCCTCATCTTCCTCGCCTTCCCGATTGCCTGGCCTATCGCCAAATTGCTCGAATACATCCTCGGCGCACACCACGGTATCATCTACCGACGGTCCGAGCTGCGTGAGCTCATCAAGATGCACGCCGCGGGCGGCGAGGGCGGTGGCGATTTGGATTTCGACACCGTCACGATGGCCCAAGGTGCGCTCGACCTCGCCGGCAAAACCGTCAAGGAAGCAATGACGCCGATTGACTCCGTCTTTGTAAGTCTGCAGTTCCGCATGGTGGAGCACGAGCTGATCGGCAGATGCTCCCGATCGACGCCAAGCTCGACTACGAGACGCTAGGTCACGTTGTGCGATCCGGTCACTCGCGTATCCCCGTCTATCAGATGGTGGAAGTGCCAGATATCAACCTGAGCCAGCCGACACTTGGCCCGGCAAAGACTAAGATGGTGAAGAAGGTGCTCGGCAGCTTGCTTGTCAAGAGCTGCGTCCTGCTTGATCCCGAGGATGCCACGCCCCTCGCAACCATCCCGATCAATGCCATCCCTTCGGTGCCGTGGGATGAGCCTCTGACAAACATGCTCAACGTCTTCCAGGAGGGTATGTCACGCCACTCACTACCTGCGCGTGACCAAGCTGACAGTTGCAGGTCGCTCTCACATGGCGATCGTGTCTCGCCGACCGCGACGAGTGGAGAACGACCCTGCAGATGCAGAGTCCGTCATGACGGCTGCGGCGGGTGGTCTGCGCCAGCGATTCATGCGCAAGGTAGCCGAGATCGCACACGGCGGATCTTCCGGCTCGGACACAGACTCGTCTGACTCGGACACCGACCTGGGCAAGGCCGAGAAGGCCACTAAGAAGCACAAGAAGTCGAGGCGCAAGTCCGAGGCGGGCAAGTCGTCCAAGGGCTCCGTCCAGTCGACAGGCAGTCCCACGAGCACCGTAGCCGCCGGCAGCACCGAGGCGGAAAAGGTCAAGAACGACGCTCGGGCCACGACGATCGCTGCGGCCACTACCACCAAGAAGGACCGAGAGGTCCAGGCCACCACGGAAGACAAGGCTGCCGTGCCTTCCAATGAGAAAGCTGGCGTGCCGGAGAAGAAGAAGACCGGCAGCGGGATTGCTCAGGCGGTTCAGCTCACTCAGCTTGAGCAGAGTGTCCCTGCAGATGCTCAGCTACCGTCCGAGCTAGTGGACAAGTTCTTTGAAGGCCTCGAGGGCGCGCCTCTCGGTATCATCACTCTCGAAGACGTGCTCGAAGAGCTTATTGGCGAGGAGATCTACGACGAGTGAGTTTGACATGAGTCAGCTTGCCAGAGCCTCTATGTTGATGATATGTACAGGTACGACGCGCATGGGCCCCGTAACCCCGCCTCGGCGTTCGTTCCTCGCGAAGCGGCGTTGGCGGCCATGCAGGCTGCTGTAGCCAGGGAGAAGGCCAAGGCCGAAGCAGCCGCGACACAAAGCGCTGCAGACGCTGAAGTTGAGCAAGGCCAGCCGCAATATCAGCCCGCTGCGAAGCGCACGATCATCCCGAAGCTGCCCGTCAAGTTCTCGCTCGGCAAGAAACCCCTCTCGCAGCCCGGCAAGTCAAGGACCGCTCCTCCCGTGGCCGCTGCCCCTGCAGCCGGGTCAGCCGAGGACACGTCATCTGCGCTGCCGCCGATCATCGCCACTGGCAAACCGACCTTTGCCGAACCCGAGCCAATCGGCTCACCGGATGCCATACCTGGCGCTACGGCCGAAGGCGGCCTCGGGAGCCGATCGCAGTCTGAGAACCGCCTGTCCGAGCGGCGCGAGACCAGTGCGCCCGATCTCAAGTCGATGAGAACCGGCCCAGGCACCGAATCTGCGTCTGCGGTCCCCGCTCGTCTCCTTCCGGGCGGGACTGGGGCAACTGGTCCTGGCGCAAGCGCGCCCGTTGCCGTCGCTCCCCCGAGCTTGCTGTCCGAGGCGATCCTGATCGAGCGAGGCAGGCGCCGAATGGCAGCCACGGGCTCGCCCGCACCGGGAGTCATGCGAGCTCCGTCTGCCCCGGGCGTGTCTCGCGCTTTGGCCATCACCCCCGCGGCGGCCAGAGTCCCGACCCCGCCTGCCGGCGGCTCGCTCCCGCCCAAGTCGTCAGGATCGCCCGGCGGTCCGCCAGGCCTCGCATCCGTGCCCCATACGCCGGGAGTCACCGCCGCTGGAGGTGCCGCGGTAGCCGGCGTCATACACAGTCCTCAACCCGTTGCGGCCGGCAAGCGCGGCATGTTCAAGTCCGTCCCGACACCTCTGCCCAATACGCCTGTTCCTGGCGCGGATTACTTCGATAATAAGCCGGACAAGGACGGTCGAGCGGACCCCAAGAGTCGAAAGGACGAGCCGTGAGCGGCAATTGGCCTCACTGGCGACGAAAGTGTCTCCCATCTATACGTCGTCCCATGCAATCAATTCTCTGAGAGGCAGACGAGCTTGTTGGGTCTAGAGACTGCACATCAGTCTCACAGCGTAGATCGAGAAAATGGTGCTTCCTGCGGCAGCAGACTCCAATTGCCTCGCGGACAAGACGTCCTTTTCTCGGCCGCAGTACTCGTTACGTTCATGAGGTGTCTGTGACAACAGGCTGGAACGATTCAAAGTGTCCATGCATTCTCACTAGATTTGCTACACTGCTGTACTAGCTGGATCAAAGGGCAAGGTAGGACGCGCCGCCAACGAGGGCGAGGACGCTACCGACGGACGCGACCATCTGCGCGGCAGCACCGCTTGACTTGGAGCTGGAGCTCGCGGCGGCGACCTGCGTGCCGGTCGCGCCTCCTGACGCCGAGCTTGAGCCACCCGAGGGCGACGAGGACGAAGACGAGCCGCCAACGAGCTTGGTCGTGTTGGAGACCATGATCGTGCCGGAGATGTAGGTGTTGAAGTCGGGGCAGATGACGTTTGACTCCATGTAGGGCTGCGTGAGGTTGTACGCCGTGCAGAGGGGCACCATGTGCTTGAAGCTCGACGAGATCTGCGGGTACATCGACATCATCTCGGACATGGTGAAGTTGGCTACGACGTCAGAAGAGTATCTCAAGTGAGAGAGGAATGGATGTACTGAGCTCATGGTTGAGGACGACAGGACCGTGGGTGGTGTAAGTGCCATTCTTGGACTTGTCGATGATGCCCTCGTAGTTGGCCGTGACGTCGGCCGCGGTGACGCCATCATTAGCACCCTCACGCCAGTCCTGCGTGTCGTCGGACCAGACGATCGTCGTGAGGTTGAGCTGCTCGGCAATAGATCGGATACGGTTGTCGACGTCGCCGTAAGGAGGGCGCCTGTCAATCAGCGAATGCTTCGCCGTAGCACCTGGAGGCACGTACCAGCACATGGGAGTCACGCCGAGGACATCCTTGATGACCTTCTGGGTGTAGTACAGCTCGGCAAAGGCGTTCTCGTTCGAGAACGAGGTCATGTACCTGCGTCATGAGCACATGGACTCAGGAGTCGAGCAAGGACAGTACATACTGGTGAGACCAGGTGTGTACACAGATCTGGTGGCCGTCCTTGATAGCCCTGAGAGCCTGGAGCGGCCAGTCCATAACGTTTGAACCGATGTAGAACCTGTCCGAGTCAGTTTCACCCAACAGTGGTGATCAAGGAGCCGCTCACATGGTGGCCGTCTGCTTCTGCTGCTGGAGGTAGTCGTACAAAGCGTTGTGGGAGCAGTTGGGCCCGTCGTCGAAGCCGTAGCCCCAGGTATTGGGCTCGGGAACGGTGGTGATGTCGGCCTTGAGGCCCGTGTCGGCCGCGGGGGTGTCGCATCCCTTCCATGTCCACCAGCAGTCCGGGTCGGACGGGGGGTAGTTGACTCCCGTCCAGTTACCCATGTGGCCCGTCCCGCGAGGGCCGATGTTGGGGAACTTGGCGTTGAGGGTGGCGTTGATCTGCTGGAACTTGGCCTGGGCCTCCGTGTCCCCCGAAAGAATGGACGCCGTCTCCCAGACCGTAGGGTACTTGGACACAAGGGCGGATACAGGCGGGTAGTTGTAGGCGGTGCACTCGAACTTGGGGTCGATGGACACGGCGCCAGACGCCTCGTCCGTCGGCGCCGCCTGTCTGCGGCCCTTCGCGGGCCGCATCCCCGTGTTGCGCTTGTGAGCGAAAGGGGTCTCGCCGGGTCGGCACGCCGACACCAGCAGAGGCAGGAAACATACCAGAGCAAGCGCTGCTTTGGTCATTTTGGCTATCTCAAACGAATGAAGAAGTCAATGCGTGAAAGTAGGCCTCGTTATATCGGTGTGACGCCCTCCTCCCGGTCGGACGTTGTTTGCTTGCATCTCACCGCATTCTCAGCGCTAAGGCATGGCCGCACCGCCGAGACCCTTCACACCTAGGACCGAGCATGGCTGTAAATAACCATCCTGCCGCTGTAGTTGGGGGAGGATCGCGTGCCCGTCCACGGGGTCAGCCGGCAAAATATACCGGGCCCGAAATAGATTTTTGCACAACACAGCTTTGAGCCGAATTGACAGGGTTCGGATCTGGTTACGACATGCGCTCAGGCGGCAGACGAGAGCGGCCCGTGCGTGCCGCCGGCGTATCTGCTAGCGGGGATGAATCTATGCCTGACTCCCGGAACACAACAATCGAGAGCCATGACGCGGGGCGTCAGGTGCGGCCCAAGTGCGGGCTCAAACGGTTTCGGTGGATCAGGTCTTTCAGTCTTCCGTCTTCTTCACTCCAGTCACACGAAAGCTATGTCAGGCGCGAGTACAGACGTGTCCGCCGAGTGCGGAGTTCTTGAACCGGAAGCTATGCGTCATGACTATGGAGCCGGAACTCCCTCATCATATCTGCCTCCGATTGATGGGCCGACGGACCCGCTACAAGACGTCCCTAGTTGCTGTCCTCGGTGACGCGCGGTCCTGTCCTGCTCACACCGCCTTGATCCTGCAACGCGTGGACTAGATATGCGGAGCGGCGATGCTGTGGTGACCAGAGATGGAGACAACAGGCTCCGTGCGGACTAGGCTGCGGCGTCGGCGGCGGCGTCGGCGGAGCAGCGCGTGCTCGAAAGTGCCGTCCGACTGGATGTCTACTAAGTATATATCCAAAGTCTTCGTCTCCTTGAAACTCAAGAGCCCAGGTAGGGCAGCCTGAATTGCACCTCGCACCGCAACCGCGTCGCGCGACTCGTACATGCATGCATGAAGCGCGTCCAACATTCCGGACATGGCTGTCGGCGACGGGGTGATGCCGGCATCTTTCGGCTCAAGCGGCGATCTTCTTCGGTCTGATCCGAAACGCCAGTGCTCGAATTGAAAGTCTCTGCAGATTCAGAGGATTGGGAGACACTTCATCTACCCGCTCTGCACATCTCTACGTTCCAGCGGTTATACAGGGGGAATGACACGCGCGACTGATCTTACTCGGCCCACTCTTGGGGAGCTGTCCACCGAGCAGCGCAATCCGCGGACGGAGGAGATCGATGTGGTCTCGACGCTCGACATGTGCCGTACGCAGCATTGAGCGCAGACCCCGGTGGGATAGCTCACACTTCAGCCAGGAATGATCAACTATGAAGATGCTCAGGTGGCTCATGCTGTATCGCGACACCTCGAGACAATTGCCCGCATTATCGACTCCGTGTCCGACCGCGTTCGCCAAGGCGGGAGAGTGATCTATCTCGGGGCTGGCACTAGCGGCCGACTTGGCGTCCTCGACAGCTCTGAGATGTGAGTCTATGAAGTATGGGTCAGGCTGATGAGCCCCAGTCCGCCGACGTACTCGGCCCATCCTGGCCAGTTTATCGGACTTATCGCCGGCGGGGACCGCGCAATTCGTCATCCCGTCGAAGGCGCAGAGGATGACCCGGAGGGCGGGGTTGCCGACCTCGAAGCGCTCGATCCTCCACTATCGGATCTAGACAGTGTCATCGGCCTGGCAGCCTCAGGCCGCACACCATATGTCCTCGGTGGAATGAGACATGCGCGGGCGAGAGGGTGTTTCGTGGGCGGTGTTTGCTGTTCGGCCGAGAGCGAGATGGGTCAGTGCGGAGACGAAGTCGTCGAGTGCCTGGTCGGTCCAGAAGCCGTCACTGGTAGCACACGGATGAAGTCGGGGACCGCGCAGAAAATGGTGAGGTCGAATCCTGCGGTCACGGCTGACTGCCAGATCCTGAATATGATCTCGACAGGTGTGCAAATACGTCTCGGAAAGACATACGGTAATTTGGTCAGTGTTGAGCCAAGAAGATCGGTCTTGACGGCATGGGTTGACCCGCGAACAGATGGTTGATGTTCAAGTGTCAAATCGAAAGCTGGTAGACAGGTCCCGCCGGATCATCCGCGCAGTGCTCGGGCCGCTTGCCGAGACAACCCAAAGTAGCTTCTCCTCAACGCTCGATGACGACGAAGCCCTCGACGCGATCGTAAGGAATTGCAAAGGGAGCGTCAAGACGGCGATTGTTGCCATCCGCTGGGGCTGTGAGCCCCAAGATGCGATGGGCATGCTTCAAATGAATGGAGGGGTTCTCAAGCGATGTCTCGCTTAGCGGATCCATCCGTCAATGGTATATCTGGTGCAGTATCATGCAGCCAGAAACGACACTTCCCGCGCTGCTCCCCGCGTTCCGAGTGATGTGTGCAGTAATGTGAACAGCCTTGTTCGGGACCGATCGAGGGATGCAGCGCGCGTCTCCTGTCATGAAGTGTCCGATCAGGTTGCATCTTCTGGAGACCCGTTCAAACTCCCGCACTTCGCGACATACTGTATTGAGTGCTGCTCGCTTGCTCGATTACGGGTGCAGATGTCGAACGACTTTCGTCTTCGCAGCTCGGAGTTCGACTGTCAAAGGCAGTCCAACCTGTAAAAGGAACACTTGAGATCAAATGTGCTCGCCAAGTGTCAAGCGCTATGAAAGGTACAGTATAGTACGGTGTTCTCCAGCCAATCTACGCCTCAGTTCTTTCCCTCTTTGCATTTCTCGCCTACAGCCACCATCGTATCAGACGGAGAAGCATGATTCACCAATCCGGCAGTCTTGGACACCACCGAGAGCAGCAGGTATCTCACGTATCCGAGAACGGCTCTTTGACCTTCCTGCAGAGGCTCTCGCAGCTTTATGCTGATCGGATTGGGAGCGGAGAGAACGTAAGCTCGGTGGCCAATGGAGTTTCGGATGCTTGGCTAACGATCAGGCATCCAGATTCACTCGGTCCTGTTCGTGTACAAGCGTTTTCAAGAACAAACTAAGAAAAGCTCAGCTCAAGCTGGACACGAACCTCTGTGCGGGCGTGAGTGCCGGCGAGCCTCTGTGGAGCGATGCATCGATACAAAGCGAGTTGGCTGACGAGCGCCTCTTAGAGCATTCAGGAGCTGCTTCTTTCGAAGTACGACATCCTCAGAGTTTCGGCGAATCCGAAAAAACGTCCGCGTGAGCTGCCGTATAAACTCGAAGAGTATGAACCCACATGTCTACATACTGTAGGACAGGCCGGAACGGCCTCTGCTGACAGTATGATAGGTGCCTCGTCCTTCCCTTCAGCGGGGATCCTCCCAGGCTCCTGACGAACTACTATAGCGAGGGAAGAAGGCAAAGCGACGTCACCCTTTGGTGTGGGCCGTCGGGGACCGACCAAGATAGTGTCAAGCCTTTCGTCAGGGCGCGCAAACAGGTAGAGACGAGCGTACCGGAATCAAGCGACTCCGACTCTCTCAAGCCAGCGACAGCCCTTATTTTCAAGGAGGCTTTCGAGAATGAAACAACAGGCAAAGCCCCAGCTAGCCCAGTCAGCGTCTACCTGGCTCATATCGGAAGACGACCGGACCAGGGAGAAGATGTTCCCATGGACCGAGTCCGGAAGACAGTCTACCTCCCTAAGTATTGGGATTACAAGGGAGTCGCTCGCCATGAGGAATCGTCTGGCGGATCTTCAGGCACTTCAAATGCCGCCAACAACAGCTCCTGTGTATTTTGGCCTCACCACACCCCTGAGAAGTTTTCAAAAGCTTGCTTGCACCGTCGAACCCCCCATACTGGTGCCGACGCTTCAGAGACTTGCTTTCGCCTTAAGAGGGTTCGGTCTCACGATTCCGCTGCAATGGCCCCGAGCAGTACGAGACACCAAGCAAGACCGCCTAGTCACCTCGCCGGGCCCATCTCTGACGCTTCGTTGTCTGGACTTTCCTTCTGGCCATCTGGCGCAGGACAGGAGTCTCTTCTGAGTCCAACACCAGCCCTCGGTTTCACGACTGCAATAGAAGAGCGCCCGGCGACTACCTTTACTGGATGGGAACCTAGGTCTATCCCTGCCGATCCCGCAGGATTCACTGATGATTCAGCATTCTTCAACAGGCATCAGGCCATGTACTGGGCATCTCTACCGTCAACTGCTTATATTCGGCCAGCTCCCCCCTATGCTGGACACGGCGACCAGTCTCTAGACAGTCGCACCGGCTTGATCGAGGACGGTGCGGACAGGCGCTCTTCCGTGTTCATGCAGCCAAACATGCCCTTTCACTGGAATTTTTCCTACAGCTCTTTCCCCAGTTTGGACGACACGATCGAGGAGGGGCCCCTCGGGTACTCAGACCAAGAACATGTGGACTCGCTCATGAATACTGATCATTCCGCGGACTCTTACCGGTACAGACCCCTCGCACCCGCACTCCCGCAAGGGTATGAAGCCCTACAACGCCAGAGCCCAGAAGACACACCTTCCTCTACGACCCAGTGATACTGGTCCAGCAAGCGGCGATCACGTTCTTCCATCCGTACGCTGCGACAGTCTCTTCCGCTGGCGCCACAGTAGATACCTTTTTTGATGCATATGCCTCATGTGAATAGTCCCTATCATTCCGGAAATTGGTGCAGAATGCTGTAAACACCACGCACGCCAGACTGAGACGATATCCCAAGCAATTATGACTTCGACCCCGATACGAGAGATGACAAATGATCAGTTTGACAGACTCGAGACAGGTCTGCTACTTCCCGCTAAGCAGGCTTGCGGTCGGCTGGGCACTTGGAAACCCCAGTCAGCACCCGGTCACCGCTCTGAACGAGACCCATTCTGCCAAGGGTTAGTGTAAAAGGAGGCAAAACCATTGACGCCTGCGGCTGATGGCTATCTCTGGCTGCGCCTGTCCACTCGGCGCGCGCGCGTGATTGGGCATATCTGCCGGACGGCTGAAAGCTGCTGGCCTCGTTGAACAGGAATATTCAGCATCGCGGCACAGTTGTCGAAGATATATACAGTACTTCCGCTCGGAGCCAAGCGTCGTCCGAACCTGTCAGTACGCCGAAGCGTGTCGCGTTGTAAAGTGGCAGATCGGAGTACGGGCAGAACATAAAGGATCGTGAGCTGCTATGCTTGTCCTGCAATGGTTCACGCGGGGGTGCACGCATAGCTGCCTTCCACATAGCTCAAAGGGAATCGCTCTGGAAAAGGAACGCTAGTGTGCTATGGCGCTGTGATATAGAGCCGAGCCATTTCGGTTCTTCCCAGTTGCCACCCTTGGCTCAGCACACTGCTTGCTGCACAGCCCACCAAGAGCTAAACTTTTGGAAGGATGTCTGGCTTGTCGGTAGAAGCGTCAGAACGTCTCTCGGATGAGCATCGAGTAAAGACCACGACATTCTGCCCGTCATGTGAAGGGTTCGTGGGGGAGAATCCCCGAGGGCAGTCGCTTCTTCCGGACAAGAACCTGTGTCTGCGAGTGAGAACCGAACTATAGCGGGATGATCATCGTGTTGACCCTCTCACCTCATCAGACGTTACAGAAGACACTGCGCAATCGTTTCAGCAGCGGGGGCCGAAGCTGGAACATAGCAGACTTGGCGCAGAAGGCATGGTGCCAAGTCGGGGAGTGAGCCCGCCGCCCGTATCATATTGCATATCTGCTGATCGACAAAGCTCTCTGCAAGTTCCAATCTCAGCTAATAGAGCGCGATATCTCGTTTCCTTCGCGACCAGCGACCCAAACGCTTCTCGCGTCGGGCACCGAGCTCCAAGAAGGAACGGACAGCTTGTCATGAAGGCGAATCCGTACGGCCCTCGAGAGGACGGGCCAGTCCAGGTGACCTTCTGCTTCTCAACGGCGACCGGATCAGAGGCAGTGGAAGCGGGGGACCCCGTGCGTACCATGGTCTTCGATGGGATCTTCCGCGAAAAAGCAGTGAAGCCCACCGGAGTGTACTTGAGCACCTCACCGTTGTTGAGAGGACATAGTGAACAAGCCCTGCCTGAAGGTGCACTCAGCATTCTGGATGATCTCCAAAATGACTTCGACTGGACGATTCTGGGCGTGGCTGATTTCGGAAGGGGGGACGAAGGCAAATTCCTGCTCCGGCCAATCACTACCGAATCTCACCAAGGAACGTCGCAACAGCCAGACCAGCTAAGGAGCTGGGATGGGTCTGCTGAAGAGGGACGCCGGTCGGGGAAGTCGAGCCTGAGGAATGATAAAGGTTCCGGCGTGCCCTCAGATTGGATTTGCGTCATTCGGACCACGACGTTCGACCGAGACATGGCTCGTCAAGACCTCGAAGGGACGATAATCGTAACCGATACTCGAGGAAAGTTGGTCCTACAGATCCCCGTGGATGGGGATATCGAAAATGCGTTGGGGCGATGCGACCTTCTTGCGAGACCGGTCTTGAAGTCGCCGACGCCTGAAGGCTATGCTCCAGCCGGCCTCGGGGGAAGGGCTACCTCACAAAGTCCGGACCTGGACTGGTTCGAAGATTTTCTGAATTCAGAACTACATACCTCCTGATCGGTCCTGTGCCACTTTGGCCGTAGCGATGCACGAAGGGAGACTCTATAGTGCATGTGCATTATACTATGTGCTTTTGCCTACTGCAGCTCGTCATACGGCTCTCTGCAAGAACAAGCGTTCTGATCAGCTATCTGGGAGAAGACCAGTGCTTTGTGTGGAGCTTTCGAGATGCTGCAGTGCCCCGGAGGATACAGGACTGACTTGTCCTGCTGTTCCTTTTAAGCAGGCGGAGCTTGGCATCGCTGCGTTCCCTTGAAGTGGAACCGTTCGGATAAAGGGCTGCCGATCGAGCCCTCCAGGTATACATATACCGGACGGCGGTGTGCTCGGACTGAAATTCTTCCTCTCGGACCAGGTTGCCGTTCCAATAGCAGTCTCTGTTCCGTTTTGTTGCATGCTGGCAAGCGGTACCATGGAGATGTCTGGCCAATCGGTGAGAATATCCTTTCGTATTGTATTCAGCTTCAGACAGCTGACTACAACGAAGACTCACGATGGATCATTCAGCATGCAGACAGCAATCTGCCCGGCCTGCGAAGTCGTCACTACTGACTATGCGTCTGGAAAGTACCTCACGCGGCCCCGTACGGATATAGACTTGTGTCTACAGGTGAGCTTCGGAATCGCGTTCTTGTCTGTAGGAAGCTTACAGTACCTTCTCCCATCAGGGCTTGCGAAACATCCTAGACAGGCACTTCAAGGGCGGCCGGAGGCTCTGGTCTCTAGCTGGACTGGCCTCAGCGGGAAGCGCCCAAGTTGGGACAGAGTGAGGAAACACCGTGCCTCGTAGCGGTTCCTACGGACCCTGACTTGCACAGCTCTCTGCAGGTAATTCTAGCCCCGAACGGGCATCAACTCTTTGTTCCAAGCGAGGAGTTATATGGTCAGGCAGGGCGAAGCTCGGAGCAATGCCATACTGAAGGCGACCCCAAGATGGCTGTACTATGCATGACGACCGGCTCCGACAGTCGGACGAAAATCCGCTTCACCACGGTAAACCAACGCGGCCTCGAAAATTCGGAGCCGGACCTTCACGATGGATGGAAATCTGTGCAGTCAATTGTCCTCCGAGGGATCTTGCGTGAAGGAGATAAGATGCTGGATGGAATCTACTTAAGTACCTCGCCTTTGGCGAAAGAAACGGTCTACAGGCCGCAACGTGTTACCCTTGATGCTCTTAAGCGCCTGGTCGTCAACCCCGGATGGAAGATTCTGGGCTCGGCTACATTCCACCCGGAGTCAAAGCCCCCGTCGTTCTCGCCCATCGCCGTCAATCTTCACCCGGATCCACCGCAGCGGTCAACTCAGTCTCAGTCCTACCGGTTTGTAAAGGCCAAGGGTTCCGATTACTGCAGATACAGAGAGGCGTTATCGGATCGACAGACTAGGTTTCGACTCAAAGGATACGCTCACCCGGACACGAGCGAACAAAACCCGTTCGGAGGGTCGTTCATCATTTTTGACAAACACAACAAGCACCAAGCAACCGAGCCTGTGGGTAATGACTTCGAAGCGGCGCTAGAGAGGTGTCAGCAGTCATTCAAGCCATCGACCTCGGAAGGAGATGCCGGCGGAACAAACACGCGACTGGCAATTGAGACCAGGATCACCCCGCAGCAAGCTGCACACTCTCCGTGGGACGAGTGGCAGGTGTCTAATGCTGCTGCCCGCGCGGTTGAAGAGGCATGGGATGCGTCTTGCCCGTTTCCCGACCCTGAGGGACGCATCACTCAGTCGTGGCATTGGTTGAGTTGATAGGATCGTGATGCAAGAGCTGCTGACAGCCTTGGACATCACGCGCTCAAGCTCATCTGGTGGAGCCTTGCCATGACGGGCATACTTCCGATGAGTGTCGCGCGGCAGGATGATGACAGCTTCCTCTTGTTGTGCATAAGTCCTGTGCGACCCTTCATTGTAGACCGCTTTGCGGAGAGCGGACTCGTTGGCGGCCTTAATAGAGTACAGTGCGTCGCGACCAGCTCGTGCCCAAAGGGCGTGATTAGCCGTGACAACCCCGGCTCCCGCATTTAGCGCGCGTCGGCACGTCATCCAGTCGGACCAGAAACTTGTCGCCCTAGAGCCTTGGCCACGAAGTAGCCCACAGCGTCAGCTGAATCCTGTTCGATAATCGGTCAGACCGGTCGCTTACCGATATACTCCCTGGAGATGTTTGTGCTGCTCCATTTGCGGCTCGGATGCACCCTGTTGGTGAGTTGTACGGCGAACGTCCCGCTCGGCCGATCAATCCACAGAGTTGTGCCTGTGAAACCAGTGTGTCCTGCCGTCTGCAGCGATCGCATCGGCCCGGACCAGTACGTCTGGTTCAGCTCGAATCCAAGCCCGTGGGCGTCATTTGGGACTGCACAAGGTCCCTCAGCTCAGAACACAGCCGGCCTTGCGCAGGACGTACAGTCCGTGTTGTAGTTGTGGAAGATCAAATCCACTGTCCACGGCTCAAGCACCTGAACGCCGGCGTAAGACCCGTTGTTCAGGATCATCTGGCAGAATATACCGAGATCGTAGGCGGTGGAGAAGACCCCAGCATGGCCAGACACGCCGTTCATGGCCCACGCGTTCTCGTCGTGCACGCTACAGCGTAAGCAGAAGTGCTAGTGTGAGCTTTCGTCACATACCTGCCCCGGACGGGTTGCGGTCGCGGAGGCTCGTCCGAACCGAGCACTTGTATCTGAAACTCGGTAGCAGCGGTCCGTCCGTAGTCGCGCACTGATTGTCAGCTGTTTCGTCACGGCAGCGACTCACGTTGATCGGCGGACAGGTTGTCGCGGTTGTAGAACGTGTCTTTCATCCCCAGTGGTTCGGTCAGGACGTCTCTGACGAGCTCGTCTAGCGGCTTCCCGCCCATGGTCTCCAGTACGAAACCCAGGTTCATGAAGTTGAGGTCGGAGTAGAGGAACTTTTCTCCTGCACGCTCAGCAGCCATGATCGCGCTTGATTACTTACCTGGCGGATTGATCAGCTTCTGAGTGATGATGGCCGTTTTCCGCTCGGCGTAGGTCGTGTAGTTGGGATACAAGGGCGGGTTCGGGTCGGCGTCGAACCCGGACGTGTGGGTCATCAGCTGTAAGATCGTGATATTGCCCTTCCTGTTCGCAGCGAACTCTGGGAGATACGTTGCGACAGTCGCATTCACGTCGATCAGTCCCTGCGACAAGGTCAGATTCGATCCTCAGCGCCCGAGTTGGCCTACCTTGCCGATTTGGTCGAGGGCAATGACCGTGGTGAAGAGCTTGCTGAGGCTGGCCAGGTCGAAGATCGTATCGGTCCTGGCGATGACTTGTTTGTCGGGCGGCAAAAGCGTCCCGTTGGAGTCTGCATACAGCAAGGCGTGACCATCGGCGAAGTGGGACACGATGGTGTTGCGATGACCGATCAAGACGGACACGCCTGGGTAGAGCGGGTGAACAGCGTTGTATGTCGCCGATGAGTCTGGAAGAACATGAGAAATCGAACAGGATGGCGCGATACTCACAGTTCCGGGCGACGAGATAGCTCGATGCGTTCTGCCGCAGGTCCTCCAGCGGCTCAGGCAGTAGGCCCACAGAGGAAGGCGACCCATAGGCCAGCGGAGCCGTCACGTCCCACCACGCCATCGAAACGGGGACAAGGCCGGTCAAACTGAGATATCGCTGAATCTTCATACCTCGAGAGATGAGCAGGTCGGCATAAGCCTCATGCTGCGCTTGTTATAGCTCCGCATGCATACGAGTCCAAGTGCAAGTGCGGAGAAGACCTCGCCGTGCAGGCCGAAGCTAATGACAAGGCACGATGAGCGAGTGGATCAGGTTAGTCCGACGCTTCGGCCAGATCCGAAAAGACATCGGAGATGGCCTGACCAGGCACCTCCGGACCTGTGCTCATTCAAGACCTAATCGTTACATACAAGAGTTACAGATGGGATGCGGGCGTGGCGCCCACGCGTCGTGAATGTCCGAAAGCTCTCTCTACCAGTCTCTCCGGAGACCGGGCATATCTGCGCGGATCAGCGGGCTGTTCTCGTTGGTAAACCAGGCAAACGCACCCTCTTTCTTGGCTTGCGGGTCGACGGCGGTGCTGGGGCCGCTTGACCCGGGACTACCCTGGACCATCCGCAAGCGCGACTGCCGACCCGCCATCGGCTCAAGCTGTACTCTTCGTCAGCGACCAGTCAGCCTCCGTAGCTACGCCCCGACTGACCCGCTTCTTAATCTCTTTGAGTGCCTTGGTGATCGGCCTCCATGCCTGCACACCCTCCCTCAAATCCTTGAGCTCGGAGGGGAACAGGTCCTTAACGGCCGGGTCGTCCACCAAGGCTCTCATGATCCACGGTAGCTCAAAGTCGTTCCGGACGTCCCTTGCGTTAAATGGCTCGACATTGAGTGGCGGGATGGGGCGCTTCGCTGGACCAGCGCAGAGTAGGTATTCGACAGCCAGGGCGTAGACGGCTGGTTCTTCGTATGGTGACGAATGACCGACACCCGTCAGACCGCCCGCAGTGGCTTCGCTGAGATGCTCGACCAGTCGCTGATCATCGATCCCCGCGTTCCGAAGCATGAAAGCGAAGCTGAGCAATTGGGTCATGAAGTCGCTGGACGAATAGCTCGCCCCGTCGACATAGAGTGCTCGCAGCAAGAGCGGATGGCTCGCAGTCATGAACGACGCGCCGTAGATCGGTACCTGACAATCAGGACACGCCTGACATTACGACTCACCACCTGGTCGTTCAAGCTCGCAAGAAGGACGATTCGGACCTCGTTTTCCAGGACCATGGACAGAGCCTTGCGGTACTGCTCGCTGACTGCGCTCGAGCTGTCCTGAAATTCGAACAATTCTCGTGCCGCGGCATTCTCGAACCACTGGAGGTACGGCTGGATGACTGCGCTCGAGTTGATGCTGTAGAACGGACCGAGGTGGACGCCGCACATCGCCAGCATCGCGACCTTCTGGTACCCGCCGTCTGAGCCGGGCGCTGCAGCGGGACCGCCGGCAGCAGCTGAAGCAGCTTTGCGGCCCCGCCGAGGCTCCTCTGGAGGGAGAACGCCTACAGGGCCAAAATACCACTCACACCGGGACACAGCCTCGCGGTTGTACGGCGTTCGGATGTGTCCCTGGGCGATCAGTCGGGCTATCAGGTGTGTCGTCACGATGCAGCCCTGCGAATGCGCAGCGAAAAAGATGGCGTCTGCGCGGCGGAGATCGTTGATCCATGCCGGGTTCGCCAGGAACGCCTTGAACAGTCTGGACAATCAGCCAGCGGTCGTCATGTCCGAGAGCCACACTCACTTGTCCACCCGGTTGTCAATGGTGCCTTCCCCTTCCAGAGGCATGAGGGTCAGTCGAAGGTCGGTGATACCCTTGGTTTCGAAAAATTTGGTCACGGCGGCGCCCATCATGTTCGCGAACTTGGTTGACGTCCCGGTGGGCTCTCCAATCACCCTGTATGGTCAGTAAAGTCCGTTGGGTCATGCAGCGACGGACTCACGAGTTGAGCATCTTGGCGGGAAACCTGATAAATTAGCCAGCAGTCCTTTGCAAGACTTCAGCAGAACTTACCACCCGTGGACACCGACGACAACCACTCGGCGGACATGCTTCCACCCATCGTCGGTTGATCCTCCCTGCAGGCCGATCCGCCTGGGTAGATCTGCTCCAACGCTGCGACCCTCCTTGAGGCCCCTGGTCTCCTGACCGTCCGTTGCGCCTGGCTGCGTGGACGTGACCGTGCCCTTCGCCGCAGACGTGGCCTGGGTCGGCATGACATAGCTACCCGCGGCTGAGAGCGCCTTCCATGCCAGACCAGTCGTCGCAGCCGTCAAGCCCTTACCGTCGGGAGTCGACGGATCGGGCAAAGGCGGCAACGACCGCGGCGGTCGGTCAAACGTCGTTTCGAATGTGGGTATGACGAAGTTTGGTTGTGCGGCGGGTGGGGCTGGCTGCCCAGGTAATGCCGACGTCGACGCAGCCTTTCCAGCGGCAGAGGCTTTCATATTTGCGGCTGAGGCTTTTGGCGAAACGCCTAAGCGGGTCGAAGAGGGTCGACTTGTCGTCCCATTCTGAGCATCGCTGCCGGCCGATCGGGCAGAGGAGACGGACAGGCGTTTGTCACGCGACCCAAGCTTGACATTGGCGACCTGCGTATGAGGCGCAAGCTTCCCGTCTTTGTTGCCATTCGGTACTGGAGCCGCGCCGAGCTTACCGGTATTGGTTGCGTCGGGATCCGGCGACGATGATGGGAAGTCCGGGTCGGTCGACAGGTCCATCACCTCGCTGACTTCGGTACTCCGCCGTGGCTCTCCAACGCTTAGCGCCGAGTCGGCAGTGATCTTCTTCTGCGACGCTCGAAAGGCGAGGTAGCTGAGCCATCCGGATGCTGATGCGGCCGACCCTTTGCGGCTCATCGCGGCCGCGCTCGGGTTTGGGCTCTGCAGCGGTTGCACCTGTTCAGTAGCGGTTGAAGGCTGCACCGTGCTGCCTTTCGTAGCTTCGGCTTGTGGAGCCAGCACTGGCTGTACAGCGGGTTCGTCAGTGGTGACGAGAATAGCACTCGTGCCCTTCGCATCGCTACTTGCCTCTTGTTCTGGATCAGACGGCCCACGAGCGGGCGGGTCAGGCGCTTTCCCTGACGATTCCGCTTTGGCCGACTCTGGACGCGCGACAAACGAGTACAGGTAGCTGCCCCAGCCGGGCCGTACTTCGACCTTCGCTGGGCGATCGTCCTCCTCAGTCGTGCCCGTCGCAGGGGCTTCGGGGCCGCTTGGAGACTCAGCAGGCTCGTTCTCCGTGGCGACTGCGTCGGCGGAAGCGCCCGTATCACCCTCCGGAGGCAGGACCAGCTCGCCAGCGGTATACAGGGCGGTTTCAGCTGGCGTGATATCGTCCGCCGGCTGTTCTGTGCCGTCACGGTCTCCGCTTGTGTCCTTCCGACCCCACAGCCACTCTGACCAGCCGACCGGTCGAGCAGCACCGGCTGCAGACAACCCTGGGGGCGGTACGCTGGGAGTTTCGTTCATGGTGGTGGAATCAGCCGAGCGGATCGAAGGAGGCTTGATCGCTTCTTCCGCCGTATCGCCGTGGGCGGTTGTCAGGCTTTCATGGCCAGGGCTCTCCGTTCGTGCCTCAATAGCTTCAACAGATTGGCTAGCTGCCACTTGGACAGGGCCAGTCGATGACGTGTCCGGGCGGTCCTCCGCCTGAGTCGTCTGATACGCTGATGGCGCCTTCCGGATAGTACTCGCAGGCGAGGCCGTCCGTCCCCACCATCCGCGCCTCGCAGGCTTCGGCGTCGATGACAAGGAGGGCGCAAGCGTCCCGTCGGCATTCCTGCTTTCGTGGTCTGGCGGTCTCAGGCCCGGTTGTTCTTGCGGTGGGTCAGACGTTGTCGCCAATGCCGGCGGGGGTACCGTGATGTCGGGCGGGGTCGGTGCGGCTGGTGGCTCCGCGGCGATGTCGTCACCGGAGATCCTGTCGACTTGCGATGGCTCCATCAGGGAGCCTGCATCAGGCGGCCCCGCCAGGTCTTTCGCCTTGCCTTTGCCCTTGATCGATGCCGACGATCTCGGAAAACTCGGAGCAGGCGAGTTCCACCTCAACCAGGAGGCGGAGGCCTTGGGATTGAGCGTTCGCGTGCTCCTCGTCTCTACGTCTTGCCGCCGAGGCGTCACCGCTAATGGCTCTGAAGGTCCCGGCTGCAACGCTTCATCCTCCTCCTCCTCCTTGACGCTGAATGTCGGACTGTCTTCCCTGCGCATACCGCTCGACGTCCGTACAGTGCCTACCGTCCCGCTGCTACTCCGCCGACTACGCAGCCCGATCTGCCTACCACCGAGATCGCCGTCCAACTGCCTGCTGAGAGCCTCTTCGCTGCGCCATCCTTGAGCGGGGGCGCCGCCCGACCCAGAAGCAATAGACGACGCTGACGACGATGACGAGGCATGAGCGTCGGGCAACAGCTGCGGGTGAGGCGGGAGCGTAGAGTCTCCTGAGGCGAAGATGAGGGATAGGGTCGGGTTTGAAGCCTTGCGAAGGGTATTGAGCCGGAGTCCTGGTGGTTGACGCCGGACAGGAACCGGTTGCCGTGGTTCTTGGGCGTCAGCCCGTTCCGGTGCCCCTTTGTTCGACCGGCGTGCAAACGGCATCTTGGCCAACAGGCCCTAGGATCAGACCTTGCAACTGGCCAGTACAGCTGGTCAAGTAGATCTTTGCAGTGTCTAGAGGTAGCTAGGAGCCATGACGAGTTGTGTGATGCGCTCTCACACAGATGAGTTCGCGACATGAAGGCGAGGGATGCTGTCATGGCGATAGACAGTGACGTAAAGAGAGTGGCAACTCGTTTCTTGAGTTTCCGTCGGAACCTCCACCACGCCCAACTCCGGCTTCGGCTCTCATCAGCGAGGCCGACAGCCCGAACACGTATACATTTGGAGAGAGGCTCGTCCTGTACAAGTCTCGCTTGACAGCCTGCCTGGATGCGCATCATGTCGCTCGCTATCGACTCGACAGTCAAGCTGAGGAACGGCGGCCTGTTGCCTCGTCTGGGACTCGGCGTGTACCAGTCCAGAGGGGCAGAGTGCGAGAACGCCGTGAAGGAGGCTATTGCGTGCGGATACAGGCATGGCAAGTTGGGCGGGCTTAGAGTTGTTGTATAACGAGGCGAATACATGCTGATCATGTAGTTGACTCTGCGCAAGCATACAAGAACGAGGATTGTAAGCTATGCCTGTCGGCTTCACGGCCGTGCGCCCGCCGAGCCCCGCTGATCTCCGGCAGTGGTCGCACGGGGCGTCGCCGCTTCTGGAGTTCCGAGGTCCTCACTTTTCATCACTACCAAGTACATGCCCTCACACTCTGCTCCAGGCACTGACGAAGTCTATGATGTCGCGCGCAACTCGCTCAAGCAGCTGAACAAGGCGGACGCGAGCGGTACGGAGCCGTACATCGACTTGATGCTCCTACACGCCCCCTGGGGCGGAGAGAAGGGTCGAGCTGACGCTTGGGCCGCGCTTAAGCGCGGGCAGGACGAAGGTTGGATCAAGGATATTGGCGTCAGCAACTAGTAAGCGTTCTGCACTCCTCTTCCCTTCCGTCCTTCTGCAACGCTTACCCTGCAGCGGGGTGAAGCACCTGGAGGCATTGCCCGGTCCGGTACCGGCCGTCAATCAGATAGAGCTTCACCCCTGGTGTCAACAGCGAGACATTGTCGCTTACTGTGAGAAACACGGCATCGTCGTCGAGGCGTACTGCCCGATCGTCCGCGCGGACCCTAAGCGAATGCAAGACCCGGTCCTCGTGCAGATCACGCAGAAATACGCCAAGGAGCCGGCACAGGTCCTTCTCCGATGGAGCTTGCAAAAGGGGTTAGTCCTATGCGGCGGCCATTTGCAAGGCTGAACTTCCCCGCAGATACGTCGTACTGCCCAAGTCTGTTACCCCGGCACGGATCAAATCCAATGCGGCACTCTACGACTTTGAGCTGGACCAGGGGGACATGGACGCGCTAGACGCGCTGGACGAGGGCGCAAACGGCGCATGCAGCTGGAACCCTGTTGACCAGGACTGAGCCCACCATGCATGCAGGAATGCACCTGGGACCTGTGGCCGAGACGAGCGGAAAAGGGCCTCGTGAGCGTGCCTGGCCGCCGACGGAGGCGTCGGTGACGTACGTTGAATATCCGATGCTCAAACTCAAATCTCCATGATTGGGACACGATACCTCTTAGTGCTTTACATCTGCATCGAATACGAGCACTTGCATCGGTACACTCGTCTCATATATACGAGTGACCAAGATGGCATCAGGAGCACTTGGCCGATTCGCGCGATTCTACAACACAAACTTTGATCGTCGGCCAATTCCGACTTTGATCGTGACCAATGGTGTCCTGTACACCATTTCCGATGTCCTGGTGAGCGCGACGATACTTGATGAACGCGACGCTCTCGCTGATCCTATTTCAGGCCCAGACGTCAGAATCTTTCGTGAGCGCTTAGAGCTTTGCCATTGCCGACTTACTTGCTGACCTCTGAGCAGCTGCACAAGCCTACAGCCGAGGCACCCACAGCGGCGAGCTTCGATGTCGAGCGGACCATCCGCTTCGCCATATTCGGCATGGCGATGGGACCCCTGATCGGGCGATGGATGAAGCTGCTCGATCGGGGCTTCCCCATGCGTATGGGCGGAAAGGGCAACGGCCTGCAGCTGGCCAAGCGCGTCGCAGCAGACCAGCTCGTCATGTAAGTCCAGGCGGCTGTTCCCGGTGAGATGTGGTTGATGACTGACTGGGTACAGGGCACCACTAGGTGTGAGTGTCGACATACACCTATAATTGTGTCAAAAGTCATTGGGAGACGTCTGACAAGCCCAGATGGTGCTCTTTGTTGGCGGTATTGGCGCGATGGAGGGCAAGAGCTTCCAACAGATCCAGGAGAAGTTCTCGGGGGTGAGTCGTCGTTTCATTGGCAATAGGATCTCGGCTGATCTGTCGCAGATGTTTGTCCGTGAGTTCAGAAAAGCCAGCCACAAGGCTGCACAAACCTCGCCCCGGTCGAGCGGGGGCTTCGCTGATCGGACCAGCCGCTCTGCTGGCCAACTGGAAAGTGTGGCCGTTGATCCAAACCGTCAACTTCAAGCTCATGCCGCTGCAATACCGCGTGCCTTTCCAGTCGACATGCGGTATCGCCTGGGTCCTGTACCTCTCCCTTCTAAACTCCAGGCAAGTCTACTGCAACGCAAGCTGAGATGGGATCTATCGCTGAATGGATCCAGCAAGGGCGGAGCTTAATTACCATCACCACCAGACCCGTTCCGTATCCGACTGCCGCGATCATGATCACCAACCCATGTAGCTATAGATCACCGGCTGGGCACTATGCATCAATGACGACGCCTCTAGGTCGATCGAGGAGGACAAGTCATGCAGATCAGAAAGTCTCGTTCTCGTCATACTGAAGGCGGCGTCAATTCGGCCGCCCGCGCCAGAACGTGCCAGACTCACCTCTCCTGCCGCAGTGTCTGCGCTCGCATGGGCCACGTCTTTGACCTTGACGGGACTAGCGGGTTGCACGGGGTTGGCCGACTCGGTCGATGGAGCTGGCGACTCCGCCGAAACCTTGCTCGTCGACGCGGGAACAGGTGTAGACGTGGAAACACCGTTTGTCGCCTTGACTGGCGTAAGAGGCTGCTGCGTCGCCGGTCGAGCGGCATGCGCGTCCTCGAGCTCGCTCTGCAGCTGCGACACGATCCTGTCCTTGCGTCAGCTGCCGTCTGTGGTCATATGTAGTCCATGCGAGACTGACTTGACCATCCTGCTCATCTCGGCTTCATGCGTCTGCTTCAGCTCGTTGACGGTCTCGGATGTCGAAGCGGCCGCATCGCGAAGTCCCTGCGGAGTGTCAGTCTCCGTGCGAGCGAGATCACCTGCGACTAACCTGTAGCTCCTGTTGGCTCTCCTTGAGCTGCTGCTCCAGCTTAGACCGTTCGGCGGCAGCGGCGTCCGAGCTCGCCTTCGACTCCGCCGCCTGGCTCTCGAGGTCCTTCGCCGATGCGTCGAGCTTGGCCGCGTGGTCCGCCTGCATTTGCTCCAACGACAGTTGGAAGCTCTCCTTGTTCATCTCAAGCATCTGCAGACGTCAGGCCTTGAGACACTGCCGTCGGATGGCAGCGAGGCTTACCTCAGTCTTGTCGGCAAGCTCCTGCTTGGCAGCCTGCAGGTCTTTGCGAGCCTGCTCGAGCTCTTCGTTTGACTTGGCGTCAGCGGACAGCTTGGCCGTCGCTGAGGCGAGCTCGGTCTCGGTTTGCTCCAGCTTCGCCTTCACAGACTCGAGCATGTCGCGGTGTTCCTGCTTCTCGGTCGCGAGCGAGGTGTGCGCGGCTCGGAGCCCTTCCAGCTCAGAAAGAATCTGGGCGTGTCTCTCGCTGTGCTGCCTCATGGCGTCTGCAAGGGCAGCGGCGTGTGTGTCGTCCCTCTGCCCCAGCTCCGTAGCATGAGTAGTCGCAGCCTCAGTCTGAGCAGCATCCATCTGCGACCGAAGGACGGCAATGGCGTGTTCATGTTCGGCCTGCAGAGCGGCCTGGCGATCAGCTCCTCTCCGGATATCAAAACTAGCCGCGGGAACCTACTTTGGCCTCCGCGACAGCGGTCGCCACAGCTGCATCGTGCTGAGCGCTGGACTCCGTCGTCGCCACCTGTACGCTCTGCAGAGCCTGAAGTGGGTGAGCTCCACTATACGGCTGCGACATGAAGACGCACCGACTCGAGCTCAACGACCTTGGCCCTCGCAGCGTCCGCAAGCTGAGAGTGTTCAGCCGCCTCTCGCTCGACTTCTTCTACCCGCTGAACTAGGTCTGCCTTCGCCCTGACAGCAGCATCCTTCTCTGCCACTGCGGCATCGAGCTTCCGAGCAAGCTCGGCCTTTTCGGCGGCAGCAGCATCCTTCTCTGCCAGAGCGGCATCGAGCTTCTGCTGCAACGCAGCGTTGTGCTCCTTGATGAGTTTCTCCAAGCTGTCCGTCTGCTGCTGCAGCTGGCGCCGCAGTTCCGCAGTCTCCTCGGCGTGGCCAGACTGGGCAGACTCTGATGCCGCTTTCTCCTCTGCCAGCTTCGCCAGCTCTGCTCGCAGGTCCTGGCATGTCAGCTCGGTCTGAGCACAGGAAAACGATCAGCTCACCGAGATAGTTGAATCGTTACTGGCCAATGCTGCTTCCATACCGTCGAGCTGGACACCTCGCTCGTCTCGCGCACGCGCGGCCTCTCCCAGCTTGGCCTCGAGCTCCTGTCAAGCCGTCAGCCCACTCGAAGCCAAAGGTCAGTGAAAACGCACATTCTTCTCCGACTCCCAGGCGTCTCGAGAGGAGCGGTGAGTCTCCTCCAACGTGCTCATCTTTTGCTCCAGATCCTGAAGCCGAGTCTCCAGCGATGAGGTCCGCTCGGACTCCTGAGTGTCGCGCTTTTCCTTGACAGAAGCGAGCTGCGCCTCAACTTCGGCCAGCTTTGCCCGAGCCGACTCTGCCTCTTGCTCCAAGCGGTGCAGCTGGGCAGCGTTCGCCTCCAGCTGCTGAACGGCTTCGTTTCGCTCATTGCGGACGTGCTTGAGCTCCGCGTGAGTCAACTGCTGAGCATCTGCTTCGGCGCGCAATTCTGCGATCTCGCGCTCTCGCTCTCTGAGCTTATCGTTCGCGTCCTCGAGCTCTTGGGCTGCCGCCTTGGTCGCTTTGCTCGGCGGTACCGATCGAGCAGATCCGGCGACAGGAGGGCCCATGCTGCCCCTTGTGCCGACTGGACGTGCAACGGATGAGGTGGCATGGACGCCGGAGGCCGCGAGTGATCCGGCGCGAGACCCAGCCGCGCTTGACCCGGCGCCCGTTGTGCTAGTCCTGGAACTGGAGGCGGCGGCAGGTCTCGTGCCGACAGGAGCCGAGAGACGCTTGGTCCCAGTAGTCGCGGTGGCCGAGCTGGAAGATGTGCCGGTCACACCGCCGACTGACGGTCTGGTCCGAGTGGAGCTGCTCAAGCCCGCCGCGATAGTCGTTGGCTTAGTCGTCGAAGACGTCCCGGCCGCAGAGCTTGCACCGCTCGTAGATGGACGCGGCGTGATGCCCGTCGTGGTTCTCGTAGCCGTCCTGGTGGTCGACAGCGTGGACCCAGTGGCCCGAGCGCCTGCACCCCCGCTAGTAGCCGGCCTGCTCGTGGCTGACGTCGTGGTCGACCCGGTAGACGGTCTCGTGCCCGCAGCTCGCACTGGCGCGAGCGAAGTCCGAGTCGCCAAAGGCCGCGTAGCAGCGGTCACTGGTCGAGTAGCAGTGCCGGCGCTGGCGGCGGACGTGCGGGGTGCGGCCGCGCCATTACGCGCAGCCGACGACGCCGAAGAGCTGCCTGATGCGGGTACCGGTCGAGCAGTGCTAGCGCCAGAAGTCCGAGAAGCACCTGTACCCCTGCGTCAGCGACGTTTTACCCAGCCATGGCCCAAAGCCTGCGCATTCCGTCAAGCTCAACTCACCTCCAAACACCCCAGTCTTCAGCACCTTCTTGACGCCTCCGACCGCTCCGTGCACCTTAGAACCCACAGCTGTCTTCGGTGCCGTTGCTGTCTTCGTCTGCTGAGCCCCAGGCGATCCCGTGCCGGATGCATGCCCCGAGGTATTGGGCTTCTCGACCTTTTCCCATTCCTGGTTATCGTCGTCGCTGGCGGTCTGGCCTGGAGTGCCCGATGCCTCTGCCTCAGCGCTAGCCTTCTGGGGAGTAGTCTCTGCCGCAGGCGTCTCTACCGAGGCCGTAGGCTCGGCGACCTGAGCTTCCTGCTCCGCGTCGCCACTCGGTGCGGCATGGTCTCCGTTCGCAGACTCGGCTGTCGGTACCTCGTCCTGGTCGACCTTGGGCGGCGCCATATCCTGCAGGCTGATCTCTTCGTCCTCCATTATGTCCGCGCAGAAGTGATCGAGATGAAAAGCTCGTCGTCGCAAGGTCAAGACAAACGGGAAGGACTGAACGCCTGTCACCGACTGGTCAGAGCGCCAGGGCAAGGGTTGATTGATTCGAGTTCTGAAACGCGTGACGCGGATAATCCCAGCGTTGATTTCTTTTCGTCACGTGGGCTGCCGAGACAAGGCAACATTCCCGCTTCTCTCTCACAAGTAGCATTCGTGCTCGGTCTGAATGACAACATGCATACGGCGCAGTCCACCAGGGATCTGCTGCATTGTACAAAGCCACACAGTAGAAAAGGACGCGCAGAGATAGTCACTCCCGGCCACTTGCCAGAAGTGGCCCGGAGATCGTTTCAAAGCACGCACCGGCACTGTCAAAGCGCCTAGTGGTACTTGGAGATAGCGGACAGGTATGCCTGGCCAGAGGCGCTGTACTCTATCAGCACATGTACACAAGCACGGTGGCAATAGACTCACGTCATCTGTCCGTTGTTCCACATGGGCCAAACGTTGCCCAAGCCGTACTGTCCGGATCAGCCACAACCAAATCCCCCAGATCGCAGGACTTACGCCGTTCGAGTAGGCGTAAGCGTAGACGCGCGAATCGGCCTCGAAGAGGTCGACAATGTCCGATATGAACTGGTTGATCTGGCCCTGGTCCGTGCAAGGCGTGAAGCCATTGACGTCGTCGACGCAGGCAAACTGCTCGTCAGCCCCGTCCGCCAAACGGTGCTTTGCGCGTGACCAACCTCAGTGACCCAGATGGGCTTGTTGTAGCGGTTGTAGTAGTAGTCGATATCAGCCTTGACACCGGCCATCGAGTTCTTGTTGATGTGGAGGTTGAGAATGTCAAAGTCGCGGGTGATCTCCTTCTGGAACTGGGCGAGCCATCCGTCCTCGGCCATCTGCTTGCACATGGAGGGCGAGAGCAGGAGCGAGCCGGCAGCGCCCTTGGGGGCCATAAGCTGGTTCCACACCGTGGCGGCTGTTTGTCAGCCCAGGCTCTCGAAAGGTATGAAAGTGGCTTACACTCGGCGATGCTCATGCCGGCCGAGCCGCTGCCGGTGGCGCAGTCTGGCTCCTCGAAGCCGATGATCCACTCGGGGACCGAGGACAGCGCCTTGAACTGCGACATTCGGGTCGCGTCCGTCGAGTCGGCGCTTCCGGCGCCCCACAGCATAGGAACGAACAAAGCGCCGGCAGCAGACGTCGTGCCGTCGTCATTGGGAGCCCAGTCTGTTTGTCAGTCCAGTCCAATGGGCTAGTAGCTGGCAGACTGACTGTACCACCATCCGATGTGGTCGCCGAGGGCGCCGAGGGTGTCACCGGCGGACACGCCGGCCTTGATGCCCTTGGGAGTCAGGCTGCCCGAGTTGGCGCCGGAGTTGGTCGATCCACCACCCGACGAGCCTGACGACGAGCCAGATGACGCGCTAGGCGAGGGACTGGCCGAGGCCGCAGCTGCGGTGGTCTGCCCGCGTCAGCCATCATCTGGCATACCTTGCAAAGGACTTACAGCCTGCTGGGCGTTGAGCTGAGCGTTGTTGGCGACCTGAGTGGTAGCCGAAGCAGCAGCAGCCGTCGAGGCGGTGTTGGCGCTGGCCGTGGAGTTGGATCCCTTGGCCCTGCACCCGCCGGCGCCACGTCGGACGATGCGGGTCTTGCCGTCGGCGATCGAGCCATCACCGCGCTTGGCGACGGCCTCGACGATCTTGTCGGCCTGTCGGGCGTGATGACGCCGAGCATGCGCCTGGTGGGCGACGCGGTCGCCCCTGCTGCCGTGGATGTGGGCAGCCTGAGCAAGAGGCGAGGTGCCGAGCACGGCAGCGAGCGCGAGAATAGCAGCGGTCTTCATAATGCGAGAAAGGCTGAGTTGTCGATGGGGTCGGAGAGGCGAGATTATCCTTTGGGTGCGAAGGAGTAAGGTCGAGTCAAACGAGTGTGTAGGTCTGTATATGTTTAGTCCGGTCGAGTCGCAGTCGATATGAAATTGGGGGTCCCGACGAGGACAGAAACGAGGTCGAAGAAGCGAGGCGGAGAGGATGGGGCGCGATGTAGGCGATGTTGTTGATGAAAGAGGGACGATGGGTCAGAGCGCGCGTAGGCGGAGCGGAAAAGAAAGGGTCAGCGCTGATGCTTGGCTTGTGTGTCCGTGTCCTCTTCAAGGGTCCAAAGCGGCCGTTTCGTGCGTGCACACAGAGAGAGAGATATGCAGACGCAAGAGTGGGTGCGAGCGCACAGGATGGGTCGAAGGCGGGATAAGGCCTACAGTCGAGTTGAAAGGGCGGAACAGCGGGCGAAACGCAGAGTCTCCCGCTGTGAGACCCCCAAGCCCTCCCTCCTCGCCCACATCGGACCCTTCCTTTCTGCCCTTCTGTCTCGAGCCCTTCCATTGTGCATCTCGCGTGGCGTGCATACAGCTCGCGTGCACACACCCCGACATGCACCCGGGGCTGGGAGACCACGACGCGACTTGCAACAACCCCGAAACTCACCGGTATCAGGAGGCTGTGAGGCGTTGAGATTTGGGGTCGGAGTGGTGTAGCGAGGCGGATGCGGTGAAACGAGCGTCGGTACGGTGGGCGCGGGGGAGTGTCGGTAGTCGAGGCGAGTATGGAAGTCGAAGGAGCGAGTCGAGCGGGCCAGCCGGGCGATTCGAAGAGGTAGGTGCACGAGTAGTAGTAGTGAGGATGAGAGAGAAGGTATAGGTGTTGTCCAGTAGCCGAGACAAAAGGCTCTTTCTTTGACCGACAAGCCGGAACAGTATCCAGGGACCAGGCCCGACGCGTTCAAACGGCATCACCCTCGTAACGCCACTTCTCCTGAAACGTTTCAGGGTGCTTGATGCTTTCCGCATTAGGGGCTGGGTGTGATGCCCCCCTCCACCTTCCGGCGGAAACGGGGATTAGAAAGGGTCAACCTGGAATTAAGCGTAATTTGGGGTGATGGGCACTGCGTTTCAGGTTCACCCCCTTTTCTCAGGGTCACGGGCTACGGAGGGCACGCTTTAGACCAGACACGGGACCTGATCGTCGTGGCGCGTCGGTCATGGCGTGGCACCTCCTGGCACAAGCGAGGTCCGGAGATTGCTTGGACGGTGCCTGCAGCTAGAACAGTCTAGCTTGGGCTAGTCAGCCGTACCGCATCTAGGAACCATGGCCAATCGGATCCAGTGCATCCTAGTAGCAAAACTTCTATCAAGCCGGGACCAAGCCGAACAAGGGGGTCATCGCGGCCGCTGGGGTTGATCACCGGCAGACAACACGCCTGAGGACGCTAGAGGGTTACCCTCATCGTCCGAGTCCTCTTTGCTATCTTCCGTGTCGGCCGTTCGAGCATCAGCGGTGCACGAGCGCGTATCAGAAGGACGGGCGACAAAGGGCAATCCATGCTGGTGCAGCCGTCTCGCGAAGACCAGGCCAGACGGAGCGGTGGCTGTCACACGCTCATCCAAGCTGCCGGTGACAGGCTCTGTGCCGCGGGATGAGGCATCTGGCTTCGGAGATTCATCCATGTCCTGAAGTGAATCAGCTGAGGGCCCATCGCAGCCAGTGATTCCCCCACTTACAAAGACCATCGAGTCATCACCATCATCACCAGAGCCCTAGATTCAGCTTGTACCTGAGTGCTGTCGGGACTTTCTTTGGCCGCTTCCTCGGACCACGTCCGTCTCGGGCGCAGCTGCGAGATCTGGCCGGCTGTATCACCGGTCCGCCTGCGCTTGTCACGTGTGCCAGTCTTGGAGGCCTGCGTTGTCGAGGTGGACTGCACAGGTATGCTGCCCGCATACTTTCGGCCGGTGCTCACCCCCTGATTGCAGCTGGGTGCGAGCGATTCCACAGATGCCGAGTAGCCTGTGCCTGGAGACTCGCCGCGGAAATCGTCTTCGGTCTGTCTGTCGCTCATGATTCGGTCGTCGAAGCAAAGTCAGAGGAGAAAGCGTGAAAGTGAGAGTATGGATATGAGAGATCGCTCGGAAAGACTTGCCGCTTGGGCACTTATATATATGCTAGGAGAGCGTGGGTGGCAACGCAGCCGATGACGAGCGGACCCAGACACAAGCGATAAGCCACATTGGTCATGCACCTCTCCTTTGCGAACTCCACCGCCGGAGTACCGCCCGGCCGTCTCCGCGGTCGGGACTCGCGCTTCTCAGACTAGAAGACGAGCGATGGCGTTGTTCTCGTGAATGGAGAAGAGGCTAGCTTATCGCTGTCTACGGATGTATACCAGCGGCTCTGCCGAAGGTGCTTCTTCGTCAAAGGAGCGTCCGCGTTGTCGGCCGAAGGAAGCTCGCTAGAAGCATACGCGAGGTGCAATCGCTCGTGACGGTCCGAGACGGAAGAGGTCCGATCGAAGTCACGGCGAATGACGCGATGCGCTTCGTAGCCAGAGCGCACCCGTCTGACTCGTTCGGCGTCGTCGCCGGCGGGTCCTCGCATGCCGGTTCGAGGCTGTCAGGGCGTCCTGCCTTCGGTGGGCTTTCATGGGATGCCGCGTTCTAGTGCAAGCGCTAGGGTGATCTTCCGCCAGCGGCTCGGATACCTAGCGGTCTGCGGACACGATATGTACGTCGTGTAATAGAGGTTCGGCCTGCAAGCCACTCATCAACGAGACGAGAGGGTCTTTTAAAGGGTGCATACACATGCAAGCTCTCCCGACCCTCCTGACTCAATCGCTACGGCGACTCTCCGCGGTGTCACGATGCTGAGTCCCTCGGGTGGGCCTGGGCGGCGGCGCAGCGGCGAGTCGCGCCTGCTGTGCAGCCGACACAGCAGCTAAAGGTCGCGATGCAAAAACGGACACGGGGCTCTCGGATTCGCCGGAGCCGCCTGTAGTGGCGTTGCTGCTGAGCTCTGTCACGTCCTTACGCCTAGCCAGGCTCCGACTAGCGCGACTCAATCTTGCGTTCGATGCAGGAAGCATACGAGCTCCCAACGATGCCGAAAGACGTTGATAGCCGATGCTGCCTACGGTCGTGGCTCCAGTTGCTTCGATGCTTCTTCTCTGTCGTCTGCTGCGGCTGACAAGGGGCTATATTGCCTTCAGACAATGGTCAATCTGTTCATAATGGGCCTACATGATCGCTTGCCGGTACGTTGCTCGCCGTGGGCTCAACGCCCGTCTGAGTACGCATGCGATCCTAAGTGAGGGTGCCGATCTCGCTGCCATTGTGCGCCGTTCCGGAAGCAGGGTCGATAGGCCGAAGAGGGACAGAGCTCCTCCCTACTGTCAGTTGCGAGTCGCCTCTGTCACCGACTTCATTGCGACCGGAGAAGCGTTCAGGGCCGTCCGGTGCGCCATCGGTGGTATTGGTGCCGGTCCTCATATCAGGATCCGCTTCCCTCGCGCAGCTGATCTCGACGTCGTCCCTAGGCATCGTCGATTTGGCTATAGGCGGTGGGAGTGCAAGCTAGAGCGGCGAAGGCAATGCCTCTCTGCGATAGTGGCGTTGTTAGCGTGCGTCTCATCCTGACGTTCCGTATCACAGCGCAAGCGAGACGTCTGTACCTCTTTTCATACCTGCACAGCTTGATAAGTGACGGGATCGCTCCTTTGCAGAATGAGGTCTACCCGCCCCTGGTTCGCTAGCCTTGACGTGATCAGCAAGACAAAGGGTTCAAAAGAGCGGCTCGAGATCAATGATGTAGCCCCATCCATCGGTGATCAAGGTCAGGCATATGCAGAGGCCCCTGTTCGAGTACACCTCCATGTTTGGTATGCTGGCGGGCGATCATAGGGTGCCCAGTCAGTCACCATCTGAAGACAAATCTGCATAACTTGTTCGCGCCAGTGATACTTCACGCTCAGCAGCATAGCTGCCGGCGACCGCAATCGTGGCCGTAACGAGGTGGGGCATGACGAGCAGGCCAAGGCTTTGTACGCGGCAGCACATCATGTAGACAATGAACATGTAGCATCACTTAGAAAGTCGGCCGAGTTGAATCGCCCGTCTCATTCGTGGATTCCCATCCCAGAACCTATCTACAATCGCTGTCGTTGCTGGGGCTCACGGAACTCCTCGAAGCTCTCACTAGGGGGCAGAGGTGTTGCGTTGTCAGCCGCGGTCCCGGAAGTCGGGGCCTGACGAGTCGAAGCGTCTCGCTGTCCCTGAAGTGCCTGAGCAGCTTGAGAGATGCTCACACTGGAGACCGTCGGCGGAATGCCTGATGTGGCCGGGCCAGCGGTCGAGGAGGAAGGGACCGTCGAGGTGGAAGGTTCCCCTGTGAGCCGAGTGAAACTGCCCGACATGGGCTGGATCTATCAGCTATTGACCCTCACCAGCTTGTTGGCTGCTTACAAACATGCGCTCCGTGCTGGCCTGGCTCAGATTGCCAGTCACTGACCGACTGCTGAAGTTGGAGATACCGGAAGGGGTAGGCGTCGAGAACCGGTACGCAGGAGCAGCGTTATCTCCCCGCGAGGTGGCCAAGACGGGGTCATCACCGCCCGGCCCGGGGTACGCGGGAAGGGGCGTGTTGTTCGCGGTCCTCAAGTCGGCAGAGCCCACGGGCTGCCTAGGGGCGAAAGGAGTGCCGCTCGCGGCTGTGTTCGTGGTGTTCGTGGTGGAACGAGCACCGGATGTCTGTGAGTTGTTGCTCATTTCGCTGCTATTCAAGGTGGCGTTATGATCAGAGATCTGTGGAAGAGACGGATGACCTCTAGTTGACCGTTCTTATACCATTTCTCGCCCGGCACACTCAGGACGCTTCATCGTTGTACCGTGCCAGACGCCCTTTGTCAAGTCAAACTCCCTTGATGCTAGCCCTTCATCGCTTAGCCGAGTGCTTAAGAATGCTGTCGCTAGACAGTGCCGTGGCGAGAAGGCAAGCACGCCACTCTCGCACGTCTGCTCCTTTCTGCGCAGGTCTCATGGGGTCGGAATGTGAATGACCCGATGCCAGAGAATGCATCGCTTATTGAAAAAGTACTATATACAGGGGGCCCGCCGGAATCAAGAGCCCGCGACGAGCCATGTTCCGCGTCGGAGCGACGCAGCAGCTTACCGAGGCGGAACACTATGGCAGTAGCTGTCTGAAAGGACGACCGATAGCGCCGTCCGGGACGAAATCGCCCCGTCCCACTGGTCAGGCAGAGTATGTTGCATTGCCTGACGGCGAGCTCTCGCTTCGGTCGGAGCTGACTTGATGCCCGGTGCTATCCCTTCATCACCTTCGCTTTGTTCGTCTCGGTTTCTAAGCGACATGTCAGTCTTGGACCGGAAGCCGAATGTGGAGCCATCGGGTTCTACGCTGTACCACTCACCCGTTCTTCCGCTTCGCTCTCCTCGCTACTGTCTTCCTCTTTTGTTCGTTTGCGCTTAGCTGCCGACGAAGCACGCGGCGCCGCTTTTGCCTTCGCGCGTGCAGACGAACTCGTCTGGGGACGCTGTTTGCCCGCTCTCGGACCTGCCCCGCCCTTCTGCTTGCGTAGAGGCGTACGCCGAGCGTCTGAGTCTGACTCTTCCGCGTCGTCCTCCGATCCCTCCTCATCCTCATCCTCCTCTTCCCCCGCCTCACCCTCTGTCGTTTGGTCGTCTTCGCCCCCGCCGTCGTCCTGTCCATCACCGCCCTGACCGTCTCCAGACCCCTCGTCCAAGTCGGTCGACGCGCGAGGCCCAGACCTAGGGTCCCCGTTCTGGCTCCGCTTTGTCCCTGACTTGAGGTCTGGCCAAGCAGGCTCATCGACCGCGCCCGTCCGCTTCGAGTCGTATATCATATCTTGCCAAATCCCCATCTCCCCATCCGTGACCGTGCCGGGACTCCTGCTTCGCTTGCGTTTCCTCCGATTCGATCCTTCTCCTCGCGACTTCAGATCGTCGAGCTGTGCCAGTCCGCCTGATAGCCGTCCCCTGCTTGCCCTACGCCCTGCCGCCGTTCTTGCCGCCCGTCTCCGGTCCTCTTCCCCCTCGCTCTCCTCGCTAGTTTCGTCATCGCCGCTAGTCCCTCCTTGCGCGGACCTTCCTCGTTGTTGGCCGTGCTTGGACCCCTCGGCATGGGACGATCCCGCAAAGTAAGGGATATCGAAGGTCCGCTTGAAGTGCGGCGAATTGATGACTGCCGCGGACCCCGTCGCCTTCTGTCTCCCCTTCCCTCGCTTTGCGTCCGCATGGTCCTCATTGTCGGTCTCGTCGCCTGCGCCAGACTCGTCTGGCGGAGGAGACAACGAAGCAGACTTGATCGCTCGAGCGCGGGCATTGCGCTTACTCGGCGAGCCGCCGTCCCCGCCCCCAGGCGATGGCGAAGCCGATGAGGGGTCAGGCCGGGCTGCAAGCATCGTTGCCGTGCTTGGAAGTCGGGGCGACAATGATCGCGGCGAAGCAGGCAGACTCTCTGACGAGCTCGATTCCTGACAACTCAGCGAGACCTTCCTAACCCCCTCGGGAAGCACTCACCCTCTCGTCGAGCTTGTCGAGGTGGTACAGCTCTCCGAGCTTTCGCCAGATATCCTCTACGGGTGTCCATATGCCCATTCGGCGGTGCATGTCCGCTTGCAGCTGGATCATCCGGAAATGCTTGTTCCGCCCGACTGGATAGCTCGTCAGTGCGGCCCATGGGTTGTCACTGGGCTAAAGGAAAGAGCGACGTACCTGGTCGGGTATCTGCAAGGCATCGCAAGAGAGTGATGTCCCTACGGACGCGATCAGACGCGTCTATCCCTTGCATATATGTACAGTGGAACTGAAGAAGGCAAAGGACCCGAATGAAATTGATGCTCGGCGCAGGAAGGACGCGGGGAAGTGAAGTGAGTTGACTTGGCACACACAACTCACCATTGCAGATCACCCAGTTCAACCGGACTGGTTTCTTTAGGGCTAGATGACATTCTGGACCGTGCACCGATTCCTCAATATCCAGCCACTGCGCACAAGCCCCCCGACTGTTCCACGCAACTACCACCTTAGCTTGATGCAACGACCCCTTACACGATGTCACGTCTCGGTGAACTGCAACATTCTCTCTCGTCATATCCAGGCACAGACCCATCCCCGGCTGGAACAGCCGACCGTCACAATGCAAGTAGATCCATGAAAGGGCTGGTCTTTTGTCTATCTAGAGAAACCAATGGCTCACAGGGAGAACAGCCGGGGCAGCGTCCGTAGAAAGTAACGAAATGGAAAGAAAGAGGGGCAGAGCGTCTACGAAGGGCGGGCGGGCAGCTTACAGCCTGTCGCCGGTACCGATGGTAACGACCTTGAAGCCGATCTGCTGGAGCCTCTGCCTGTCGAGCATGAGTCGGCCGTCAAAGACAAAGGCCGGTCGGGGGCAGTTGGCGTAGATCTTCTCCCAGTCGAGGGTCTTGAACTCGTCCCACTCGGTGCAGACAACGATCGCCTCGGCGTTCTTGCAAGCCTCCTCGGCCGACTGGCAAACCGTCAGGTGGGGCTTGATCGGCTCGGCAGGGATCGATCCGTAGCTTAGAACCCATCAGCGCAGCCCTAAGCATACAAGGGTCTAAACCTACTCGGTCAGGTCGAGCCAGATCTGGGGCTCGGTGACCTGGGGGTCGTACACGGTGATCCTGGCCTTCTCCGACAGGAAGTGGTTGGCGATCGAGATCGAGGGGGACTCTCGGGCTGAAAGTCAGCACGGCTCGTCTGATAAGGGCTCACTGTCTCCGGTGTCCTTCTTGAACGCCCAGCCGAGGATCGCAATCTTCTTGCCGGTGATGCTGACAGTCAGTACTGTCCCGCAAATCAAGACTCACGTGTTGAAGAGAGTGTCGACGACCTTTCGGGCGAATCGGTCCTTCTGGTGCTCGTTCTGACCTGTCAGCCAAGTCCTTCCGAACATCAAGGTTCGCTCACCATCTCAACGACAGCGCGCCAGTACTTGGCGACCTCGGGGAGGTGGAGCGACTCGGACAGGTAGACCAAGTTGAGAATGTCCTTTTGGAAGCACGAACCGCCGAAGCCCTGATCACGTCAGCTTCTCGTCCTCGGCGCTATGATCTATGGATACTCACAACCGAGGCTTTGAGGAACTTGGGGCCGACACGCGAGTCCTTGCCGACGGCGAAGGCGACCTCGTCAATGTTGGCGCCGGTGGCCTCGCAGATGGCCGAGAGGGCGTTGACAGACGAGATTCGCTGGGCAAGCATGGCGTTGGCGGCGAGCTTGGAGAGCTCGGACGACCAGAGGCCGACAGTGAGGATTCGCTCCTGGGGAACCCAGTTGCCGTAGACCGACTTGAGCGCCTCGCAAGCGGCGAGACCCGACTCGGTCTGGAGCGAACCGATCAGGACACGGTCAGGCGAGAACAGGTCGGAGATGGCAGTGCCCTCAGCGAGGAACTCTGCACTCAGGTCAGCGTAGCCCGAGATCAACAATGGGACACATACCAGGGTTGGAAAGGATGTCGAAGGTGCAGCCGGGCTTCGAGTTGGCCTCGAGGATGGTTCGCATCGACCTGCAGGATGAGCCGAGCTCCGATCAGCTGCCGAAGTACTTACTCGGCAGTTCGGCAAGGGACGGTCGACTTCTCGACGACGATCTTCGAGCTCGTGGCGACCTCGGCGATGCGCCGGGTAGCGAGCTGGAGGTAGCTGGGGGTCAGCTGCGCTCCCTCGGAGATGTCGCTGCTGGACTCACTTGAGGTCAGCGGCGAAGCCTGCGCCGATACCCGACTTCTTGGTGGGGGTGTTGACCGAGACGAAGATGAGGCTGAAGCGTCAGTCAGGGTCCTCGACAAGATACTGGGGATAAACCTACTCGGCAGCGGCGATGGCACCGTCAACGTCGGTGCTGAAGAAGAGGTTCCTGCCTCGGGCCTCCTTGACGACCTCGTCGAGTCCGGGCTCGTAGATGGGGAGGTTGTCCGAGTTCCAGGCGTCGATACGGGCCTGGTTCAGGTCGACAATGGTGACCTCGATGTGGGGGCTGTGATGTCAGGCGCGGCACGCGTGTGGGCTGATTGTCGCGTAGAAGCTTACCACTTGACGGCACTGCGGGGTCAGCCAGGTCTCGTTACACGATGCTGGGCAGCTTGTGATGACTTACATGACAGCGCAGGTCGGGCCACCTTGAAGAGAAGGTCAGCATCAATGTTCAGGCATGGATCAACCCGCAGCAGCACGTGCTGGATCGGTATGGAAGACGTACCGACGTAACCGGCGCCAACTAAGGGATGTCAGCGTGTATTCTTGCAGTAGATGATGGAAGGAGATGGGGAAGAAGAGGAGTGGCGAGGAAGATGGCTCCATCATCACTCTGTTGGGACGTGGTTGATGGACCATGTCTTGGAGTAATGTCGGGGAAGGCGTGATGGCCCCAACGTGGTGGACCGTTCTGACTCACTGCAGCAGATCTTCTTAACCTGAACGGGCATTGTGAAGTGCTTGAGAAGGTGAATGAGCGAGGAAGGTAAGAGAGGTGTAAGGAAAGAGAAAGAGGTGAATGATGGAGAATGAATGATGAACGCTAGGCTGATGGGCGGCACGTCTGGCTGGTCCCTGCAAACGCGTTGGTTGAGCGGGAGACGCGGGAACAGCGCGGTACGCGGCGAAAAGCGGCCCTTGCGGGATCAAATCCGGGTATGCCATGCCGGCATCAGGTCCCCCGCCCTGGCATTGCCCGTCGTCTCTTTGTGCTCTGTGTGTCGGGGTCGTCCTCAACAGCCACTGCACACAGCAGCGCAGCTAATTGAATCAATGCTCCAGCCGCAGCAGCCCCTATCGCCCAACCGCCATCACCATCACAGTGAAAATTTGCGCGCCGATCCCTCGCTCCCATGCAACGTACAAGAGCCTCCTCCGCACGCAGGCTGCTCATTTCGGCATGGTCGGCGTCACCCGCTGATCGGCTCTGGTTATTCTCCGAGCCGTTGACCCTTGACATGCGGCACCTCGCTGCAATCATTAGACTCTGGTCCGATGCACGCGAGCTGACGCGGTCGTCATGGACGGGCATCTGTATCCTCGTGTCGTGCAATTCTCAACTGGTGGTGACCCGGATGTTCAGGCAGATACATGAGACGAGACGGACGAGTACTTCGCGCAGAACGTCGTGGCGACATTCGGACAACTAGCTTCGAGCTAAACAGTCTTGAAAGCTTCCGGGAAAGTATAAGTCTCGTCCGGGAGCCTGATCCCGTCATTGACACCCGCGGCCTGCTCCGTCAGGCCGTCTTCTCCCGTGGGGACTCACCATCAAGCGGCCGCCGTCGACGGTGAAGGTCGTGCCGTCCATGTACCCTCCCGCCTTGGACGCGAGCAACAGGCAAGGGCCGACGATCTCCTCCGGACGTCCAGCGCGTCCTGCCATGAGCTACATCCCTTGTCATTGCACTCACCCAGCGAGTTGCGCAGTCCGGCGCGCTGAGCGGGGGCAGCCATGCCGGTGTGCTCATACGTCGCGACTGCGCCGGTCATCTCCGAGGGGAAGATGCCCGGGCAGATGGTGTTTACCCGGATCTTGAACCTGCCCGGCGTCAGCCGGTACATCGAGTCAGATGGGTACTGGAGCAACTCACGGCTGGAGTCGGCCAGCAAGCAGGGTACCAAGGTGGATTGCTGCGTGGTCAGCTCGAGCCAGGCGGGGGTGGCAGATGGGGCGCACTGGCAGCCTGAACAGTCAGCAGCTGTTCTGTACGCTACCCAAAAGATACTCACCTTGGAAACACCGTACGTGACCGATCCCATGGCGCGCTGGTTGGCCAGTCCGGCAATGGACGCAATGACAATCACGCTCGCGGCCTCAGACTTGCGCAGCAGCGGCAGAAGCTGTGCCGTGAGGAAGAACACCCCTGCCGAGCGTCAGCGCAGTCACACTGCTCGCCCGGGTAAACTCGCCGTTCACGTTGATCTCGTTGGTGTAGTTGAAGTCCTCACTACAGGACGTCAGCCCGCCCACCCTAGGCATCCAAGAGCTTGGACACATACTCTTCCGTGGCAAGCATCTGCTTCATGACCGCCTCAGCTGGACTTATCAGCGCCTACACGGCGGCTTATACCTTGGCGCTCACGGTCGTCGGGGTGGGCGTCGCCACGCCACGGCTTCATGACTCCCGCGCAATTGACCAGCACATCAAGCTTGGACTCTTTGGCGCCCACGGCCTCAGCGATCTTTGCGCATCCGTCTTTGGTCGCGACGTCGCCCCTGATCCTGCGGAATCAGCACTCAGCTGAGATCTGGTGCACTTACGTGGTGATGGAGCCGCCTTTTGCGGCACTGGCGCCGATCTCCTTGGCTGCCTGGTCGAGAGCTTCCTGCCTCCTGCCAGTGATGTACACCTTGGCTCCGTTCTCAGCAAAGCCAGTAGCAATGGCTGCAGAGTAAGCCACTGGCAGATTAGTGTGGTGGGCTAGCCGCTCACCCTTGCCCAGGCCAGAACCACCGCCCGAGATGAGCACAACCTGCGGACTGAGTCAGCCGGCGTCGTATGAGACCGGACCAGCCGTGTAGCCTACCTTGCCGGCGACGCTGAAGATGTCCTCGATTCCGTACATGCTGTAGTAGGTACTGAAAAGAAGAAGACCCAGGGCGCTGTTATGGCCAAGACGAAGGTGGGATACTGGGAAAGCGACAGCCGGGTTATGCCGGCCCGGCCGTCATCACGGCTATGACCGGCCTCCACCGAAAAGTATTCGGGCACAAGTCCCACTCGCCTTCAAGATGCTATGCGATACATACGGCAAGATGCTCTGCAACCAAGGTTCTTTATCCCCTCTCTAGATCAGTCCTGTCTGTCTCTGTTGACCGCCTGCCCTCGTCGAGTCTCGGCCGAGTCCGACTGGCGCTCCTGCCCCTCCGAAGGCTATTCGGCCCTCCGGACCCGAGCCCTCCACTGCCCGTCGCGGACGGCGGGGGCGGACTCGCAGCCATGAGGAGCAGGCCGGCCTGGCTGCCTATACCCAGCGCGGCGCCAAAGTCGCCGGTGGACGTGCGTTTGAGTAAGCGGACTTTACCCAGACTGCCAGGCAAGAGGATCCCGGTTGGCGAGAGCGAGGCGTCTCGTCCTGGCGAAGAAGACCGGATAGACCGTGCGGGCACGAGTAGTGGTGTGTGCTCGTCAACGGCCGGAAGAGCGAGGGTGGGCACAGAGCGCGTGTCTGGGCTGCTGCCGTCCTCAGAGGTCTGTCCCTCATCGTCATCCGCATCTTCGGAACTCGCTTGAACGGGCGACGTGAGCAGGTAAACGCCGAAGAAGGTTGTGGCAATCTGAAAGTCAGCGCCTGGTGGCTGCATAGCACAGATGACTCACGCCGAAGATGAAGTTGACGAATCGGGAGAGCGGGATATCGCGGAACTCCTGATACAGCACGGCCGAGCCAATGATCGCTGCGACGTCAGCGAGTCGTCCCAGAACTGCCGAGAGCCTCACCTGTCATGGAGAAGAAGACAAACTGAGTCGGGATGACCTCCTGCAATATTTCAGCCACAGACCCACAGACCGCCGCTCTCATGACCTGCCTTGCTCTGGAAGCGCATGAGGGCCTTGTTGAGGTACTTGACCTGCATGACGCTCGTGCCGATCAAGACAGCAACCAGACCCCACGTGACCGGTTCCTTGAACACGCCGAGGAAGACACTGCTCAGCAGGCTTGAGAGCGCTTTGGTCGACAAGACGGTGTACCCGCCAAACAGGGCGCATACGCCGACGTCGATGGCGATGAATCGTTGTCCGAATCGCGGCGACCGGGAAAGTAGCATGAGCAGGACGATGAGGGCGATGTTGATCCCTGTGTACACCAAGAACGGGATCTGTCGCATCGCACGCAGCAGCTGTCCTGGGTCCAGCTGGACAGTCAGCGCGGTCATCGCCATACACCTATTATTGCGACTCACTCTCGGGTTATCGTCATTCGAGGCGTACACAACCGTGACAGCGCCAAGGATAGCCAGTCCCATACCCGCCAGCTCGCGCAGCTTGAACCGCTCGCGCAGAATCAGCGGCGCGAAGATGCAATTGGCAACGAGTGCCTATCTGTCAGCTGGCTTCTCGGCTTCGCAGTTAAAGGCTTACGACCGTGCCGAGAGGAGCGACCACGCTTGCCGGGGCAAAGCCATAGCTGACAAAATTGCCGCCTTCGCCGACGGTAATGAGCAGTTGGCCCAACCACCACAGCTTTGACCGGAGATACTGTCCCTCTCCGACCTGCTCGTCCCCCTCGTCTCGAGACTCGTCATCTGCTCTTGGAGAGCCTTCACGCCGTCGTGGGCTCTTGGGTCGACTCGGACCGAGCCGGTCGACCGGGACCTCAAGTGCGACGAGTTTTGGCGAATCGAGACTGAGCTCGCTTAGTGTCCGCCCGCTCAGGCCGTCGGGCCCTGGCTGGACCACCATAACAGGCACGAATGATGCCCCTCGTCCAGACTGCGATCGCACAGGCTGGTCGCTTGTCCTGTCGATTCCGGACTGCTCCTGCTGCTCATGCACCCCATCGTCCCCGTCCGCGTCTCCTGTGCTGCCGTCCCAGTGCTTTTGAGACTGATGTTTCTCGCTTTGCCGCCGGTGTGCCAGCTTCTGCAGCGTCCTGCAGTGTATTAGCCTGGCCCTAGGCCTCCTGTCTTGGGCCCTCCCGCATGCAAGGACATACAGGGCGAGGGAGATGAGGACATTGCCTATACACGCGATCGCGACGCCGATGAGCGACGACGTGGAAACACCAGCTGGCATTCCGGTCGCGACACCGCCGGAAGCGATCCGACAACTCCAGACGATCCTCCGAGCGTGCGCGACTCGCACAGATGCTACCGAAGCACTGTAGACACAAGCTGCGAAGGACGACTGTCGAGGTATGCTGCTGCCCTTCAGCCATCGGCAATAACCGTCATATTCTGAGACCGGCATCCGTCGGTCAGGCACGGATTCGTCAGGATGTCGTGGCGGGATCTGCGCGCAATGTTCAGGTAATGCGGCAGGCTATGCATGTCGTGGGTGGACTAGACTCGGTTCGCCCTCCATCTCCGACCAATTGCTGCGGCTGAATATGTGCCAACAAGTCGCTGCTTGTCCACCCAATACCTCAAACACTTCCGAGCCAGAGAGGAATCGCTTGCTGTCATGATCCCTGACCAGAGGTTCGACTCAAACCCATTGCTAGCGGAAAAGCATAGTGTACTCATCCCTCGGCATCATGCACCCATCCAGTATCACCTCCATGTCTTCGCGTTTTGTGGAGGGCGTTATAGGGTGCAATGAGTCACGCCGTCTCGTAAATCCTGGTGCACGCGAGCGAGCGCGTCGGTAATGTCCCGCTCGGCGGTAAACGAACGGCTTTCGCAAACGGTGTCGTCGACAAAGTACGCCGTGAGCACCATAGTCCGAGAGTTCTCGCCGACGCTCATGACCTGGTAAGTCTCACGGGGGAGGCTGCGTTGGTACTGCCCCACAGCGCGGACCGTCTCTGGCGAGAAGCATGCCTGAAGCTCGAGCTCTGGGTCCGCAGAGGAAGGCATGCTGCGAACGCGCTGCGATGGGTCAGAGCATGTAAGACTCCCTCCACGCTTGGGTCTCACGGTTTGAGGTGAGACTAGTGGAGATCAAAGTCACTGGCACGGCCGTTTGAGGCCTGAGGGGTAGAAGATGGTATCTGATCTGGGTGTGCGTCAGCGCCCGTCAACCCGATCGTCGAGCTTGGGGCGCAGGCAGCGATATAAACATTCAAATCCGCACGTTGCAGGTGTTCGGTGTGCATACAGCATATTCCGCGCTGCCTGCCGGCCTAGCGCGTCTCCGAGCCCAAAATACATACAGAGCGCAGTGGCGGAAATCAAGACGGACTCAGTCAGGCACGTTCCGAAGCGGACCCGGTTTCAAGCTTGTCTGCAAGTCGCTAGGATAGTGTACGTGTCGTTCACTACGCATCTTGTTGCGCTCTGACACCGATGCCTCGTCCACAAGAAGCCCCATGTCTTCGTCGCCCATCCTTTCATCCTTCTCGTCTCATCCCAGTCGCTCCTTTGACGTCAACACCCGACAACAACCCCCGGTGGCGGTCGGCTGGCCGCCAGCGCCTACTCCGCCATGCACCTAGATCGCACAGTATCTTGTCGTATCTTCCACCAAAGCCTCCCTTCTCCTTGACCAGAGCACAACATACCGACCTCGAGTAATCATCCCGAATCACAACTATCACAACAAACCTCGCCTACTGTACCCAATTGCCCGCCTCGTGACGGGTCATAATATACCCACTTACCCACTCGTTGCCAACATCTCACCATGCCTTTATTCCGACGCAACAGCACGTCTAGTGTCGCCTCCAGCGACAACGACTCGACGTTCAGCGATGCTCCCTCGGTCGCGACTGTAGACACTCAGGACTCCGCAAGACCCCCATACAAGCCCTCATTGAGCAGCAGGATCGGCTCGTTTTTCAGCGGTAAGAAGCCGCCTCTCCCTGGTACGGTCAACTACCCCACGGTCACCAGGGATGCCTCGGATGCTTCCCGCCCTTCCGAAAGCGAGCCTATGATGAGCGGCGCTCTTCCTCCCAAGCCGTCCGTCACCGAAGTCACTGACGAGTCTTTCCTCCCACCACAACCATCACAATCCGCTCCTTCCCCCCATGACAGCTCCTCCTCCACTCGACCATCGCCCCCGTTCTACCCACCACCACCACCATCATCCCAATCGCACCCTTTCACACCCTCGCAACAGACATCACGGACCGGATTCCCTCAACCAACAGCACCTGAGACCACCACCCCAAGTACACCCACCAGCCAGCTCCCCACCAGCACCAACGCATCATCCTACTTCTCTTCTGCTGAGCCACCACGCGACTCATCGTTCATTGCCCGTCCACACATCGCCGCCCGACCGTGGCAAGCACCACCGACGCAGACGCAGACCCAGTCGCAGACGCTGGGGACACAAGCGACGTCAACCGGCGGCCATGTCGGCGTGTCGATGATGGACCCCGACGCGCAGGGCGACAAGAAGGACGGCCTGCGAGTCAGGAAAGACCGTAATGGCCGTCTGGAGATCAGCTGGGACCTGCCTAAAGATCAGCCACATGGCGCCACGACGACCTTCAGGTCTTCGTACCTCGACCCGACTACCGGCAAAGAGGTCGACACCTTCTTTGAGCTGTCGTACATCCCGCACAAGGAGGGTGGGTAGCTCGGCAGGAGTGTAGAAACTGTAGGCTGACACCCGATACTTAGGCTCTAACCGAGGCACTACTGTCGTGAACATCACCGACGGCCCTGGCCGACCGGCCTACGGTGGCGTTCCGCCTTCCAGCGGCTTCAGCGACCAGTCCGCCGGCACATCACACCCCGACTCTCTGCCGACGTTCACTCAGGTCAACGGGTGAGCTGCCACACTGCCCATGATGGACCTGTACGGAGCTGACGCCACAGACCGGCTCCGTCTAACAGCGGTGCGCCGCACCCAGCGTGGCAGTCCCGATTCATGAGTGACCTGTCGTCCATTGCGAAAGACGGCTCGGACGCGGCGTACGCGGATGCGTTGAGCGAGGTCATCCGTAACCGAGACGTCGCCTCGCGCACACGTAAGTCCCACGTCTGAAGGTCTGTACCGGGATCCCAGCTGACGGGGTTTCGATAGTTGGTCTGACGGGGGACCACGCGACCGAGGCTGCTGTGCAGTGGGCGCAGGGACGGAGGAACGGGATGCTCAATTCGAGCATCCTCACGTCTGTAACGGACCACACCTTCATGGAGCCCGAGCACGTACCTTCGGCCGTGTCGAGCATCATGAGCGCCGTGAGCAGTGACGCGGCGCCTGCGCGTATCGTCATCGACGAGGACGAGGCCAACGACATGCACCTCGCCACATGGCTGATGCGCGACGACCACGGGCGTAAGGTCCCGGAACGCGAGATCGAGCGACGCATGTCCATCCTGTCGAGCAACCTCGACGACTTGACCGAGACCGAGGGTAAGCCCTGGCTGCCCGTTCGTAACACGCAGAAAGCTGACTGAGCAGACTGCCGCGACGCGCCCCTGACGGGCAAGCTGTCAGTCGCGGCGCAGACGGCCGAGAACCGCCACTGCAACAGGTTCAAGGACCTCGACTCGGATAACCGAAGCCGGATCATCGGGTGCCTCCGGGGCACCCAGGCCAGCGTTTCTCGCGGGTCAAGCATGTGGCAGTAGTAGCAGAAGTGAAATCAAAAGATGCATGCCCTGGCGGTACACCCTTTCCCTTTGAGCTTAGGCAAACTCGGCAAACTTGCCGTCGGCCTTGTCGCCGAGAGCCTTGACGGCGTCTCGGAGAGCGGCGCGGGCGGGCTCGCCCTGGCCGGCCTTCTCGACCTTGTCCTTGAGGTCACGGACCTCCTCGGGCTCGAGGAGCTCGCACAGGGTGTCGAGCTCGCCGAGCTGCTTCTCGACGACCTGGGCCGACGGGGCGGTGCCCTCGGGCTGGAAGTAGTTGCTCGAGGCGATGACGGTCGAAATGGCCTTTTTCCACTTCTTGAGGTTCTTCCTAGCGGCCTCCTTGGCCTTCTTGGCCGCCTCGCGGTCGGCCTTGCTCGCCTCGGCGGCCTTCTTGTCGGCCTCGGCCTTGGCCGCCTCGTCCTTCTTGCGCTGCTCCTCGGCCGCCTTCTTCTCCGCGGCCGTCATAGGTCGCGCCTTGCCGCCCGCGGCGGCACCGCCGGCTGCGCCGCCCTTCTTCTTGGCGTCGCGCGCGGCCTTCTCCTCGGCCTTGATGCGCTTGATGCGGGGGTCGTTGGCGAGCGTCTCGTCGACGAGCTCACGCAGACGCGTGTTGTCCTCCTTCTTGCGGCGGGCACGCTCCGACTTGTTCTTCTTCTCGGTGAAGCGCTTGTCGTCTCGCGAGTCGCTGCCCTCGTTGACCTCCTTGTCGTGCCACTCAAAGCTCCTCCACGAGTCAAAGTTGTAAAAGAAGTCGTAGAATCCCTCGACCTCCTGCTTGGACGCATCGGCACCGCCGAAAGACGGCACAGGCTGGACCTTGGAGAACCGACCCTCGCGCGCAAAGATCGGGCCCATCGTCTCGCAGAACTTGTCGGCAGGGATCCGCTTGATGTCTGGCACCTCGTCCTCGATGTTCCAGTCGACCGAGTCGAACTGTCGTCGTCGCTCGGGGTTGGTCAATGTCTCGTGAGCTGGACGTCAGCTTAGTTCACAATGAGGCCTGGCGACTTACCCTTCTGGATGCACTTGAAGAAGGCATCGTCGTTGGCTCCGCTGGCAGCGGCCTTCTTGTCCGGGTGGTGCCTCAGGACCTTTCGTCGGTCTTCCGTTAGCACAGCTTACAACTACTCAACTCACGAGCAACGCGGATGTGGTCGTCGGTGGCCTTGTACCGGAGGTGGCCGAGACCGAGGACGGCGTAATGGTCCTGCTTCTTCCACTCTTTGGGGTCGGACGCGAGCGTCTCCTTGCTCTCCTGCTCCTCGCCGAGACCGGGGTACGGGTTTCCGTCTCCGGCAGCCTCGACCTGGGCGGCGGCCGCCTCTCGCGCAGACAGAACGTGCTTGTCGTCCTCCTCGAACGACCGCTGGAGAATCTGTCGTCGTGCGGCGGAGATGAATGACGGGCCGGCAGGGTAGACCGGCAGGTCCACAGCGGCGGAAAGCTTGCCTTTGGAGGGGGCAGAGTACCCCGAAGGCAGGGCGGAAAGGGTCACGGGCAGAGTCTCAACGCTGGCCATTTTGTCTAGATGTATAGGTGAAAAGGTGTGCTGCAGCGAAAAGTTGGCCAACTTGAGACGGTCGTCGGATGATTTTGTTTCCGGCGGGAAGAATTGATTCCGCTCGCCACCTACAATCACCGAGTGTTGCAGCGTTGATGGCTTCTTCGTTGACAAGCTCGTATCCAAAAGGTCCACTGCCCAACTCTTTCACAAGATGCAGCGGCCAAATGACCCTCTCGCCCAGCGGTGTCTCTTGTGAGTGGATATACCCGCAGAGGTCAGGTTGTATCTGGGCAAAGTTGACGATCTCAGCGTGAAGAACCTGTAAGTGTCCTCTCCATGCCCAGGCGTCGCCGAGCGTGGGGACGTCAGTCGTAGCTCGGCGCTCTTCTGCTGGCCTCGGACAGGAAGTAGTACGAGGTCCCTTCCCTCGTGACTTTTCGCTTCTCACGCCAGCGGACGTGACCGGGCGATTTTGACCAGGGCTGAAGTCGTAGCAACTTCAACATCACCGGCCCAGACCTGTACGACCTGTTCGGCAAGTACGGCTCCATCCGGCAGATCCGGCTCGGCACCGACGCCAACAACCTCAAAACCAAGGGCACCGCCTACGTCGTGTACGAGAGTCCAGACGACGCCAAGCTCGCCATGACCCATCTGAACGGTTTCCACCTCATGGAGCGGTATATCGTCGGTACGTCCCGCGTGCACCTCATTTCGCACGAGCAAGGGTTTACAGTGCAGTCCTCTATCACCAGCCGTCCAAGCAGCAAGCGTCCGCGCTGGCAAAGGCAGAGTTGCGCGCAAGGGAGCAGGAACTGGCAGACGAAAAGCGGAGATTAGGCATGTCAGACTAGGTTCTGTCGGAGAGGATCAGGAGGCTCGGATTTGGTCAATCCACTTTACCATGTGTATGTATTACTAGCGCATCGAGGATCATGGCGCACTGGACTCGGAATCAGGACGCGTTGTGATTGACATTTGGTCTGGCCTTCAGCGACGTGTTACGGCCTCGGCCCATAGTCCTCGTCATCTCACCTGGCCAGTAAGTTACTCCAGGTACAACGTAAATGATCAACCTCACACACGCCGATCACACCGGGATGCGCTTCCGCCGAGGGTGGCCGATAACGCAGTTGAGCTCGGGGCCAGAATGGCCTTTGGAGCATGCATGAGACCACATGATCGGCGCTGAGCACGTTCATTCGCTAAAGGCATGCATGGAAGTACGCGATGCAGAACAAACGGATGTGTGGCGCGCCGATCAGTGTGCGCGTGAGTGGCGTTCGCCGAAAGACCCGACGTGCCGGCCGCCCGGGCTAGTCGGGAATCATATCGGACAGGGTGGGCGTCATGTACCGGTACCCTCGCAGACAGTATGGACCGACTGGAGAGATGCGTGAACGGTCAGGCCTCCCGTTCGTGCTTGACCGAAGAGGGTCGGACGCATCACCAGCCAAGAATCCAGACCCTGAACCGGAGCATTTTGGGGTGCCGACTTTCGACCACGGCTGAGACGACCGAGACTACTTCGCCTGTCGGCGGACTAGTTAGGGTGTACATTTCCGGTGTACACATGCACTGCATCGTGGCTTGGCGCTAGAAGACAGCCTTTGCGCTAGGTTACCACAATACTTGTGCTGATCAGGCGTCACGCGGTGGCCCGATGGGCGTGTGTGTCGGGGCACCTGAACCCTAGAGTGCCCCGGTCGCCCCGCCCGCTTCGCCGCCGATACCAACACGACTCCCCCGGGCGGATCCTCCGGCCCGAACCGCTCGGGCACAGGACACCTCCCCTCGAAGGGATATAAGCGGGACACGAGCATGCATCCATGTCCATCGCCCCCTCGTTCTCATCGCCTACTGCACACTAAACAACAACAAACAGCCCTTGACCAACCCACCCGAGCACAATGTCCGCCAAGATCCAGCCCTTCACCGAGTTGTCTGCCGCCGCTGCCGTCGCCACGTCTTCGAGGTTCACGCGGTCCTACTCTGTCTGCTCCGACTCGTCCATCTCCACCACCTCGTCTCTCAGCTCCAAGAAGGCCGAAGACATGCTCGACCGCCTGATTGCCCAGGCCGTAAGTCCCCCTCCCCCCTGTGAGACGGTGCACCGCTCACACCCTCAGCCGACATCCACCATCCACCTGTGGTCCGCAGGCAACGTCCGACTGGGCAGGATGGACTTGACCATCGCTTCGCATGACGCTATGGACCTGATCGAGGCGCTCAAGGTTGACGAGCGGGTAGGTCGGCGCGTCCCAATAGGCTGTTACCGGTGCTGACCCTCGCAGTTCAGGTTCATCTCCTTGACCGAGTTTGACGACGGTGGCGATGACTGGAAGGTGCGCGGTGATGTGCATTTGCCCGGACATTGCTGACACCTCGCAGGTCACCTTCGAGCGAACACACTCGTTCAGCAGCTCGCCCTCCACGTCGGACAGCGAGTAGAACTGGGACTGCGAGGTTTCGCATGGTCGTGAGATGTCTTTCCGGGCCGCTTGTAGCTTTACGCTGTAGATTGTAGATTGTTGTGACTCTATCATGCACGATTAGCCCTTGCAGCTGCAGTACTTTCCCGAGAAGACTCACGCCGTGCCTCTTTGCCTAGACCAGAACCCGTCGAAGTTCGCTCGGGGCGACCTCTACCCCAGTGAAGGGACATCTGCCCCCCCGGCGACCGGCCCCTGCAGCCGTTCGCTCCTTATGTGCTGTCTCTGCCTCGTCCTCCTCCTCGCCCTCGCCGCCTTCCTCGTCGTCGTCGCCCTGCAAGGCGTCCCAGCCACAACGCCAGCAAACGACCCATCCGGTCGGCAACACCGCCGGATTCTGCCACTTCTTGGTGCAGAGCGGGCACGTGCCGTACTCGGTCGCATCGATGCTGTACGCCTGCTTCTCCTCCTTACCGACCTTGCCCTTCTCCCCCAGTGGCGTGGCGGGCGGTGTTGGCGGTAACAAGCCGGATGACGGCAAGATTGGCAGTGGCCGGGGCGGCAGAATTGAGCCGTGGACGGCGGCAGTCGATGTGGCCGTAGCGGAAGCGAGGGTGCGCGGCGATGCGGGCGAGTACCACCACTGCGAAAGCTTAAGCGCTAGCAGCAGCGGCGGCAGCAGCGGTGGGAGGCGGGACAGCCAGTCACGCTTGGCGTCGGGCTGTAGTGATGTCAGCAGGGCGCTTTCGTATCGTAGTAGCCTTACTATTTCCGGTTCAGGAATACGCCGCTCGATGGTCAGGCCGAGCCAGCGGTGCCACGGTCGATACGCATCGGTCTTGCCGAACAGGTAAGCGATATCGTACGTCAGGAAAGTCATGTCCAAGGCGAGATTGGCATAAGGGTAGATCCGCTTGAACAGGCGTTGAGGCTGCGGACATTCAGTCAACGCGATCGGGGTTGTAGACGGACAGACTCACCACGGTCACAGCTGCACCTGGAGACTCGCCGTCTGACTCTCCCGTTTGACCACCGCCAAGTCTTTCGAAATAGTCCTGCGCTCGAGCTCGGACATACGGCAGGCCCACCTGTTCGTCAGTGCGCATTCGCGTACTGAATCTGCGGTACCTACGAGGAACAACAGCAAGCCCCATCGCTGCCGTCGGCTGATCTTCTCTTGAACGGCCTGCTCGATGGACAGGAGCGGCGTGTTCTCTGTCCGGCGAGGCACCAGGCGCAGCTGGTAGAAGTGCTCGGACAGCGACGCATCTGTAGCTATCAGTCGTTTGTCCCTCAGATCCAGCAATTCGGCCCACTGTGCTTCTTGAGATGATGGCGCTCGACGAGAAGCAGAAGCGCTGCAAAGGCCTCTTCATGATGATTTAGGATTCTGAGGAGATACCGAGGGTAGTGCTGTGTCAAGTACTGCGACTGTCAGTCCCTGTCCTCGTTCGCGAGCGACGGTGCTTACCGAAAGGACGTAGCGGAAGACCGGGTGAAGGAGGTCACGCAGCTGTTCCTGCGCGAGTAGATCGAACAGTGAGGGCCGTAAGTGCGTCCTCAGATCGTCCTGAGGGATCAGGCTGTCCGTTCCCCCTTCGTCCATGTTGTCTGATCAGCGCGTTCCTCTAAAGATGTAGCAAAGAAACACAGGAGTGACCGGCTGTAAGCTTGAACCGGGTCGTTACGGCATATGTAACCTGACGTGGGATTGATTTCAGCGTCACCAGATACTAAGGTTCAACACACGCTCTTAAAGGTGCAGCAACACACATTCATCCATACTGTACTTGTTCATCAATCGCTCATCGCTCAGCATGTCGTCGTCAGACTGGTGGACTCCCACTTCATCATCGTTCCACACTCCATCTCGGCCAAGCCACCTTGGCGGACCGGTCGCCGCGGGCTCGCCTTTCCAGCCGTACGCCTCGTCAAGCAATACTGGCGCCGGCGGACTCGGAGGCAGCATGTCGACGCCTATGGGCGGCGGCGGCGGGGGCATGTCTCGGCCTAGGTTCGCAGGGGACGAACTCGACCCGGAAGATGTCCGTATGGCAGAACAGATCCGGTTCTTGCCTTTGTTCGCTGGCTCGCCGGCAGGAAAGCTCGCGTTGGGCCAGAGCCCCGGCGCATCTGGCGGCGCAGGCGGGAGCGGTAGCGGTAGTGGAAACGCCGGAGGCGCTTCCGGTGCGGGAGGGAGCTCTGGCGGAGCAGGTGCGGCGGGGAGCCCGCCGGCACGAAGAAGCCCTACTGCGAGGTTCAGCATGCAGGGCGGCGATAGGTGAGCGAGTCGCGAAACAAGGCGTGAGCTGTACTGAGGCGCCAGCGTGTCGAGCCCGAGGGACGCGCGCAGGAAGACGGTCGCGCACGTGATGGACGAAGATATGCCTCCTACGGCCAGCTTGCGTGACATGCACGACGCACCCGCCGCCAACACCCACTCGTCCTCATCAGCCCCTAGGTAAGGATCGCCGGAAAGCGGCCTCAACGTTGTTCTTACACCCGCAGTATCCCTCAGCCGCCATCGCTGATGGCTTCGTCTTCGACGACGACGCTCCACGTGTTTGGCCCACCGCCATCGTTCCTCCCTCAGCTGGAGCGGTACCTTTCCGAAATCGGCCCTCTGGCATCGTACCGCCCGGGACCGCCAGGTTCCAACTGGTACGTCGCCGAGTTCCAGTCGCCCACGGCAGCGAGCTACGCTCTGCGCCGACACGGCGAGATCATCAACGGCAAGTGGATGCTCGGGTTCAAGGTCGCCGGCGAGGGCTCCACCGCCGGCTGCACCCTCGTCGAGACCGGCGCGAGCGGATCAGGCGGAGCAGACTCGGGATCGGTCGTCCGTGCTACCGGACCAGGCACCCCCATCCGTGTGCAGGACAGGCCGATCCTCAAGGTCAAGGAGAAGCAGCAGGCTCAGGGACGGGAGGAGTACGGATGGGACGATCAGCCACCACAGGGTGTCACCAACAGGCTGGCAGAGTGGCTGGTAAGTGTGTACCCACTGGGTTTACCGTCGGTGCTGACGCTCGCAGTTTGGCCGGTGATGTTGCCCCAATGTACATTGCATGTGGACGACGGGTACGATACATGTCATGAATATGGTATGGCTGCATGAGCTTGGCGTTATCATTGATTGAGGCGGAGGTGTCGGCAGTCAGGAGCAGAAGGTGTCTTCGCCAAGCAGTCGGACTATACGTGCGGCGGCATGAGGTTCAGGCGGGCAAGCTGGGTCGGAGCATAAGGTGAGGCGGAAGGGTGTCCCGGATGGAGCGCGCAGCAATGGATGAGCCTCTTGTGGCCCAAGTCTGCACGGTTGGCAGGAATGTCGAAGGTGGATGCGCAAGCCTAGAGCTTCGACTCGATGAGCTGACTCGGAGTGAACTCTTTGCAATCGCCTCGAAGGGCCGTGCGTGTCGCAGACTGTACAGGGTTGACGTGAACCTCGTCGAGCGGCGTGTTGACCCTGCGGCGCCACGCCTGCATCAAGGCGGTCTCGGTCGTGTCACCGAAGGGATCGAATGGCGGCAGGTGTGCTTGGGTCGTCTGTCCAGCGGGCCTGATCAGGCCATCGTCGCAAATCTCCATGGCCTCGAGGGATGGTTCGGGCATGATTGGTACGGACCAAGCACGGCTCGGTCTAGTGTGAGGTATGTACTGCTGGGGGGCCGGGGGCAAACAAACAGACAGGCGCTGCTCGCCTACCACCTTGCCGTCATGCTTGAGCAACGCTGCGACCGCCACAGGCGAAGTGAACTCGACCTCGACAGTGAGGCGAGGCGAGAGGACGGACACGCTAACGACTGTACCGAATGGGGCGAAAGCCGCACGGATTTGTGCGAGCGTCTTGTACTGATTCGGATCCTGTATTTGTTAGCTTGAATATGAGGTTAGGACTAACGAGATTGTCGACGATCACGCTGCAGCGGTCGAACGGACCTAATGCTTGCAGAGGCTCCTGAGATGCACGTTTACCGGGAAACAGCTGTTCCGGCTCCATCTGCCTCAGGGCCCAGGAAACGTCGATCCGAAACCCGCTGATCATCAACATGGGCTCAGCACCTTGGCTTACCGGACGAAGCTGCCACTGAGGATCATCATGACCTGAAGAGATTCTTTGTGCGTTGAGAAGGTGACGAAGCCCCTGGCTGATCAGCTTGCCCCCTCACTCTGTACCGATGCTCAGCCAGGATGAGGCCCGATTTCGTTCGGCATCTCAGAGGCTCACCGTTTGCGGCCCATACCATCTGGTTGCTCCAGCACTTTGCAGTGCTCGAGCTTGCCAAACCGCTCAAACATGGCTCGGAAATCGTCGCTGCGGGCTCAGCCTATTCTCGATGAGCGGTCAATCGGAGACGTACTCCCGCATGTCCGGCGGAAGCCCAACGACGTAGAGATTGCGAGGTTGATCTCCGGACCTGTTGGTAGCGCTGAAACGGACTGGGACAGGTGCACTTTGCGATGCTTTCTTGCTCGGGTGAGCTTGGTGAGCGACCTTGACCTCGGGGAAGATCTGGAGCGGCGATTCGGAATCGGTCATGGGGGATGTGATCGTTTCCGAGGTCTGCTCTTCCTTCTCCCGAATCGTCCTGTTTCAGTGAGCCGGTACCGTGGCAGGAAAGTCCGCGAACACTGACAGGTTGAGTTTCGCCAAAGGCTCTTGAAAGGCGAGAACCGCTACCTTGTCGGTCTTCGACCACAACCAGAGGCGGGCGTACCGGTTGCCTGTCTGGTCGTGCTGCAACAGGAGACCTTTCACCTTGACTGCAAGTGGGTCAGCAGCCTAGCACAGGGTGGGTACTGACCAATGCTGCCGAAACAGGTCATCAAGTCATCAGACGTGACTGATCCTGTCAGTCAACCCTCCCTTTAAACAGCATCCGACCAGATGTTCAGAGGAAGGCGGACTGACCTGTGTCGGCGAGTCCGTGGATCTCCAGCTCGTGCTCTTCCTCCTTCTCGCCGCGGCATGTTGGGACTGTGGACATCTTGACTACTATAGATTGATCAGGACCATGGTTGTAGGGGGAGCCAACCTATTGTCAATCCTGAGCGGCAGTCAGATGCTCGCGTAAGTGCTGCCTCGGTGGGGGCTCGTAGGATAACAGTTCGCGCAGATCAGTAGCTTCCAGGCTTGTAGTGCGGCGAGCTGTTCTGCTGGAGAGAATATGTACAGAGGTTAGCTGGTCTGCTGGAAAGAACATGTACAGATGTGAGAACACCCGCATGGCTGGGAGTGGCAACAGATGGAAAAGCAGTCGCGCTCGGACCGTTGACCCTACTCGAAGGCCCGAGCGCGAGCTTCTTCCGTTTCATTCGGGACGGGACGGAAGTTCGACAGAGTCTCGCTTCCGGTATACAGCTATATGCATTGCGTGCAATGTATACGCAACATACTGCGCGGGGAGTCACCGCTCCTCGTCGTCACCTATTGGCACCGGCATATCCTCTAATGGTGGCGGTTTCGGCTGCCACGCGTGCCCGTCCTCCGGTGGCGCGTCCGACGGACCTCCTCTTGGCTTGTAGATGAGGATCAAAATGAGCGCCACAATGATCAGGATCAAGAGAAGTATGCACTTTCTCCGTCCTGTGTTTGCCTGGTATCTGCGGAATGAGCGCTGACCCCAGTGAAGGGCAAGGGATGATGACTCACCTCTGAGCCACTTTGAGCTCCTCGACAGCTCCGCTGAGCTCTCTTGCGGTCACCTGGACATTGTACTCAACGCTATCGAGCACTGTCCCTTGCTCGACGATCAAGTTGCCTAAGTCGCGGAACAGGTCGGCTAGCTCGGAGATGGACGACGCGAGACGGGTGATTTCCTTTGTCCGAGTCTGGAGGTCCAGGTCCACAGCGACTTGTGACTGAGATTGGAGCTGCGACTTGGACTGAGGCGTCAGCCGAAGGCCTGGCCTCTATCAAAACAGGACCTACAGCTTGGACATCGTCCTCCAGCTCATCGAAGGATTCCGGCCCACGCAGGGATATCGCGCCTGATGCCGCAAGCAGGTCCTTGTTCTTGATCGCATGCCCTTGTAACGCTTGACCGTATCAGCCAAGCTCGCCAGGCATCGGTGGGCAGCTCACTCTGCATGTAGACCTTTTGCTTCTTCCGAAACGTCGCCGAAAGCTCCTGCACCTTCTGCGCCATTCCCCGCTGGACGTTCTTCGCCGTCATGATCTCGACTCGCTGCGCTCTTGGCGCAGGTGTGATTGCGGATATAAGGTTTGTACACCGTCTGAAGTCCTGCCAGACATCAGTATCTCCGGTTTTGCGATGTATCTCGACTGACCCTCGTGATATCCGCAGTCTGTCGTTCGATCTCACGTTCTTCTGCTGTCCGATCTGTAAAGCCAGGCAAGACGTGCTTGGCATGCAGCTTGTCCAGTGCAGCGACTTCACCGTCAGCCACGGAACACTCGAACCACGCTTGACGTCGACTCACTCTTTGGCTTTATCCGCCCCAGAATCTCCTCGACCTCATCGCTCAGATCCACCCTGCTCGACGTCAGCCCTGACCAAGTGTGCCTTGGGGTGTTCGCTCGCCATTTTGGAGGCAGTCCGCCGTCCGCATTGCCGCTGCTGCCCGCCGCATCACCCATCAACCCAACCCTCTCCTCTTCCTCGGCGACATCGACGGTATCGCCATAATCCTGCCTGAGGCCTCCACCACGTGTGCTTCTCCGTCGTCCCCGAGAATAGCTCGTGCTTGAGCTGTCTCGCACAGAAAGGTAAAACAATGTTCGGGACCGAGTGATCGGCTGTGCTTGCGTTGCGGCTCCAGCCGCATTCGATGGACCGGGAGTCGATGGTGCCGAGTAGGCCTGGTACGACGTTGATCCGGTCGACGGACCTGCCATATACGGGTTCACATGAGGCGCAAATGACATTGCACGCCAGCGTACGACGCGTCTCCCGTCGTCGTCGCTGCTGCTGCTGCTGGTGTTTGTATCGAGCTCGACGCCAAGGTCGCGGTGGTCACTCGGATGTGGAGATCCGCGGCACAGGCCCGGCGCGTTGGATGGATAGATAACGGAATCAAAGTCACGTGAGTTACTTCGTCATCGGTTGCGCGGCGTCTCACTTACAATCTCGATTGTCTCAAACTTATATCTCATCCAGCAGTAGCTTGTTCATATACGATCATCACAATCCAGCCTCAACATGAATCACGGGTACGATGACGACGATGGTAAGCTTCTACGGCTCTTGTGATTGTGGAGAATCGCTTTCTCCGCGACACCGCCCGGACCAGCTGACGATTGCAGAGTACGATTACGGAACAGCTCCGGCGGCGCGAGCAGGTCCCAGTTTGTTGTCTCAGCTTCTAGGCGGGCACATGGGTGCAGGCACTTTTGCCCGAGCAGCTCCTCCTCAGTGCGTCGTCGTCTCGATTTGCCGGGAGCGCTGTACCCGGCTGACGAGAGCAGCGCCTACGATGAGTATCTCAAGGCGTACTCGGTTGCTGTGATGGGCGGCAATGAGCGGCCAGAACTCCTATACGGCGGCAAGAGTGGGTCCAGCGAGTGCAAATCAGACAAGAGCCTGGGCTGACTGATCAGTTGTGATGCCGCCTAGCCACCTGGCAAAGCTCAGTAAGTCAAACCGATCTGTGCGGGGGAAGCGGCTGACTCGTCAGCCAATCTTGACATCGAAAGCCCTTGGACATTTCACTTGCGGAATCCTCGGAACCCATCAGTCAACCAGACGCATGCTGGTGTTCTCGAGTTCATCGCAGAGGAGGGCATCGTTCACCTTCCAGCATGGGTTAGTCGTTCATGCTCCCGGGCGGGCACGGGGCTGACGATGCAGATGATGAAAGCGATGGACCTGAATGAGGGCGATCCGGTCCGGCTTACCGGTACAAGGCTGAAGAAGGGCAAGATGGTCAAGATCCAGGCTCAGTCGACCGACTTCCTGCAAGTCTCGGACGCCAAGGCGGTGTAAGCCCCCCCTCCTCCCCAGGTGATCTGCAGGGCTGGACTCATATCGTAGGCTCGAATCCGCGCTGCGGTTCTACTCTTGCTTGACCAAGGGCGACATCATCGAGATCACATACAATTCACTCACTTTCGAGTTCTTGATCATGGAAACCACACCAGAAGGCAACGGGATATCAATTCTCGATACGGATCTTGAAGTCGATTTTGCCGCGCCGAAGGGCTATGTCGAGCCAGAACGGCCAGCGCCCGCGCCGATACCTACCATGGCGGACAAGCTCAAGATTGATCTCGGAGGGACCACGCCTGCATCGGCAGGTACAACACGGCCAGGATCAGCCGCAAGTCTGGGTCGACCCGGTGCGGGAGGTTCAGGCGACGCGACACCGAAGGAGAGCTTCACAGGCGTCGGGCAGAGTCTCAGTGGACGGAGGGTCAAGGGCAAAGGCTTGGCGAAACCGATTGAGGAGGTCGACCCGGCGAGCAAGATTAACCGCAACGAGTGAGTTGACTGCACGGAGACGGCGGGCTGACGACAGTGGCCCGCGGATTATCACTCCCGAGACGCTCAACGACAAGGACCGGAAAGTGCCCGCCGCGCTCGTCCTCCCGGCCGGCAAGTTCTTCTTCGGGTACACCTACGTGCCGTTCGATCCAGCCAAGGCACCGAAGAAGGTGGACATCGACGCTGCGGCTGTCGCTGGACCGTCCACATTTTCCGGGTCGGGAAACACGCTGGGCAATAGACGGGCAGTGCCGCCCGCACAGCAGGACCCGCCACCGACAGCGTCTGGAAGTCAGCCCGCGGAGGAGGAGAAGCCCGACCCGTGGGCGAAGCTTGGCGGTGGAAACACACTATCAGGTCGGCCTGTCAAGCGGGAAGCACCCGCTTCCAGCAGTCCACCGCCTGAGCGGTCAGCCGCCAGGTCGGCGCTTCAGCAACAGGCGGCGCCACCTCCGCCGCCAGATCGCGACGTCATTGACGCAACGATGCTGGACGAGGACGATTTCTTCCAGGAGGACTACGACGACGACGAGGGCGAGGACTACGACGATAACGATGTCATCGAGATTGATAGTGACTAGTCCTCGTCGTTAGATCTATGCAGGGCATCCGAGCCTACAGACACCATACAGACTTGCAGGATATCTCTCGGGGCGGTGAGGCCGGCCGTTTTCCGGCGGAAGTACCCGGTCGTAGCCGGCGCGGGGCGTTTCAGCGGGGACGGCGGAACCATGACGCTGCTCGCTCTGGCTGGGGGGTCATCCTGGCGTTTGTTCAGACCACAGCTTTGCGTTGTGCAGGCGTATTAAGGCCTGTGACTCTCCGCCATGCCTCTTCTCGGCGACTTGAAGGCTCGTGAGTCAGCCTCCACAACTGTGACTGGCGTTGGCCGAGATGGACGCGTTGGACCGCGACCGCAGCCCTCCCTTTGTCGTCCGACCTGTGCAGCTTGTACGAACGCGTCGCTGACCGCTATACAGGCTTCACGACGGCGCTGAATGCCGTTCCTGCCGGGCAGTGGAAGATCTTGATCACAGACCAGCACTCGCAAGCCCTGCTCGACCAGGTCTACACCAACTTTGAGATTCTCCAGCAGAATGTCACCTGTGAGCGGCACGTTGCGCGAGTATCGGAGCGCAACTGACAGAGTCGCAGCTGTCGAGCCGCTGCATTCGCCGCGAAGACCAATGTCGGTTCATGCGATCTACCTCCTCACGCCGACGTCGCAGAATGTCGACCGGTTGATCGCCGATTTCGCAGGCGGGCGGAGAACGTACAACAGCGCGTACCTCTTCTTCATCGACGGTCAGTTCCCCCTCTAGCACCCAGGAAGGAGCCATGTTGATGTTGTGAAGGGATCAGTGACCGGCTGGCGGACCGACTGACGAGCTCCATGCCGCCAGACGTGCTCAAGGCGTTCACCGAGCTGTACTGTAACTTCTGGGGTATGTCCAGCACCCCCGCTCTCGGCAGTACTGTGCTGATCATCAGCTCTGGAGGAGCGGGTGTTCTCGCTCAAGACGCCTTCGTCGTTCTTCACGATGTTCGGAGCGCCTGGAGGGGCAGCTTCAGCCGAGCTGGCTGTGCAGGCGTTTGAGGACGATGTCAAGGTCGTCGGCCGGACGGTCAGTCGAGTCTTCGCTGTGACCCTGTCTTGGTCATTCCCGCTGATACCAGCGGCAGATTCTGAACATCCTTGCGACGATGAACGAGAACCCTTACATCCGATACTACCAGCCGGCTCACCACGCTCCTCTGGGCCCACTGTCGAACCAGTCGCCGGCTTCGTCATCAACTACCCTAGCGGCGCCACAGCCCCAGGCGGCATCACAGGGCCACCCGAACAGCCTGCGTTGGCGGAGCGCCATGAGCGGGGCGATCTCTGCGGCCGGCGGATCCGGCGGCAGCAGTCGGTCTCAGGTGGCTGCCAATGCGGAGCATCTCAGCCGGAAGCTCGCGTTCCAGGTCCAGGCGGATCTCGACGAGTACATGGCGGCCAACCCAGAATTTCCTGTAAGTCCTTTGTGTGCCGGAAAGAGACGTCTACTGAGTCTTCAGGCTGCAACGGGACGACCCAAGAGCGTGTTGTTCATCGTGGACCGGTCAATGGACCCTGTCGCCCCATTCCTGCACGAATTCTGGTACCAGGCGATGGTCAATGACCTCCTGCCGGTTAAAGATGGCGTTCGGTACAAGTGGGTTTTCCTATTGGAGAAGGGGTTGCGCTGACGTCTAAGGTACAAGTACACAAACACCGTCGGTGGGAAAGAAGACCGAGAGGCGATCCTGTCCGAGGACGACAAGGTGTGGTGCTCCGTCCGGCACCTGCACATGAAGGACGCAATCGACACGCTCAACACCAATTTCGCCCAGTTCTCAGCCGAACATGCCGGCTTCGCCGGAGGGTATGTCTGCGGTAGCTTCTGTCCAAGACGACAGCTGATCAGCCCAGTCCCGACCAGGTCAATGTCAACGATCTGAAAGACATGATGGCGAGCTTGCCTCAGTTCCAGAAAGACAGGGACCTATACTCGCTACATCTCGATATGGCGGCCGAGTGCATGTCATTTTTCGACAAGAAGCACCTGAACCTCGTGGCCAACGTCGAGCAGGTGAGCTCCAGATGCGCTTGACGTGTCTGACGATCAGTGCTGTGCGACAGGCTTCACATCGGAGGGCAAGACACCAAAGACGCTGGTGGAAGAAATGGTACCGTTGCTGGACGACCGCGCCTTAACGCAATTCGACAAAGTCCGGATCATCGCCCTGTATATCTTGTTCAAGGACGGCGTAGCAGACGAGGACCGGCGGCGGCTGTATCAACATGCGCGCTTGGCCATCACGGAGCAAGACGCCGTCAACAACCTCGTTATGCTCGGTGCGAAGGTCATCAAAGACTCGCGAGACCGGTCGAGCAAGACGCGTATCAAGCAGAAGTACCAGAACGCCGAGGGCGAATACGAGCTCTCGCGGTACCGCCCAGTGGTCCAGACCGTCCTGGAGGTGCGTCAGACAGTGATAGTCGGGTGGGTGAGCAGGGGCTGATGGGCAGGACCACCACTCGAACCGGTTGGACCAGACGCTGTTCCCCTTCGTCAGGGACGTCCCGCCGGAAATGACGACGCAAAGCTCGCTCCGCGCCGGCGGCAGCTCGTCCCCCGCCCCGCTCGCCTCGTCGTCACTACGCAGCGCGAGGCCGACGTGGCACAAGGGTCCTTCGGCCCGGTCCACCAACACCGAGGGACGTCAGCGCATGATCCTGTTCGTCGCTGGCGGTATGACTTACTCGGAGATGCGCTTGGCGTATACCATTGGCCAGGCGCTCGGCAAGGACGTCTACATCGGTGCGTCCTGACTCGCGGAAAGAACCTTTCTGATGATTTACAGGCTCCACACACGTGATCACCCCCGAGCACTTTGTCAAAGACCTGCGATCCATCGCACGAGGCGGGATCGGTGCCAACCCTCCACACCCTATCCCCGTACACCCCCAGATGCCGGGGCCGCCCGCCCGCTCACCAGGCCGGCCGGCAGACTACCAGATGATTCTCGACCGGCGGCACTGGCAGCCACCTGTCGGCCCGCCGTCTCTCCCGCCGCCATCTCAAGCGCCCAATGGCGCGCCAGGCCGGCCGGGAATGCCCGGCCCGACGGGCAGCTTCGGGTCGCAGGCGGGAATGAACCAGATGATGGGCGACCTCAGCCTCGGTGGTAAGGACGGTAAGGGCAGCCTGAAGGGTAAAGGAGATGGCGAGAAGAAGAAGGGCCTGTTTGGGAAGATGAAGTGGTAGAGCGCCTACACAGTACGGCCCTCGTCGGTCTCTGCCCGTTCTTCTACCCAACCAAACGGAGAGCGGCCATTATGTGCTTTTGTCGGCGGGAGGTAGCGCTTGGCGGAGTCATAGACGGTGCAAGTTGTCTTGTTAGCCTCGAACTGCTGCCGTGGAGCGCCTACGGTAGCACCGTCTCTGCGAAGAGTGCCCGTTGGGCTCGCGTACTGGCTCTATCGGGACTTCATCTTCATACATTCTTCTGCCTCCTACGATATCTTGACTATCTTCCGAACCGTCTACAACCTCTGTTCCCCGTCCGTCTGTTAGGTAGCTTAGACCGAAGACGGAGTGGCGACCGTGGCGCCACCATCGGGGTGCAGCTCCTGGCCGTTGAAGCTATGTCGTCAGTCAAACATCCTCAATACGCAGCAGGTGACTCACAAGACACCGCCGTAGCTGGCGAGGAGGAGCGTAGTAGCCGCCATGTCCTCCTCGGCACCTGGCCGACCAGCGGGCAGGCCCTTGCCCTTCTCCGTGTCCGAAAGGTCGGACTTGTGCGTCTCGGGGTCTTTGCCGCCGGCCGTCATCTGCGACGGGAAGATACCGGGCTGCGGCTTGAGCGCGGGCTATGCCAACAGGGTGGGTCAGTGCTCACGGCAATCTGGTTGACTCGAATTTTCAGCGGGAGGAACTCGGTCGCCATGACTTTGGTCATCTGGGCGCGGGTGTCAGCGTGCGGTCTCGCTTCGCTCGCCCGGCGCGGGACGTACCTGGACGACGGCCTCTTTGGACGCGGCATAGGCGTACTGCCCGCCGGAAGCCTTCTTCATCAGGCCCGAGATGGACGAGACGTTGATGATCTGACTAGCGTAGCCCTTGGTCGACTTGGCCGCCTTGGACAGCAAGGGGAGGAAGGCAGCGGATACAAACTGGTATCAGCGCCGAAATCTGACGGAGGGACTCACGTAGTATGCGATGACGTTGGTCTCGTACAGCCTGGCCCACTCGCTGAACTCGGACTTGAGCAGCTGCTTGCTGAACGCCTCGGGGTCACTCGCGTCGACGTCCTCGTATCCCTCGCGGCTGCCCTCGCCCGCCACGCCGGCGTTGTTGATCCTGCCATAAGCGCTGTTCGGAGAACGTTGGATGCGAGAGACTTACAAGATGTTGATGCCGTTCGGAGCCTGGCTGGCGATCTTGCCCACAAGGTCGCTAATGGCCTCCTTCTTCGTCAAGTCGGCGGCGATCCTGTCAGACCATTAGAGATGCGATGATACTGCAGGACGTGTGACATACGGGATGATCTCGCCACGGGCCTGGCCGTCACCGCCGTACTTCTTGGCAACGTCCTTGAGCTTCTCTTCGTCTCTGCTGACGATGAAGACCTTGGCTCCATTCTCAATAAGCGCGATCGTCTGCATCAAACCAATGCCGGTACCGCCGCCTGCCCCATCAGCCCAGTCCGTGATCGGTGGCGCGGCGGTCACCTACCGGTGACGACGGCCGTGAGGCCCTGGCAGCTGAAGAGCTTGGACGCTTTAAGGTGGTCGTGAGACATGGTGGTGATTTGTCTTCGTTTAGGCGTGTAGTGGTCGAACGAAGGGATATATGAGTGGTGGTGGACTTGGGAGAACGACGGGACGGTGCGTCTTAAAGCAAGCCTGCACGCCAGAGGGGAAGCTATAGAGCGGATAGCGAAACGGGATGACATGTGGAAGCGAGATCATGGCTGAGGTATGCATTGGAGTACATCATATCCACGAGCGACGCGACGCATGCATGACGCCGTGGTATAGCTAAGTTAGTCGCTTGCTGACAAGCCGTTCCGGTGAAATCGCCCATCATCGGCCACAACCGGCATGACGTCGTCTTCTTATGGCATACGAAGCGAAGCGACTTTTCCGTCATCCGCCAATCCTACTGAATCCACGTACATTGATGAGCGGGAAAGACGGGGCACGCTCTCTGGTCTTTCACTGAGCGGACGCGGTCGAGCAAACTTGCTCACAGTGCGCCTCTATGTGGCCATCATCATATGTTACAACAGGCGCTACCAACACGCTACAACCTGGCCTCGACCCTGTACCTGGGCTTGACCGTCCAGACGTCCCTTCCCCAGACCTCCTCCAATAGCTCCTCGACGGTGGATACGAACGCAAAGGTCATCTCTTTGCGTGTAGATTCGGGCAGATCGTTCATGACGTCCTTGCGGTTTCGAACGGGCACAATGACCCTGATTCGTCAGCTCGGCAGCAACCTGAGAGGGCGGAGGACTGACTTGGTAATACCCGCCCGATGCGCACCGAGAACTTTCTCCTTGATGCCTCCAACAGGCGTCCTGCCTTATCAGCCCCGTTCAGCGAAGACGAGGGACAGCTTACACAGCTCCTCGCAGTGTGATCTCGCCGGTGACGGCCAGCGTGGAAGGAATGCTTCGGCCCGTCAACAAGCTCACAAAGGCCAGGATCATGCCGACACCGGCGCTCGGCCCATCCTTCTTGACCGCTCCCGCGGGCAAATGAAGCTAGACCGTCAGCACGGTAAGCTCGGTGGGATGAGTACTCACATGAAGGTCCATGCTCTTAAGGATGTCCTGTCCGCCGTGACTGATGCCTAGCGCTTCTGCATGACTCTTCACCCAGGTCAAGGCGAGCTCGGCCGATTCCTTGATCACGTCGCCGAGATTACCAGTGAGGACGAGCCGGCCCTTGCCGTTAGGCACCAACGTCGATTCGATGAGGAGTATGCCTCCCTGGCCTGAGCCGCGGTACGCCAGGCCCCTGTCTTCGTCAGCAACCGGTGTCGAACGGAGAGACCCGGACTCACGTGACGACGCCTGGCTTGTGCTGGCCCTCCCTCACCTCCTGCTCAAACTTGGCGACGCCGAGGATCCGCTCGATATCCTCTTCTCGGACCTCTGACCGGTACCTTGTCCCTTGCGTCTCGCGAGACCTTGAGAACTCCACCGCCTTGGCCCTGCAGACCTTTCCGAGCTCGCGCTCGAGACCACGGACGCCCGCCTCGTACGTGTACCCTTCGATGACCTGCTTGACGACCTCGTCGGTCATATGCACCGCGGCGGTCCCAGCGGCACCGGCGGCAATCCGCTGCAGGCCATTCTCCTTGATCTGCTTGGGCAGGAGGAAGCGTTGAGCGATGCGGACCTTTTCGTCCATGACATACCCGCTGCACTCGATGACTTCGCACCGGTCGAGCAGCGGCGGCGAGATAGTGTCGAGCGAGTTGGCCGTAGCGACGAACATGCACTGCGACAGGTCGAGGGGGACGTCGCCGAGGTAGTGGTCGTGGAAGTTGTGGTTCTGGGCCGGGTCGAGCGTCTCCAAAAGGGCAGCCGAGGGGTCGCCATGGAGGTTGGATGAACCGACTGAGGTCAGCTCAGTCATGTCAGGGGAAACCCACCTTTGTCGATCTCGTCCAGCAGGATGAGCGGGTTGGACACTCCGACTTTACGGAGGCCCTGAACCAGCAGGCCGGGCAGAGCCCCGACGTATGTCCGCCTGTGTCCTCGTATTTCCGCCTCGTCACGCACACCACCGAGCGATATTCGGTGGAACCTTCGGCCCATTGAGGCGGCAAGTGATTTCGCAATGGATCTGGCCGTCAGCAGCTACCGTGAGAGGTGGACTTACGTCTTGCCCACGCCGGGCGGGCCGACGAGAAGCAGGATCGGTCCTTTGTCCCTGAAGACCGACACCTGATCCTCCTCGTCTCTCTGGCCCGACGGTTCGGACCGCTCGACGTCCCGCTTCTCTGCTGGCGATACGAGCTCAAACAGGTCATCCGCTGCCGCGCTGTCAAAGTTGCCATCGGGATGAGCGCTGCCGGCGATAGCCTTGTGCTGTTCCTCCTCGTGAAGCTGCTTCTTGAGCCGGTAGACGGCCAGGTACTCGACGACACGCTTCTTGACACCCTCGAGGCCCTCGTGCTCGGCCTCGAGCTTGCGCCGCGCTTCGTCCAAGTCGATCTGTCCCTCCGCCTCGGTGACCTTCTTCCACGGCAGTGCCAGCAGCCATTCGCAGTATGTCTTGCTGACGCCGTATTCGGCCGATTGAGGCGGTATTTTGTTGAGCCGCGCAAGTTCGCGCTCGAGCGTGGACCGCGCCGAAGCTGTCAGCTCCGGCATGCGTTTCTGGAGCAGGGCATGCAGCGGCTGCAGATCTTCAGGCACTTGTGTATTGGGCGCTGGTGTGCTTTGAGGCGAGTTGGGCCGGATACCCGAAGTGACGATCCGGAGCTGCGGCCGACGGACAAGTGCGCGGCTAGGCACGTCCTGACCCTTAGGCTGAGCTGGAGTGTCCGGCGGCGTAATCCCTCGGCTGGACATCATTTCCAAGATGACTTCGAGCACCTTGAGCGTGCGAGTGTCGACATCGACCAGGGAGAGCAGTTCGACGCGGGTCTCCCACTCGAAGCCGAGGATGGTGGCCAGCAAATCGGCGAGGATGCCCGGAGGGAGGATTTCGAGCTTGGAGTGCAGCTGGGGAGGGAGCAGCTTGGCCGCGTAGGGGATAAGGTCGGTAGCTGTCGGAGAGTGAAGACCGGGAAGAGGAACGGAGAACGTCGAGACGGTGAGAGGAATCGGCGGCAAGATCGACAAGACCGGCGGAAGCGCTCGGGGCAGTCGGATCCGTGCCAGACCTTCCAATGTGACTGTGTATGTATCGGCATCGGGCGTCCGAGTGATCTTTTGCACTCGTGCAGCTGCACGAGTCAGCAACATACCAGTACTGACGGAGACTAGACTCACCACACGCCCAACGAGACACCCTCCTTTCGATTTCTAGCACAGGTACAACGGCGACGAGTCTCGCGTCTGAGCCGCCGCCCGCATGGTCGTCCACCTTGTGCTGCTTGGCATTGTCCGTGATAGACTTGACCACGACCGCGACCTGCGCAGAAGTGAGGGTGACATTGGCGGACAAGAACGGGAAGAGCAGCTGCGGCCTGGGTACAGGCAGCAGCGGAAGCGTGGAGGGAAGGAACGGAGTAGACATTCTGGTGCGTGTCCCGGCGTGCGTTGATCAGCTTGCGATTATATGTACTTTGGCCAGGGGCGTGACGGTAGTACCCTGCCCTGATGCGATGCTGCCGTGCTGTGCTTTGTTTGAGGGGTGTGTGCTTGAAGGGCCAATCTACTCTCGGGACAAAGGTGTTCTCGGACAAGAATGAGCTTCCATCGCCGCTCGATCGTCGTCAGCTGTGTGGTGATGCCGGCAATCCATCCTAGCCGGTATTACGGCATTATCCCTGGGGCACCAAACCAGCCGTTCTTCTCGGGGACAAGGCAACATGCATGCACAGCAGCAGATACAACAATACACAATACAGTCCTGACCCTCACGTATCCCTCGCATGCAGCTTCTCGTACTCACGCAACTCGGGTGTTCTCTCAAGGCTCGACGCGGAGATCCAGTCTCCGAGCGCGCGGCCGAGATGGTCGGACTGAGTGGCTGATTCCGGTGACCGAGTGCAAGCGATCTCCGGGCCTGGCGAAAACAGGTGTCGCGGATCGGCAGCAGGGCTCGCGGCGGGTGTGTAAAAACCCCTGGGTGTGCTTGGCGAAGGACAGGTCGACGTCGCGACGGACACAGCCTGGTCGTATGTCGGCGGAGGGAGGTCGAGCGCTCGCATCGTCATCGCCGTTGCGGGTCGGTTTCGCGGAACCCGGATCACGATGGGCAGATCGGTATGTTGCCTGATATACCTGGGTCGAGGGGGCTGGCTCGCACGGAAATGGTCTCGACCGAGCGGGCCATGTGGGGACGGCATGAACGGCGTGATGTATACCGAGTCGACGCAGGTATTGTCCATCCTTGATCGGGCGCGAGATCCGCCGCCGCCCAGGTCCAGACCGAGCGCGTTCATGTGAGGCCGGATGGCGTACCCGGCGTCGTCCTCGGGATGGTCGGTCGTCATCGTGCCAACTGAGACGGAGCGGCGGTAGATGCCAGACGTGCCGACAGACGAGTCCCGCCTGCGGACCAGACGTTCAGCCCAGCTTGAACGGGGTGACATCTGACCGCGGTGGTCGCCTCCAGGGCCGACCAGCGCGTCGCTCGCTTCGTCGATTGATGTCGTTCCATCAAACGTCAACGATCGCCGGTTGAGGGTCGAGCGAAGGTCGAGCGCCATCGGGCGACTGAAGCGGCTGCTGGTGAATTGGTCAGTCTCCGCCTCGGCATTGCTCGCTAGGGTCGTCTGGCTGGCGTAGCGGCGGTGGATGGGGGCCCGGCGCTCAGGTGCATGTCGGATCTGCAGCTGTAGAGGGCGAACGAGAGGGCTGGTTATGAAGTCGTCCACGCTAGTGATGGTGTGACCTGTCACGGTCGCATCGCTAGCGTGGCGCTGACGAGGTGACGAGCAGGAAGGCAGCTCGAACGCCTCGTCCACCTCTGATCGAGAAGGCAGAGGGGAGAATGCTGCGCGGGGCGCGCCGGGGGCGGGCGTGTCCTCGGGGACAGGTGATGGCGTCGAGGGAGGCGGCGGTGCCGCTCTGGTCGCTGCAAATGCGTACTGTCGAGGAGGGAAGCTGCGAGAAGCCTGCAGGCTGGACGTACGGACTGGGGTCGAAGGCGTTACGGGCGTTTGGAGGAGATGGGATGCCGCGCTGACAGGGCTGATGGAAGAGCCCGGTGATGCCGGTTGCAGGTGACCGCTGAGCGAGAATGATTGAGGCGCAGGTGAGTGCGGAGCCGTGGCAGACGTAGTGGCCACCTGGACCGGGGCCGCATCCCTGCTGCGCAGTTTGAGGCCTTTGAGTCGAGCGACGAGGATGCTCCCGATCGCGGAGGTCCTTAGCTGAGACGACCTTGTGGTAGCGCTCCGCCTCAGCTTGTTGCCTGCTGACAGCCACGAGCTTGTCCGGCCAGAGCTGCCGTTCGCGAAGTGTTTGTTGTCGGTAGGCGAGGCCAGAGCTTCATAGGAGAAACCTGGATGAGCATGGCTCGCAAATGGGTCGCCGTCACCAGAAGTCGTGTGGTTGCGAGAGGTTCTCCACATCGTTTCGGCGCTGGGCGACAACACTCGTGCCAGACGAGCCAAGCCGACTTTGAAGACTGCGACCCTGGTACACCGCTCAACAGCAGGATCGGAAAGGTCTCACAGTCATGAAATGTCATGTTCATATAGACATATATCGAAAAGCGAGGATGACCTGCTCACACAATACCCCACCGAAATGTGTGGCCGGCTTCACCGGAGGGTCAGCATTTTCGCATCGCTGCGCCGCGATCTTCCCATCGGGGGTATCGTATTGGCTTCCCATGCTACCGCAGTGGGGCGGCACCCCCGAGCGTACGTCACGCCCTTGGTCTGCATGCCCAATTAAGATAATAAAGGTGGCCGAATCGGTGAGAATCCTCCCACACCAATGGCGGCGACACGAATCGCTGCCACGCCACTGAATCTTGGCGGCAGGAGGGTTAACGTTTCTTGCCCCGTACCTCAGCGCCGATGAACGCGGTGCGGTCCAGTCTGACAGCATCCAGCTAGAGATAGATGCAGGCCATACGTGGCGCGAGATCCGGCCGTGAGAGCATGCAGCGATGATATCTGCATCGCCACGCTGCCTTTTACTGTATAATGTGCATAGGACAAGCGCTATTCGGTTCCAGATCGATCTCTCACGCGTGCATGCCACCACGTCCCACTAACGCTCGCACAACCTCCGCGCAGAGGTATCCCTGCAGCTACAGATGAGCCGTATAGAGGCTCATGAGTAGGTGCACACCTGAACGTAGGGGCGATGAGGCCAAGTTCCCTACATGACAAGCGCTATTCGGCTCCAATACCGCCTCTCAGGCATGCAAGCCACCATGTCCCATGAGCAGCGCACATCGCTCGCGCTAGGAGATACAACCAGTGAACAATGAGCTGTTCAGAGACCGTGTGGAACGGCTCAGCTGGACATGAGAGCGATGAGACCCAGCTCACTGCAAGGGATTAGTCAGAAGTCTGGAACAGCACGTCCTACTCACCGCTGAACCTGTTCGCCGACGTACATCTCCCCATAGTCCTTCTGCGGGCCGAATCGTGCCACGGCCTCCTGCTGCGCGCGAGGCAGAGGCGCTAGCACGTGATCTGGCGATAGGTGCCAGAACTGCCCGTCAGCAGCAGTGAAGGCTCGCGACTCACGAATGTCGACGAGATGCGGATCTGTGGCCGACCCCGAGCCTCGGTCTTGCGCCGCTCCATGGCCTGCTCGTCAGAATATGCAACTGATTCTACACTCACTTGGACAGTCGCTTCGGTACAGACGACCTCGTGGAAGCCGGCTGATCTATTAGCATCGTTCCGGAACCTGACTCCCCCACCCTTGATAAGACCGCCCGTCATCCATTCGAGCTGCTTGCCCGCCTGGACGAGAAGGCACCCAGGCGGTATCCGCACGGCGATCTTCTTGCCGGAGTTGCGCGCCCAGATGTGTACTGGGCATTAGCGGAATAGGGATGTACGACTCACGTCCGGGGTACCGCGACTGCCCGTGGATTGTCAGGAAGTTCAGGTCGGTGTGGAAGCCAGCAAAGATCCTGCTCGTCAGCGCGGCCGGCTCGTGAGGCGCTGACTTACGTGCCGACTTTGCCGTACTTGTCGAGGTTTGTCGCAGTCGGCGCGAGAAGATGCGACCTGGCTTCAGCTTACACACGTATACAGACGAGCTCACCCGTAACGACCAGAGTCAAGGAATGTCCTCTCGTCTTCACCTAGGCCGACTGCGACCATGCGAGCCACGCCCTCCACTCTGAACAGTCAGACATGTGAGTGCCGGATAGACATACGCCTGCTTCATCATTGAGCCCCACTCGTCCATGCCACCAGCCCAGCGATCTTTCATTGCCTCCGGGACGACGTTCGGCGCCGAGCTGATCGGGAACTTCGACTCGTACGGCGGCTTCTCAGACATGCGATGGAAGAAGCTGCCTATCAGCCTTACGGTCGAGCGGCGGTGACCTACCGGCACTTCGGGTCTGCTCCATGGCCCGTAACATCCAGCGGTCTCTCCTTCTCCTCGAGTGTAGCGATGATGTTCAGGCACTCGTCGTCGGATGAACATTTGGGCTTTTCCGTGTTTTCCAATGTGACGCCCTGTAATGAGCCGGGCACGGCTGCATCGGCTTACGACTTGATATCCGACTTCCGGTCTCTCGTCCTGTCTGAGCTGCTCCTCTGGCAAGGCAAAGTAATCTTCCATGAGGTCCAAGAATCGATCGTTGGCTTCCTTGGCTGCACGCGAGTCGCGGACGATCAGAGCTCCAGAAGCGATGAGGGACTCGGCCGCCTTCCGAGCCTCGTCGTGGCCGTCTGCCGAGGTAGGGTCTGCCAGGAAAGCGTCAAGGGATACCGTAGGCAGGTCCATACTTTCGTCAACGCGTTGCGCGAAGAGCAAAGCGCGACCAAAAGTCAGTAGTTCAAACCGGCTCTAGACTGGACCGGGAGGCGTTCGTGCCTGTCAGATATCAGCGGGTCTCCCACGGTATGATCCTGATATTTCTGATCGTCGTTCAGATCTCCTACTATGCTACTGTACCACACACTATGGTCACACCGCGAGGGGCATTATGCGCTCTCTGCCTAAGTGGAAGCACTAGGCAAGCGCCAATTTATAGGTGGAATAACTCGTTCACTCGGCAGTCAAGTACAAGCACAGCGCCCGAGCCTTCCGATGAGTCTTTCGAGGACCATGCAAAAGAGCTCGAGCGCCGGAGACGCAAAGCTGAGGCGAAACGAAGGCAGAGAGTAAGTTCCGCGATTTGAATCGTTTCTGACATGCAGGGCGCCGAACTTGTAGATCACTTGGTTGTGACTGTTCGTGGAGGTAAGCAATGCTCGCTAGGCCGCGCTGATAGAGTTGGCCGCGGTGGCAATGGCTCAGCCGCTTTTGCTCCTTCTCGATCGGGCGGGCTGGGACCGCCGTCTGGAGGCAACGGCGGCCAAGGCGGCTCCGTTTACCTGACGAGCTCGCCCAACCTCACATCTCTTGCATCGGTACCCAAGCGTTTGATTGGCGGACCTGGGTCGTCCGGCGCTGGGAACTGGAAGAACGGGCGGCGAGGCGAGGACGTCATTGTGCGCGTGCCGGTCGGCACGGTGGTCAAGGAGCTTCGCCGAGACCCCGAAGCTGAACGTATCGCTCGCGACGATGAGGCCGAGGGCCTGAGTAAGGAGGAGAGGCATGTTCGCCGGCGGGAACGATGGTTCATCAAGCACCCGATGATGGAGACCTGGGCCCAGGAGGATCAAGATACCGAATTCTCATCTGCCGAGATACATCTGCGTAACGAGGGCTTCTTCCGACGCACGCCGACATTCGACGAGGAGCCAGCATTAGAGGAAGACATCACGCGACCGCTTAGCGAGCCGCTGCTGCTATCGCGCGGTGGCCGGGGCGGGCTGGGTAATCCGCACTTCTCGATCCCATCGTCGGCGAGGTACCCACGCCTGGCCAGCCGCGGAGCTCAGCCGGCCACACTCACCTTCTCGCTCGAGCTCAAGCTCTTGGCCGACGTGGGACTCGTGGGCTTCCCTAATGCCGGCAAGAGCACGATCCTGCGCGCTCTGACGGGACGGAAAGCCGAAGTGGCCGGATACGAGTTCACGACGCTGAACCCGCAAGTCGGCGTTGTGAGGGTTCATGACGACGGTTCGTGGCAGGGAGAAGGCGAGGTCGTCGAAGAGACGGAGATCGAGCGGCAGAAGGAACGGGCGACGCGCACAAGCGGCGAGTACATGCCTACCCACAAGGAGCTACAAGCCGGCACGCCTCAAAGCCAGACGATCGAACGCATGCGGTTCACCGTGTCTGATAACCCGGGTCTACTACCACTAGCGTCGCAGAACGTCGGTCTCGGCCACTCGTTCCTCCGCAGTATCGAGCGATCCCTCGCACTGGCGTTCGTGCTGGACCTCCGACGACCCGATCCCGTCGCCGACTTGAAAACGCTGCAGAATGAGCTTGAAGAGTACCAGCCCGGCCTGAGCGGCAAGGGCGCGGTCGTCGTGCTCAACAAGGCGGACGAGGTCGACGAGGGCCAGGGCAAGGACAAGCTCGAGCTCATGCGCGAAGCCCTCGGCGGTTCCATGGAGGTCATTGTGGCCAGCGCCAAATGGGGTCTGGGTCTCAAGCGCCTCGTCACCCTGCTGGCGGATAAGGTTCAAGACGCCAGAGCGAGATCGGCTGAGCACGAGGACGACGTGGATTAGCACTCCGTAGTCGCCTTCACCGTCCAGACAGTCACAATCATGCATACAACACGCCGCGGGCGTTTGTACCATTACAACAGAAAATACAAAGCATTCGAAATTGTTTTAGCCGAAAAAGTCCCAAGGGTCTTCCTCCTCTTGGGCCGCAGACCAGCCCTCTTCCTCACGACCGCCCCACTGGTCCTCTGTGGCGGACTTGCGGATGACCAGAGCCTCGACGCAGATAAGCTCCTCGCCCGGCAGGGGAGGAACGTATCGGGTGCCCGGACCGAGCCTGCCGGAGCCACCGGGCTGCACAGCGGACTCGTCTTCAGGCGCGGGCGATCGAGCGAGTTCGGTCCTTGCGGACGGGGACGATGCCAGGGAGCTGGTCGACATGCATGCACCCGGCTCGGCGACAGTGCGGACCTCAGCAAACGACAGCGAGAGGTTGTCGAGCGGTAGGCGAAGCAGCTCGGCTAGGAACAGGTCCTCCTCAGGCGAGGCAGCGGTCGATGCGAGCTTCAACGACGAATGGGGCTGTGTGTCGTGGCGGACTGCTGTAGCTGGAATGGTCGGCAAGTGGGCCCGGGCGTCAGAGATCGCCGCTTCCGCCATGAGCGCCCAGTCCGGGTTGGTGCCGTCCCCCTTGAACAGGTCCAGCCGCCTTTGCTCCCGGCGGGCCGCTGACTTTTCCGCCTTTTCCCTAGCCTTCTTGCCTTGCGACGGCGGGGGTCGCGGAGGCTTGGTCTTGGCCTTGGGTGAAGCCCGTTGGGCCGGCAGGGTGACTGGGACCGGCGCGTCTTCTAGGTCGAGGTGGAATGGCGGGATATCTTCGTCGGCCAGCGCAGACGTCTCGCGATGAGCCTGATCGGGGCTCGCTTCATCGCTGGTAGCATCGGCTTCGGCCAAAGCAAGATCTTCGGCGCCGAATATGAGCTTGCGGTCGCCCCGGATGAAGTCGGACGGCCCAGCCTCCCACTTGGCGCGGACCCTAGCGCGCCTGGTGATGACTGGTTCGCCCTTCACGGCGTGGCTGCCCCGACGCGGCTGACCCCTGTCGTCAAGATCGGGCCGGCGAATGGTCCATAGCTCGGGTGGGCCATTGTCCGACAACGACGCGGCGGACGAAACCGAGGACGACAGGGCGGGAGCGGGCGAGGGCAAGTTCGAGACGGAGCCATACAGGACAACCTCCCGCAGAATCATGACTGTGCCGCCGATGTCGGCCGCCATTTGCTCCAGTGTCCGCAATGACGCCTCCATCTCCGGGCGTGTCAGGCCGATGACCGTGCCGTCGTCTGCCTATGTCAGCATTGGGCCGCAAACAGAATAGATTGACTTACCGGCCAGACCTATCTCGTAGATGGCTTCGCCACGACCTTGCTTGAGCCGCCAGAGCATTTGAGTGACCAGCCGCTCGAACCGCTCGGGCGTCGGGTCGATGAGCTTGAGCTTGTACTCGATATGACCATCCTTGTCCCGCTCGGCGGCGAGTTTCGGCACGACACCGGTCGGCGTAGCAGCGCAGCTGTTGGCCGGGACGTGAACAAGGTGATGCCGCTTCGCGTCCGACTCAGGTTGAGCTAGCAGCGCTTCCCAGTCTCGAAGAGCTTGCGAGGTCGACAGTGCTGCGACTGCCGGTGTCAGAGCAGGAGTCGCTTGAACGTCAGTCGCCAGAGGGGAAGGCTGCGAGGCGCGTCGAGGCCGACCGGGAGTGCCGATCGGAGACGGAGCCTCCGACAGCGAGTGGGCGATCTCGTGCCATGGTGACGGCCGGAGAGGCGCGTCCCTCTCGCCGCCAACAGCCTTGATCGCGTGTCCAGCGGCTGGAACCACGTCAACAGCCTGGTCTAGGCAAGTGACTGTCATCGGGGTCGAGGCGTCTTGCCAGTGGGAAGAGGAGTGTGATGTAGTGAGGGTCTTTTGCAGGGATACAGACGGCGTGGGAAGGTCGACGCGCCTGATGGGTTTACTGTAATTGTTGTTGTAGTGTGGTGGCAAAGTGTTGGGCTCCTAACCGGGTGATCATGGTGGCCGCTGAAAGTCGAAAGCTGGTGGCTGAGGTGATAGCTGTGGGCTTCTTACTGCTGCTGGCACATAGCGAGTATGGTCACGGAGTTGTAATGAGATGAGAAGTAAGGAGAAGATGGAGAAAGGGGAAACGGGGCGGAGATGTGATGATGAATGATCGACTCGAGGTGGGGACCACGTGGCGGGACCAAATAACCTCATCCGAAACACATCCCGCCGGAGCCAGCAAGCCCTCCAAGTTCAGCCCAATGACCACTTCGACAGTCCGCTTCCCTTAGCAGCACAAGTACATTGGGCTAGTCAGCGCCTCGCGTGTCAAACTCAGATCGGTATGGACGCCCTTATTCCATTTACAACTTCCGGCTCGTTGGTGGACCTCGTGGACAGTGGGTTCTGCGTGTAATCGCAGCAGCATTGCCCGCTCAGCATCTACCAGAAAAGGTCCTGGTCATCCTGCGTGACGGCCGGAAACTCCTCGGCGTTCTACGAAGCTATGACCAGTTCGGTATGCCCTAACGACTGACTTTCCCGTCCACCACTCACCTATGCAGCCAACTTCCTGCTGGAATCGACGATTGAGAGATTACACTTCAAGCAGGAGTTTGCCGAGCGAGATCTCGGTGAGCGTCAAAGGCACCAACGGCCTAGAACGACCCTGACGGCGCAGGCGTTCTCTTGATCCGGGGCGAGAATGTTGTGGCATTGGGCGAAATCGTGAGTCGGTCGCGTCAGGAACCGCAGCATCTAGGCCTCGTCCCAGGCGAGACTGTTGGCTTCCTCCCTGGTCGTGCCACCGCTCAGCTTTCGTTCTCAATGCTGAGCGGGTCCCCATGCCCCAGGCTGCACTTCCATCCGTTCACATGCCCTAGATGCCGTGTGCCGGACCAAGCTGACGTCTCAGGACTTGATCCGAGAAGACCAAATTCCCCTGAGACAGATTGGCGTCGCTGAGATCATGAAGAAGATCGCCGACGACAACGTGAGTTGTCTCTCAGCGATGCTGGACCAAACTCACGCCTCGCAGAAGCGGAGAGAGCGCGATCACCACATCAAGGGCCAGGTCCTTCGCCAGCTGGGCTTCGACCGGGAAGGCAGGGAGGGCGACGCGTACTGAGTCTCGGCTCCGCTCAACCCATATTCCCTTCACCCTCACGCATCGCCAAAGTCTGATGTTCGGGCTCTCGTGTTATTCTGAGCCCAGTGGCTTCCGAAAGTGTATGTATACGCATCCACCACCAGCCCAACGCTTCCCGGACGGCGGAAGCAAATCTGGATGGAACGCGACTGATTTGCCACCTACGCCGACGACGACGTTACCTTCTTTCCTTCGGCCAGCTCGTCTCAGAATTGCTCTTCATCTCACTGACGCTCTTCACTTACCTTTGCTACTCATCTGCACCTTGTGCCCTACCGCAGACGGCGCTGACGCTTCGCTGATCACGCCAACCCCGGAAGTTGCTGATCATGCCGCGGCGCGAGGAAGCCGAGCTCGTGGGAGCCAAGCCTGACCCAACGTACGGACGTACTGAGCCCGCTGCCGACCGTGGCTCGGGCAACGTGACGGCGAAGGCGGAGATTCTGCAGGACTTGCCCTTCCTCGAATACGTGGCTTGCTGCCTCTGGTGAGCGGCCAGCATTGCGGAGGAACTGATGGGCAGCAACTACCCCTTTCGCCCGCTTGACGGAGACCAGCGCAAGTTCTGGCTCCTCACATGCGGTCACATCGTATGCAACTCGGACAAACACGACCGTGAGTCAGGCCAACACGCAGGTCTTTGCTTGCAAAGAATGAGCCAGGCAGGCTGACCCAGGCGGGCAGACAGGCATGGCGTGTGCTCGTGCTGCCGCAAGGATGGCGTGCAGGCATTCGAGATCGACGAACACCTTCACCCGGACCACCACAAGTGGTTCGCCGAGCCGAAGTCGCACCTCACAGCTGGGCGGGACCTCATCCAGGCAATGCTGCATCAGATATCCGAGGACCACCTGGCGCCGATCAAGGCACGTTGAATGCGAAGCCGGCCACTTCAGTGTCTGACTGTCTCAGCTTCAGAACGGACAACTCATGTCACAAGTCAAGGCGCTCCGAAAGGAGGTTCAGAAGAAGGATGTGGGTCCAGCGACTGTGGAGTCCCTTCGCTGACATTGCAGAATATGCTGCAGAGGGCAAAAGGCGAGCTCGCGAAGATGGCGGACCTTGAGGAGCAGATGGGGGCACTGAAGGAAGAGCTGGCGGCGTCGAAAGCTGAAGCTGTGAAGACGACGGTGCTGGAGGAGACTGTCGCAACGCTCAGAGAGTAGGTCGATTATCAGCGGAATCGTCCTGACAAGCAGACAAGTAGCCTCGCTGCGTCAGGCGCGAAGCGACGGTTCCGACTCGCTCATCTCTTCCCCTCAACGACCTGTTCAGCCTCTGATGCCGAGCAATCGCTTCCCTGTCAACGGGCAGCACAGCAGCCCGGACGTCTTCACCTCGCAAGCCGTCCTAGGCAAGCGGCCCCGCATCAATCAAGACAACTACTCGTGAGCCTGCCCTTCAGGGCCAAAGCTTATATTTGGCCTGGAATCAGTCCACTGTCATCAAACGGCAGTGCGCCTCGTCAAACAGTCTTCGGGCAACGCCTGACCGTACCGCTTCCCGAGATGACGGGACCCCTCCCTCGACCTCAAAGCGCCGCCGGCAAACGCCTCGCTCGCCCGTCCCAGCCTGTTGGACCTGGGCCTCGAACCAATCTATAGTGAGTCCGCTCCACCGTTCACTCCATTGACATAGCAGCAAGTACATGTTCGACCCCGCCGCCGCGCCGACGCAACGACCTGGCTCCGCCGTACCCTATGACCACCTCGGCGCGCCAGTTACGCCCAGAAGCCAGCGAGGCGGTTTTGCCGATACAGCCCCGCAAGGTAGCCTCGACCCTATCCCGGAGGAGACATACGGCGACGAGAACTATCAAACCCCGGTGCATCAGAGAGCGCGGTATCAGTGAAATGTCCATGTGTACATAGTTACAATAGCGAATCTGCAAATCAAAAGCCATGCAAGAGTGCCCCGCGTGCCCCGCTTTGAACGCGTGCGGAGATAGCCGGACCTTGGTCATCTGCCCGGCTCATGTGGAGGGGCACCGGCTATTCCTGCCAGGTATTCTGAGGAGAAGAGGTGTTTTGGCTTTTGGTGCTGCTTTACGCGTTGCATACACACGTCTACCATGTCGGTGGGCCGGAACGCTCTGCTGCGATCAGTCGCCTCCTCGTCCCCGAGGACGAGCTGCAGATTCGCCCGACCCACAATCACGGCGAGATGCCTTTCGACTTCCCCGGCGCGCAATGACACTCCCAAGACGTTCTCCAACCAGTCGCGCTTACCTCGTCTGCCGGTGCCGGACCTGGAGAAGGCGCTGGAGGCGTATGTCAAGTCGCTGCTGCCTGTAATGGAGCAAAGAGTAAGTTCACGTTTGCGCGTAGCGCGCTGACATGCAGTATGACCGGTCGACCCTGCCAAAGGAGCTGGAGAAGAGGCGTATCTACGCGAGGGACTTTGCGGCGCCTGGCGGACTTGGACAGGCCCTACAGCAGCGCTTACTCGACCTCGACCACGTCAGCCCGAACAACTGGCTGAACGATACCTTGTGGTTGCCCCTCGCATACCATACGTGGCGCGCACCCCTGATCGTCAATTCGAACTGGTGGTTGTTGTTCGCTCCGGATCCGAACGACCCGCCGTCTCCGGTGTATGACCCGTCAGAGGGAGAGATCGCAGACGGTGGTCCACCTAGCGCACGTAAATCCCGGTCGTCGAAGAAGCAGCCTGAGCCGGACGCATCGCCGCGCGAGATCGCTGTGGCCGGCAGCCAAGGCGGCGGCGCCGAATGGCTGGAGGAGAACACTCTGCCAATCTACCCCTCATACGAGCAGGCGACACCGAAGGAGTGGGTATCCGACTGGCAGGTCAGGAAGGCGGCTTGGCTGTTGAACAAGTTTGCCGAGTTCAGGACAAAGGTCCAGAAGTGAGTCCGCCACGATCAGACCCGCGCTGATCGCGCAGAGAAGAGCTGGAGCCAGATACGGCCAATGGCAAGCCTCTCGACATGGAACAATACAAGCAGTATGTGATACGGTACTCGGAGGAGCTGACATCAGGCTATTCAACTTCTCGAGAATACCGTTGGCCAACAGCGACGCGTTCTCTCGCCCGGCCCGTGATGCTCGCCATGCCACTGTCCTGATCGACGACTTTGTCTATTCGATCGACGTCTTCGATTCTGACCCGACAGTGCCCCTCTCACCAGCGCGCATCGAGGCCCATATCGCGGCTGTGGTGGAAGATGCCCGCCAGCGCCTCGAGAGTGGAGAGCAGCCTGTCCCAGTGGGCATTCTGTCTGCTGATGACCGTGACAACTGGACAAAGGTGAGTACCACCCACGGGATGTAGCTGACAGCAGAACCGAGAACGGCTGCTGCTGCTGTCGCCCGAGAACCGCCCCTCATTGGAGTCCATCTCGACCTCATTGCTGGTCCTGTCGCTCGACCCGTACACTCTGCCTTCACTCCCCACGACGGACCCGCTGCGCCTGCCTAGCATCGACGCTCAGCTGCGTGCCTGCTCGTCCGGCATCAACGGCGGCGAGAACCGATGGTTCGATAAGAGCATGTCGCTGATCGTGGAGAACAATGGCCGAGCAGGTCTGATGGGCGAACATTCGCCCGTAGATGCCAGTATCCCGTCGGCGGCAGTCAAGTACGCGCTCGCCCAGCCAGTCGAGTCGGGCGCCTTCCGCAATACCAGCCACAAGACTGCTGGGAAGTTCGAGCGGCACGACTGGAAGGTCGACGAGGCGCTCCGCAACGAGATTGAGGAGTGCCGGTCAAGGAACAAGAAGATAGTCGAAGACTCGGACGCGACGCAGCTCTGGTGGAGCGAGTTTGGGTGTGACTGGATACAGAGCACCGGTAAGTCAAGAGATCGCAAGCATGTCCACCTGACTGATCTTCGCAGCTAAGCAGTCACCTGATGCGTTCATCCAGCAGGCGTTGCAGCTCGCCTGGTTCCGGGACCAGGGATATGCCACGGCGACGTACGAGACAGCCTCGACGCGGTCTATGTTGCACGGGCGAACAGATGCCATCCGTTCCCTCACTGCCGACAGCCGGGCTTTCGTCAAAGCCATGACTGACGACAAGGTCGACGTGGGTATCGCTGTTGCGCCACGTGAATTGGTCTGACACGGGCAGAAAGCAGAGAGGTACCACAGACTTACGGTCGCATGCCAGGCGCACAACGCCTTGGCACAGACCGCGACTTCAGGGCACGGGCTGGACCGGCACCTCTTGGGTCTTCGCCACATGCTCCAGCCCGGAGAGACCCATGCGCTGTTCGAAGATGAGCTGTATGCGGCAAGCCAGGAATGGAAGATGAGCACGAGCGGACTCGGCGGCGGCACCCAGTTCAACGGTTTAGGGTGAGTGTGTGTTTCAGCTCATGCCCTATCCGCTGACGCATCGCAGCTTTGGCGCAGCGTGGCCAAATGGGTACAGTGTCAGCTGTAAGTCATTACTTTGCCAGATGGTCGATCGGGCTGACGATTTCCAGTCCTTGCCGGGCCAAACCAGCTCAAGTTCGGCGTCGAGTCCAAGCACTCATGCGACACCACATCGAGCGCTAAATTCAAGCATCACCTCGCACAGGCGCTGCGAGATATGCGGGAGGTCTGCGACTCTGCTGCTCAGGGCGGAGCAGGGGGGTCTCTGGATGGCATGGTTGAGCTGCTCGGGCAGAAGGTTGAGGCTTGATAGCAACAGGTGGATGTCACTCATTCCAGCTGCATGCGAAGAGACACTTGAGAGAATCATTGGTTGGTCAAGTGCGCAGCTGCGTTCTGTACATTTTGACATTGGGGAGTGAGAGCTGGTTCATCAGAAAGCTCAGATGATTCGGCTCCTCTGTCCGAGTGAGGAGCTCCGGTCGCTGTAGGACGGTATGGGTTCTCCTGGCATCCCCCCCATCTTCCAGACTTGATGACTTAGAACGGCGCCGTCTTTATTTGTCGAGCCGGTTTGACCCCATAAAGGTAGCAAAGGGTGATAGACACGCACAGCAGCGAACCCCAAATGCGTTGACCGTGGGCAACGATTGCATAGCTTCATGGATTATCATACCAACCAAACGACAGTACCCCGCAAAGATCATCACCGTCCGCTCTCGATCGCACAAGGTCTGCGCGTGCTCAGTTACTGGTGACACGCTGTAGAACGTCGCCGTGGTTGCCGGCAAACTGGGTCAACATGAGTGTCGCGGCCGTCTTGCCGTCGGGACCAAGCGAGAAGATCGCCGCTGAATTCTCACTGGGCTGCGTGCCGTTAATCAAGAACGTGTCTCTGTCCCAGTGTTTCAGGGGATAGGTCGAGTTCGAATCTTCAAATGACAGTATGAGCCCGGTTCCGTCGTTGTTCCTCCGCCTACTACTCGCTCGCGAGATCCGGGCAATCCCAACATAGTCGTTGGCATAAGTGCCGACGTAAGTGTCGAGCCCCAAGCTAGAGGTCGTAGAGTTCGGCGGCGAGAAGGCATAGGGATTAGAGGTGTAGAACGCGTCGAAGTACGAGTAGATGTTGTTCCATACGACTGGCCAGTCCTGACGTGACTCGCCGTACAGAGCAATGTCAAACAGCGTGTCGGCAAGGCCTTCTGGCCATCCGGTAGGGAAGCAGTTGGTCAAGCCGACGAATCCGATCTTAGCTTCCAGGTTGTACTTGACAAGTGACCGGACGCCTTGCTCGAAGGCTCCGGCGTGGCCGACGTAGGTGTAGCCGTCTTTATAGTCGATATCCCACCCGTGAGCGTAGAACCCAGTCTTGCCTGTTGTCGGATCGACGCCGCGAACGATCTGCGGCAAGGTCATGTTGTTAAGAGCGTACTCCGTGACGAGGGTGTCTCCCGACGGTAGCTTGCCGTCCGCGAGCAGCATCTGAACCCATCTGGCCAGGTCAACGACATTGGATGATGCCCCGCCTGCTGGAGCTTGGGCGTCCGGGTTGCGATGTCCTGTAGCGACCCAAGTCCGATTAGCGCCGGAAGTCGGATAGTGCAGCGTTGCCCGGTTGCTATGGGACAGAAAATCGCTGTCGCGGTAGCTTGTCGAAGACATACCGAGCGGGGAGAAGAGGTAGTCATTGGCGGCGGTCTCCCAGTCCTGACTGGTTGACTTGGCGGCGGATACGGCCGCGGCAGTCAGGCCGTAGTTGCTGTATGAGTAGGTGATTCGGAACGGTCCGGACTGAGGGGCGAACTGTAGGCGGGACAAGATGGTCTGGCGGCTGAAACCCGCCAACTCGAGGTCTTCGCCCGCGGGGCCCAGTAGACCGGAGCGATGCGAGAACCCGTCGGACAGCAGCAGCTCGTTGGTCACGTATGGATCAGGATATTCGACCGTGAACGCCGGCCTGTTCGTGCTTGCGTTCCAAGCGGTAATGCCCTTGGTGATGAACGACGCGACAGCGGTGGCAGAGAGTGGCTTCGAGACGGATGCTAGCTGGAACACCGTGTCGGCCGTGACGGCGTCATTTCCGCCAATCTTCCGGACACCGTAGGCGTTGGTGTAAACTTTGTCCTGGTATATGACAGCGTACGAGATGCCCGGTACTTGGGTAGAGTTCGCGGCGCCGGCAGCGAGCCGAGACAGAGTATCTAGAGCTTTCTGAAAGTTCGAAGGGGTAATATCGGCGAGCGCGGACGTCGCCAGCAGGAGGACAAGCAGGAACATGTTCAGCGGATGTGATAGGGCGAGGAGTATCCTAGAAGTGACCTTTACTGCTTAAGTATATCGGCAGACGCGCATGGGTCGCTCGAGGACCTTCGCTTGAAAGCCTTTTCCGCGACTCCCTTCCCGTGCCAAGACTGTTCCCACGCCGTCAGGTGATCTCACCAGCCAACATTGTCCGTATCCGTACATCCATGTGATCTGGCAGTCTATGCACGGGAGGGAGGGGCGGTAAGCGGGGATCTCTGGCGAATGGAGTCGCAATCCAGTGGTCATGTGCCACACGGGCAGCAGGTTTTTCGGGCCCGACGTGGCGTACCGGTCGAGATCTCTGCCCTGGCGCGATACCCGATGAGCAGCGGTGAACAAATCGCGGCAGATCGATTCTGGTACCCGTCCATCAATGTTGCGGTAGCTATAACAACCACAGGAACTACATAAATATCTATTCCCTGCACGGGTTCATGCGTCCAAGACTCGGACCCTGGTTTCCGGGCCGGACTGACTCGTTCCCTTGACATCCTCCTCTTTCTCCAATTGGCCGGAGCTCGGCAAGGGCTCTACCGCCTCCTCAAGGTGCGAATCAGTGAAAGAAGGACCGGCCTCAACAATGTCCTTCTCCGGGGCGTCGTCCGGAATGACCAGGTTGAGGATTGACGCCACAAGGCCAGTGATGAGGTACGGCGTGGAGATGACGATGACAATGCTGTTAAAGAAGCCTTGTAGTGCGGCGCCGGGGGAATTGACGTCGGCGAAGAGGTAGGTGGCCCAGTTCGGCACGAGCATGTTGCCAAAGCCGAGCGCTCCTGCCGCAGCGAGGATGAACCGGTCTTTTCTTGTGAATTTGATGTACGAGATAACCTTTATGCCGGCCGCGACGACCGAGGCAAAGAGGAATGTCGTGACGCCGCCGAGAACCGGGTTCGGGATAGAGAGGAAGACACCGGAGATCTTGCCGAGAACGCCGTAGAGGATCATGAAGCAAGCGCATATGTAGCCGGCTTTGCGGTTGGCGCATCGAGTCAGGGCGATCACGCCGTTGTTCTGGGCAAAAATGCTGATCGTCAGCGACATCACAAGCGGGTACGAACCTCATGGGGGTGACGGTGAACAGGGCGGAGAAGAAGCCAGCCATGCCGTCTGCAAGCACTCCGCCTTGGATGCGAGAATCAAATTCAGGCTTCAAGTCAGCGCAAGCTCCACGTCGCGAGACATACCCCGTCGACCTCGACTCTTGACAAGTCCGCGGAGGCGGTGATGTCGCCGATGGCCTCCATCGCCAGCACCACGTAGACGGCTAGACTTGGCAAGACGGCTGGCCCGTAGACGCTGAGCTTGAAGCGCTTGACCCACAGGAAAGTAATCGCGGGCGACGTCTTGATGCTGGTGGCGTCGACGTAGCCCGTCGCGCCGGCTACGATCATGCCGACGACCAGACCGATGATGATGCTTGCGTTGCGCATGAACGGCGAGCCAAAGATCTCGACAAGGATGATGGTCACGAAGCTGAGGAAGCCGAGACCGAGGTACTGCGGCGAGCCCCATTTCTTCGCGCCCTTGGCGTAAATGGTTGGGCAGAGCTCAAAGATGCTGGGTGCGGCCGGGCGGGAAGCGCATCCGTTACTGCCGCCGCCCCAGTTGAGGAAGCCCGACTTGCCGATCAGAGATACGCCAATCATGACGACTGTCAGGCCGGTGACGATGGGCGGGAAGATCTTGCGCAGTTTCTTTGGCGGCACAAAAGATAATGCCATCTCGAAGAACGAGGTCACGAGGAAGGTGCCAATCAGGGCACCATACGCGCTGATGGTCAGCTGAGTCGTCAGTGCAAGTGGGCACTTACTCCGGGCATGCTTGCCGAGTGACTGTCCCATCGGCATTCTTGATCGACGGACAGGTGCCATCGGCGTACAGGGCGTTGAAAATGGCCGATCCGGTAGACAAGCTGGCAAAGGAGGTGCCGACGACGGTGATTAGGCCGGTGCCGATGTAGTACCGCGTCTTGGGGATCCTGATGCGTGACATCTGCACCATTGACAAGATTCCCGAGGCGATGAGCGATGCGGAGATCAAGTACGACTGGTAGTCCTGCGCGAATCCGAGCTGGCTCGCGAAGATAATCGGCGGGGTGATGACCCCTGCCAGCATGGCCAAGGAGTGCTGAAAACCTGACATGAGCTTTGCCTGAATGCGCGACTCACCGCACACGATGGCGAGCAGGAGCGGAAGGTCCGCATTGAGGCTATAGAAGGGCGGCGCCTTCCGTACAGACCGCTTGCTGTACGGAAACTGGGGGAGACAGAGATATCCGTAGTTGTAGTCACCGAGCCATCCTTCTTTGGTCGTTACTTTCCGCGCTGCCCGCTTCCATACGGGGTCGCGAGCGATCGGTGCATGTGGTTCAGGCTGGTTGGTGATCATGGCGTATGCATGGCGCTGAACGTAACAAGGTCTCTGCTTAAGAGGGACGAAATGCTTATCTCATGATAACACCCGGATAAGCAGGTCCAATCAAGCCGGTCTCGTTATCTCGTCCATCCGGCTTATCATGGTTTACAAGACATTTACGGCTATGCTCTTCCGTCCAAGGGGTGATGCCCGATGCCAAGCTTCTTGAGCTCGTCGAGGCGGGTCGGGAGGTCGCGGTAGAAGTCCTCGTAGCTCGGCCGGTCGTTGCCGTACCAGGCGATATCGGCCATCGCCACCAACCGGGGGAAGACCATGTACCAGAGGTGCTTGACGTCAGGAACGTATTCTGTCCAGACCTGTCCCTGGACGCCGACGATCAGGTGCTTCTTGTCCTCTTCGATGCCCTCGTACGGGTCGAAAGAGTACACTCGGGCAAGATCCGAGCCCATCCCGATGGACAATGGCTCGTTTGCCTCGGGGCCCTGCGCGTAGTCAAAGTACAGCCGCGTCGGTGCCTGAATGGTCGATACCCCCAGCTTGGTCGCGCGTTGAGCAGCCTTTGTCCAGTCTCGCCAGGCGAACACGAGCGGGTTGCCGTCGGGAACACCGCCGTCAATCACCTCGTCCCAGCCCAACAGCCGCCTGCCCTTGCTGGCGAGGTGTTTGCCGATCTCGGACGTGAACCACCGTTGAAGCTCGTCCATGGTCTTGCCGCCAATATCCTCGAGTTGCTTACGCGCAGTTTCCGATTCAAGCCATTCGGCTTTAGGGCATTCGTCGCCGCCGATGTGGATGTAGGGCGAGTCGAACACGTCGCAGATCTCATCGAGGATGTCGCGGCAGAACTGCATGCCCTTCTCGTCCACGCGAAGAACCTCGGGGTACACGCCCCAGCTTCTCCCGACTCCCACCACCTTGCCATCGTACCCCAGCTCCGGATAGGCTGCTCGCGCCGCCCGCATATGCCCCGGCATATCCACCTCGGGCACCACGATGATGCCCTTGGTCTTGGCGTACGCGCTCAGCTCGCGCAGCTCGTCCTGGGTGTAAAATCCGCCGTGTCGCTCCCCGTCAAACGTATCCTTGTAGCTTTCCGGGTAGAGGTTACCATCATGGTATCGAGCCGGTCGGCCGACGACCGTGCCACTGCGCCAAGCGCCGACTTCAGTGAGCTTAGGCCACTTCTTCGACTCGAATCGCCAGCCCTGGTCGTCGGAGAGGTGGATGTGGAGCCGGTTCAGGCGCAGTAGCGCCATCCCGTCCACGAGTCGCCGCAGCTCGCTGATGGGGAAGAAATGCCGACATACGTCGACCATGAAGCCGCGCCATTCGAATGCCCCGTCTTTGCGCATTGTGTGAGATGTCATACCAGAGTGAAAGAACTGAATGGTCGATGTACTTTGTATACAAGTATGTGACGCGGTGCACTAAGCGCCCGGCAAACGAGCCGCCGCCCGGATGGCCCCGTCGGCCAAGCCCGAGTGGGGCGCCGAGTTTGCCGAGGCCGAGTCGGTGCCTTTTCCGCCGGATCACCTGTGAGCGGTTGTGTACTCTTTCTGGCTGCGACTCCATGGGGACCGACGGAGTAGAGGTTAGGCGGGTAGATGGATACAGCCGTGAGCCGCTGCACCGGCGAGTCGGATCATGCTGAACGGTCAGATGAGATATTTGAAGCTTGCTTGTCAGTGATGGTGGAGGCTTTCGCCCGCCGTCAGTGAAATCCTTGACTGCTCCTTCCACTTGCTCAACGTGGCCAGATCCTCTTATAGGCGGTTCCAACGACTATGACCTGGATCTCATCCGGCTCGACCTGGCCGGCTCTTTGGCGACTCGGCTCTGGCAGCGCGCGGTGTATGTTATTGGATCAGATACGAACATCTCCTCAGTCATGGTCCTGAAACCTCCATCGTGTGTCTCTCAGATAGATCAACGGCTAAGCCCGCAGAACTCTCGCAGCTATGGAGGTCAGCGACGAGGATCCTGGGCTGGCGTACCGAGAAGAATACGAAGCGAAGCTGCCGACGCATCTCAAACAGTGGAACGACGAAGTTGTACGCCAGGCACGCACACACTTGCGCCTCCGCCCCAGCTAACTCTCTTAGCTTGTCCCGGCTCGTGATGCAGCTTCAAAGGCGATTCAAGGTCAGAGCTCGGACCACTACCTCATCACCTGTCTGGCTACAAGGCCCAGTGCACAGCGTCAAGGGCACGGATCTGCGCTCATGCGCTTCGTCATGGACAAGGCGGCCGCAGAGAACCGTAAAGTCAGGCTCGCAAGTCAGGAGCGGTGCTCGGTGAGTGCATGTAAAGGAAAGCCCTGACATCGCAGCGAGCGTGGTATGAGGCGCTTGGCTTCCGTGAGATCCACTTCTCCACCTTTCCCTCCCCTACAGGCGAGGTCATCGAACGCTGGGTTGAACTGTGGGAACCGGCGCCTTGACAGCGCCATCAGGCTGTAGCTACGCTTCTCAATATAGTCCAGTGATTTCGAGACGAAGCAGGGTATTTCTGTGCTGGGCTCTCTTTGCCAAGGTCGCCTTCGTCTCTCGTAACGATAATGGCTGATACACCCGGTATAGTGGCAGGGCGGGTTCCCGAATGTGCACCGAGCTATTCTTGGTACAGTAGGGGTCGGAAAGTCTTTGGACACTGTTCGGTGACGATCTTAATTGCGGCCGCGGGTGTGCAGCTCTCACGCCATGCATATGTCCCCTACATACCTCAGACTCTCCTCGTAGATCATTCAGAGGGGTAGGTAGATGCTCATTGGCTCCAATTATGCATGCATACACCGCAGCCCTGCCAATAAGCAACAGAAGGTCATTGACCAGAAGTGGGGGTTTGAGGTTACTCACCATACTTATATCTTCGTCCCATGCATGGTTGGAGGTGAATGCTTCACTTAGGAGGGTTATTCTGTCCTTGAGAGACTGTCACAGATGCACTCTGTCAGTTGTAAACGAGAAATGGCCAAGGTATGCCTCGATAGAAATGGCAGAGTTTGGCCAAAAACAATGTCTTTTGGGCCATTTTGGCGGTTGGCATCTGTCTACCGAAGACAATATCTCTGCTATCAACTCAAGAACTCCCATGCAAGTTGATAAATATGTGATCTATTGCCCTGCCAAATACCACAGCGATAGCTGCGATACTACAGGAGCTGTATCCACAGTAAGTATAAGGACCCAAGCAACATCTCCATCTTGAGAATCAGTGACAAAGCTGGGCCTCAGCTAGCGGTGTCACTGGGGTTGCTATGCATGCATAAATCAGTGTACCTAGTCTTACAGTACTACAGAGCACTCATGTCGAATTCTAGGGCTCCATGATGCATAGAGCCAAAGCTACAGGAGGTCAAAATGAGTAGCCGTCTTTGGCGGCGTCCAAAGACTTTTCGACCCCTACTGTAGCCTGGGTTTGGCTAATGCCGGAGCGCTGCGGCGGACGCGCAGCCGCCCGCGGCGGTCTCCGAGTTGTCCTTGATCTTTGCCCACTGATAATGCTGCGGAGGCGGACGCCGAAGGCGCTTACCTTGCTTCGGGATGTCGCAAGGCCGGAATCGCCGGCATGCCGGCCTGATTCGAGCGCGGTATACATAAGCTACCTCGTAGCTTTCGCCAGGGCTCCACAAGGACTCGTTACAGACAATGACTTCGGATGCTCTACAGGTTCGGCGCATCGAGGTCTATAGCGGTAGGAGACGATCCTTTCAACACCGCGCATGAGCTGACGACAGACAGAAGCGATACTAGACGCCTGTTTGACGACCTCGGTTGCTGCTCTCGCCCGTCGTGAGTCAGTCCGGCCCACCAGCAAGTCCTAGCCCTAACACGCAGCTAGATCCAATAGTAGGAGCCGCGAATGATTACGACCCGAACCTCCTTCGGCTCGCACTGGCGGGTATTTTAGCCTCGAGTTTATGGAGGGGAAGGGTGTACGCGGTGGGCGGAGGCGAGGACATCTGCGCTTTGATGATCGCAAGATCCCCGGCGTACGTGCGCAGCTACTCGGCTGCAAAGGGCCGTCTTGAGCTGAATCGTGAAGGGACGTTGCAGATCCTCACGACACGCCTGCCGGAGACGATCCCGGCGCTGCGTACCGGCGGCAACACGATGCTAAACTGCCTGCGCACCTGAAGCAATGGGACCAGAACGTCGTAAGCGTACGAACTAGACTTTTGTATCCATCCTCTGATCATGGGCCTAGTTGATGCCAGCTCAAATGGAATTCGCGCAAGCGACACAGAATCCAGCCTCCGCTGAAGCCTACCGAGTCGCTTTTCTGGCGACGCGACCTAGCGCTCAGCGGAAAGGCCATGGCAGTGCTCTCATGCGCTTCTTGATGGACAAAGCTGCCAAGGAGGGCAGAGGGATCGGTTTGGCGTGTCAGGAGGATTCGACCGTGAGTATCTGCCCTTGGGTGAGTCTGCTGACCGCTAGAGATCATGGTACGAAAGCTTGGGCTTTCGACAGGTCCATCATGGCCAGTTCCCCTCGCCTCAAGGCACGATCATCAATACGTGGGAACTTCGCTGGCACCCTGTTTGAACAGCGACCGGGATTGAGCAGCCGTGAGACGCCGGGAGAATCTGTCGAAGGGGGATGCTTCGGTTCTAGGCCTACAGGGCAATCTGCGACCACGGCTCGAATCAAGTCACGTCTACGGCCGGCGAGTGGCCCTTGCATGGCAAGTGCGACAAGTGGAAGACGACCATGTGGAAGGCACGTGCCGGCCATGGCATGGTGTGTTGTATGCCTTGAGTCTGTATCATGTATTCATGTAAGACAAGCGTTCTTCCGACGAGGGTACCGGAAGCCAGCCGAGTACACCCATTCTTTTGCTCTACGCCTCACTCAGAACCGTCTGGCGTCTTCTTCCCATCCCCGAAGGCCATGTGTCCGATGATACCGACGACTAGTAGGAAGATGACGAACACGAGCGGGATTCCACAAGCCAGTCCAATTTCTGAGAAGCATCAGCTTCTTCTCCGAAGCTCGCTCATCGACCCTCACCCCGCAGATTTCGGCGTGACTCTTGACCAGGCAGATCGGCAATTCGTACGCCAAGCTGATCCGGCGGGTCTTCCGCGACGGTGTGCCACACATCAGGCATCACCGGTTGCCATCCTGTTGTCGACAGCAATAAGAGTTCGACCCGTTCGGGTGGATGATCTTGCAACTCCGGAAACAAGCCGCGCATGATGTCCACTGTCTCCTAAAAAAGGCAGTCAGATCCGACCCTGTCCGAACACATACCTCGGTGGTGTCCCCAACAAACCCAAATACGCTCTTCTGACGACCTCTATAGGGCCAACGGGGCATGAAACGCAGCTCGACTCTCTTTGTGGGCCGAGCATTGCGGGACGAGCGGTCCGGCGGGTAGGTGGGTAAATCCGCCCTATCAAGGTCGTCGATCGCATCGTCCTCGGCGCCTAAGCTGGTGTCTTTCCGGAAACCCGCATGACTATGCTCCTCAATGGTGAGGCGCTGGTATCGCGGGAGGTCTGCCATGGTATGGGGAGTGAGGAAGAAGAGGCGGGAACAGCAGTGACGAGGAATTGCCTGCGGATTGTGATTGTGCTATTTTTAGCTGCAGATCCCTGGAGCACCGTGACTTGGTCTGGTCTACAAACTCTTGCCACTCTGTTTCTGTGCCCTTTCCCGCATCCGCTTGCGCATGACCCAAAACAGCGTGTCTGCGAATTCATGCTTCCTCGGTATTATGGAGCGGTCATTTTCTGATACGGCTCAACAACTTCCGGTGCATATACGTGCCAGAAGCTCTTCCCGGCCAGTTTTGGAGTAGGCACACACGACGCAACCGCAGTTCAGCGGAGGCATGGCATGGCATGTGAGCGAAATGCTCGACCCCACCGGTTCACTTGTGAGCCAGAGACCCAGATCGATTGGAAGGGAGGCATGTGACATGCAGCGCGGTCGTGTATCAAAGTCTGCAGAGCTCAGTCCTAGCTGGCTGCCTAGAAGATTCCCTACCTGAGTCTGCATGTACAGGCCACGACGGAAGCACGGCGATGAGCCCAGCTAACGACAGGCGGCAATGCGGACCGGCCATGCCCCGCAACCGGCTGCCGACCACTATTCTCCGCCCCAACAAAGCTAATGCGGGACTCCACGCGCTGTGCCGGCAACCTGCGTGCCTTACGGAGGAAGCCGCTTATCGGCCTGGAAGAAGCGGGGTAACTGGAGCCAAGCCACGGTTCTCGCTTATCGCTTCTCACTAGTCACGGGTCTATCGCGCTTGTCTGCTACCCGGATACGACAGGCATACGCACAGCATGTACTTGCTGCTGTCACGACCACATATATCGCAACCCCAAGCGACTGGAGTTGGGTAACTTCATCATCATCCAGCATGGTCGGAATCCTCTCAGACATCACTTCGGCTGCTGGTCAACTCGCTGGACTTGCTTTGGGTAAAGCCAACAAGACCGTTCAGGAACCCTACCATCCTCTGTCTCCGCTCTCACCTGACGAGCTGCGACATGCTGCTCAGATCGTTAGGACGGCCACGGACAAGACTGGATTCACATCGTCTCTCCGGTTCAAGGCAAGTTGCACCGTTAGAACGCCTCTGATGTCTCAGGCTCTCACGCTGCTGGAACCTCCGAAGAAGGAACTGGTCGCTTACCTTCTAGCGGCGAGGAAGGGACCTGCTGCGCCGCTCCCTCGCCAGGCTCAGGCGCTGGTATCGCATCGCACGGAGGAAGCGACAGTCTACACTGAGTACATCATTTCGCTTGATGATAACGGAGTGCTGTCGTCTCGACCTCTTGAGAAGAACGAACATGCGCCGCTCGACCCGGACGAGCAGGTCGAGGCCGAGCAGATCCTGTTGAACGACCCGGAGTTCATCGACGTTGTCAAGAAGCTCAATCTCCCCGAGGGCTCAGTCGTCGTCGGAGATTCATGGCCCGTGAGGCAACTGGCGGGAGCAGGAGTGCGTGCTGATTTTCCAGTACGGTACCGACACCTTTGAGGACTGCCCTCGCTTGATTCCGTTCATGCTGTACTTGTGAGTGACCGGCAATGACTCCGCTAATGGACAGCCGACCCGGTCCTCACGCAGACACGAACCACTACGCCTATCCGCTGCCGCTCCTCCCGGCGATCGACGCGCACACCAAGAAGCTCCACTCTCTCAATTTCTACCCGATCTATGGAGGCGAATCCGCCGAAACTATTGAAGACTTGTGGGCGCGAGGGGAGAACTTCCCCTGGCACAAGCTGCTCGGATCGGAATACGTCCACGAGCTCCGCAAGGAAGCTCCTCGAACCGACGTCAAACCTCTCGAAGTCGTCCAACGCGAAGGAGCGAGCTTCACTGTCGAAGGCAGGCATGTCAAGTGGCAGAAGTGGGAGTTCTTTGTCGGCTTCAACGTGAGTCTCTCCCCTGGACAACGCTAACATACAGTACCGAGAGGGCATGGTCATTCACGATGTCCGCTACGATGGCCGAGATCTCTTCCATCGGCTGTCCCTATCGGAAATGTACGTCCGCGTGACGGCGAGGTGCTGACCGACAGGACTGTCCCGTATGGCGATCCTCGAGCTCCATTCCACCGAAAGCAGGCGTTCGATCTCGGAGACGTCGGAGCTGGCTTCTGCGCCAATCAGTTGGACCTGGGCTGCGACTGTACGTGCCGTCCGCACCAGCATGGCTCGCTTTCTGACAGGCAGGCCTCGGCACGATTCACTACTTCTCCGGAGACGTCCTGACCTCGCGAGGAGACGTGACTCACCTAAAGAACGTTATCTGCATGCACGAGCAGGACGACGGCATTGGATGGAAGCGTGAGTTCAAGTTCATGGCCCGCGCTCATGGTAGACACCAACTACCGAACCGGCAATGCTACAGTCACCCGCCACAGGCAGCTTGTCCTGCAGACCATCTTGACGGTCGCCAACTACGAGGTGAGCGGGCTCTCATGATCGCGCTGACCCGCAGTATATCCTCATGTGGAAGTTCGACCAGTCTGCTGGCCTTCACTTCGAGACGCGCGCGACGGGTATTCTGTCGACACACGCCATCATGCCAGGCGAGACATCTCCTTACGGTGTCTGCGTCGCCGATGGCGTCTTCGCTCCGAACCATCAGCACATCTTCTCGCTGCGGATCGACCCGGCCATCGGCGGTCTGGGCGAAGGCAACTCGGTCGTCCAGGAGGACAGCGTGCCCATGCAGTTTGACCGAGCCAACCCGCCGGCCAACAACCGGTACGGCGTCGGTTATACTGTGGAGAAGACGCTCTTCAAGAAGAGCGGCTACGCCGACGCAGCGCCGGAAAAGAACAGGATCTTCAAGGTGCGCCCTGAAAAACCGCCTTGGCCCGTGCTGAGACAGCAGATCATCAACCCTTCGCGGGTGAACCCCATCTCGGGTCGCCAGATCGGGTACAAGCTCGTTCCGATGCCGTCGCAGCTCATGCTCGCTCATCCGGACTCTGTGGCCTATGCACGGGCCGAGTTGTAAGCCGTTCCGCCGTCCCTATGGGCCACGCTAATCTCTCAGTGCCGAACACCATCTTGTGAGGCTGGAATTTGTCGAAGCTTGCTGACGGATAGTGGGTGACCCAGCACCGGGATGGCGAGCTATTCTCAGGGGGCCATTACACGAACCAGAGCAACGGAAGCGCAAATGGCATCCGCTCATGGGTGCAGCGCGGCGACAACGTCGAGTCAGACGAGTAAGCGTCACAAGTGATTTAACGGGAAAGCGCTGACTCGGCAGCATCGTTCTGTGGCATTCGTTCGGCCTCACCCACAACGTACGCTCCTCTTTACGCTCCTGGCTGACCGACAGACCCGCGTGGAGGACTTCCCGGTCATGCCGTCCGAGATTCACATGCTGTCTCTTAAGCCAGTCGACTTCTTCACCACCAGTCCTTCGGCCGATGTTCCGGCGAGCACGCAAGCTTCCAACCGGAGCGTTCTGCACGGCCACTTCCAGGGCGACCTCAAGGTCGAAGAGCAGGCCAAGGCCAATGGGCACGCCAATGGGAACGGCAACGGGCACGTCAATGGCAACGGCAATGGCAACAGTTGCTGCCACTAGATCCGAGATCGATGACGGACCTCAACTTCAGAATGATCAGATGCTTATTTGTACATAACCGTTGATGCATTCCTGTATTGCACTATGGTAAACACGTCCCCGTTCAAAGCGGTGACGCCGAGCTATGATCTTTTCATAAGATAAGTAGGCAAGGCAGATACATAAGGAGAGGGTGCCGCCGCCGCGAGCTAAGTTGACGCCATACCGACTCCCAAGTCATCCAGTTCCGCGCCCCCAAAGCCAATCGAGACTGCAGCCCGTGTCCCCTGTCACAGCTGTGACACGGCGCGACGATGATGTCGGAAGTTCAACAAAACTCATCATGTGCCGCGACAGGACCGACACGCTCCTCGCTCGTGTGGCCTGCCTAGAGTGGGTTGCAAAATACTTCGTACATATGATTCCTATTGCCTGCACGCGAGGACCCCGTCGATGACTCGAATAGAACTACCAGAAACTTTCAAGCTTTACAACGCCTTCACAACCTCCTTCAGAGCCGCAAGAACTAGCTCCTCGTGACCGATATATCCGATCAGCTGCAGAGAAAGAGGGGCCTGTCATCTTCAGCGCCTATCCTGCAGAACGGCGCGTAGGCATTGCTCACCCCGACCGAAACCTTGGCATCGAAGGTCTCTTTGATCCATGCTTCGTCCGAGTTTGTTGCCTCATACGGCCTGTCGTCAAGCTTTGGGTCGATCAACAGACCGGTCGGGAACACGGCGGCGGGGTAGTTGGCCAGATTCCAATAAGAGGTGTACTGTGCGGTGAGCTTCAGTTCGAGTGAGCTTTGTGAGACGACTAACGTTCCAGTACTTTGCAGTGGTGAGCTTTGGCGCTGGCGTGGCACCGACCGGCGCGAGGCAGACGTCGACGTTGTAGGCCTGCCAGTGCTTGGCCAGCTCGGCGCGGAAGTCGTCTCGGCGGGCGACCAGCTGCAAATGTCAGCATGAAGCCTCGGACGAAAGAGCTGACGCACGGCGAGGGAGTCCTCAAGGGTGAACTTCTTGCCCTTGACGTGGCTGAGGATCCACTCGGTGAGCGGCTGGATCGGCTCACCACTGTCTGCAATGTGGCCGAGGACTTCTGCGCCTGAGTCGGGCCAGTACAGCTGGCTCTGGATATCAGCGCCGCTGGACCTTGTGGACTCACGATCAGCTCCCAAGCCTCTTTCGAGCGGATGAGGTTCATTTCGACAAGCTCGAACCGGTCGGAAGCGCGGAGCCGTTCGATGGCATGGTTGAGCGCCCGCTGAATGGGAGCTGTAGGCTTGACGACACCGTCCGTAGCTAGGACACCGATCCGGATCTTCTTGCCGCTCAGGTCGACCGGACGCCACGGCTTGACCTGAAGGCTGGCGGTCAGCTCACGTAGCACAACACGACCTACTATGGGTCCCGCAACCAGGGCTTGCTGTCGGCAAGGATCTTCATATACAGCTCGAGGTCTTCCGGCGATCGCCCCATAGGACCATGGGTGCAGATGATACCTATCGTCAGCAGCGGTTTGTCTCGGCAGCTCACCTTCGTATCCGGCAGGACCGACGGGCATGTTGCATCCGACAGGGGGAAGTCGCGCAACGGAGGGCTTGAAGCCGTATATACCGCAAGCAGCGGCCGGCTGAATCTTCAGCGCTGTCCCCAGCTCGGGCGGCGTGACTTACCGACCGGATGGACCCGCCGATGTCGGTGCCGATGCCCAAGCACGAACCCTTCATTCCGATGAGAGCACCTTCGCCGCCGCTACTGCCACCGGACGTCAGGGCCGTGTTGAACGGGTTGACGGTTACGCCGAGGTAGCAGGACGTCTCGAGGTGCATCAAACTCTGAGGGTTGGTTGTTTCTGCTGTTAGCTCGTGAAATCATTCGGCGACTCACTGACGAAGAAGACAGCTCCAGCTTCACGGAGAACGCTGACCATGAGGGCGTCCTCCTCGGCGTACATGTGCCCGACAAGTGACAAGAATCCCGAAGGCGCATCATGTCCCTTGACATTGATGTGGTCCTGACGGGTCAGCGCGGAGGACGGAGCTGACTTGCCTTGATGGATACAGGGACGCCGTGAAGCGGGCCGACCGGCTCGCCCGTCCGCTCAAGCTGCTCGTCCAGCCACTTGGCCCGCTCCAAGGCTTCGTCGGTGAACAGCTCGACAAGGCAGTTGGTTGTCTGCTGAGCGATGGCGGCAGCCTTGCAGTACGCCAGAGCGGTCTGCACAGCCGTATAGGTCTTTGCTCGGATGGCGTCCCGGAGCTGCGTCGCCGAAAGATCAATGATCGCCAGTTCGGTTTGGTCGAGGATCCCGCTAGCTTTCGTCACGGTCGACACATTCGTGGGAAGCGGGAATGCGTTCTTGGAAAGGCGGAAGGCGTCCGGGATGGTCGACTCCCGTTGAGCGAGCGCTTTCTCCAGCAACTCGGGGTAAGGCGGCACTGCAATGGGTGACATATTGATGCGGGTGTAAGGTAAGGCGAGTGTGAGTTGCCTGTGACAAGGACATAGCTACATATACCGCTCCCTTCGGGCTGCGACAACATGCCCATGGGGAGACCGGACGCACAAGTAACGCCTTGGACAGGCTATCGGTTAACGCAGACGGGGGATACCCCGGATGGTCATGTGACGGGGACTCCGGTTCACGTGATGGAGCCCCAAGCGATACCCCTTTATCCGCGCGGGGTGGTGAATGGACCTTTCTCGCTTGTCGCTTATCGCTTTTAACGTCTTATGCCGATATCAACAGATCGCCCTCGGCCCTGGTACCTCGGGGAGTGCTCTTCTTGGCCTAAGACCGCTTCTCGCATCTGGACCGGGAGGAGCATGACATCCGATAGCAAGTCATTCGGGACGGCCCATCGCTGGCGGCGTCACAGTCTATATATACAACGCAGACGGGGAAGCTAACTCTTCTCCCCTGAACAGCCAACACAGCATGCCCGCTGCCGCAGATTTACCCATTCCTGGATCTTTGGTCCTCATCGACGTCAACGATGAGCTCGGTCGCCTTCACGCTGGCGGCTCCGGAGGCAGCGACATTGTCCTCAGCCCGACGCCGTCCAACGATGTTAACGACCCTCTCCGGTGGTCCAACAAACGCAAGCAGCTTGGCCATGCCATGCTGGTTGTCTGTAAGTCGGTAGAGGCCCAGATCACCAGCCTAACACCTGCAGATGTCGTGACAGTCGGCATCTCGTGCACGTCACTCTACTCTTGCCTCTTGACTATCTCTGCCGGCACCACGGTGCCCCTTGCAACCCTCAACGCCGGAACGGGATACAGTGAGCAGTCCGCCTCAACAAGAGCCCTACTGACATGCAGTGTTCCTGCTTCTCGGCTGGGGCGGATTGATCACTCAGCCTCTGGCTCTGACTTACGGAAAGAGACCCGTCTACCTCGTGTCCATGATCGGTGTGCTGGTGAGTCTGGCGGCCCTGACAGTCTGACACTGCAGGGCACGGTCATTTGGATGAACTTCATCAACAATGAGAGCGAGTGGCTGGCCAACAAGGTCATCCAGGGTCTCTTTGCCTCGCCCATTGAGATGCTCATCGAGATCTCCATCGCCGACATGGTGGGTCAGCGAAAAGCATTACGGACCCGTGCTGATTTTAGTTCTACGCGCACGAGAGAGGCTTCTACATCGGTATCTATGGCATGACGCTATTCGGCAGCAACTTCTTTGCTCCAGCATGGGCGGGCGTGAGTCTGAGCTCCGCTTGCATGGCTGACGGTTAGTGGGTCAACGGTGCCTTGGGCTACAAATGGGTCTTCTGGGTCACCGCAATCCAACAAGTCGTTGGCATCATCGTCATCTTCTTCTTCCTCGAGGAAGTGAGTTGGTACGCGCGAGCGGGGCTGATGTCCAGACCAACTACAGTCGCGGGACTACAGAGATGGCCGACACCACTCAGCAGACGTCGTCCGGTTCCTTGGACGACGAGAAGGCAGTCGCCAAGAACAGCCCGCAGATCAGCGTCCAACCGGTTGGACTCGAGGGCGTCGAGTACTCGTTCGCCGAGAAGTTGCGCCTGTTCAGTGGTCCTCGTGGTTCGACTTCGAACCTGATCAAGATGGTGTACAGGCCGCTCCTGTTCCTTCGCTTCCCCGTTGTTGTTTGGTAAGCCCCTGCGGTCGGATATCTCTAACGTCAGGGCGGGACTGCTGTACGGATCCGCGCTCGTCTGGTACAACGTGCTCAATGCCACCGCCGCCGTCATTTTCACCAGTCCCGGATACAACTTCTCCGAAGGCCTCATCGGCATGACCTATGTCGGTCCGATGATTGGCGCGATCGTCGCCTGGCCATGGTCCGGCTTGATCGCCGACCGATTCATCTTGTGGTACGCCCGTCGCCGTGGCGGCATGCGAGAGCCCGAGGACCGGCTGTGGCTCCTTGCCCTTAACGCCGTCCTGTGCCCCGTCGGGCTTATCCTCTGGGGTGTCGGCGCCGCCAAGGGCATCAACTGGTTTGGCCTCGTGTTCGGCGGAAGTCTCGTTGCATTCACCAGTGCTACCGGCGGCGCCTTTGCCATCAACTACGCCATCGACTCGTACAAGGATCTGTCCGGCGAGATCATGATCACTGTCATGCTCATCAGGGTGAGTCTCTCACCCACCAGCCGAGCTGACGACAGAACTCTCTCTCCTTTGCGATCGGTTACGGAATCACGCCTTGGTTGACGATGGGGTACCAGAACACCTTCGTCACGGCCGCCATGGTCGGCCTCTTGTTCTACGCCAGCTTCTTCGTGGTTATCAAGTTTGGCAAGTCGTGGAGGGCGTCTTCACGGGCGGCGTACTGGGGATATGTCGAGACGAGCGTGATCTCTCACTAGCGGAAGTTGGGTGACTTTGTAAATTCAGGTTGTCAGATAGTCAAAATGTCAGAAGAAGCCGAGCAGGTATGCATCCCCGTGCCGCATCGCGGTGCCCAGCCATTGCATGCTCCGCCGTCTTGCCACTTGCACGTGAGGAATGCATGCCGAGACAGCGAAGCCTGGACCCGCCAAGAGCCGAGAGCCCGCCTGCCACAATTGGCAATCCGCGCAGTCACGAGGACCCCGGACCGGTCAAGTCCACCCCGAGTCCGGTCCCGTGGGGACTCCGTTAGAGCCACCGATAAGGTGTCGCCGCTTTCACATTCTTGTGCTTCTTTATCGCTTTGCTATCATGACAGACACTGCTGTGCCGCCAATGGCTTTGACAACAGGAGGGGAGGTCAAGAAGCGGAAACACTTTACGCGATCGACAACCGGGTGTCGGAGCTGCCGGGAACAACGTGTCAAGTGTCCCGAGGGGCCCGAGGGTTCGTCCGGCCGCAAGATCCAGTGTCGCCGATGCTGGGAGATCGATGAGAGGTGTTACTATCCCGCTGCGGGCAGGACGAAGCGGTCCAGGTCGGGGAATGGTCGGGCCAGCGCGAGTAACGATTGGGAAGCGGCGGAGGAGGTCGAGCACTGGCCGGCGTCGCCGAGATCGTCAACTCCGGTTCCTCACGCCGCTTTACAACAGGACTGGAGCATGCTCTTCTCCTCGCTGATGGCGGGCGCGTCGCAGCCTGCCCCGGCACCCGCTATGACTGCCACCTCCGTCACTGTCAACCTGCCCGGCGCTTCGACGTCCTCTCAATCGTCCGCTTCGCAGGACGACACGGTCGCCGTCTCGACCTGGGCTTTACCCGATCCGGTTGAGTCTTTCTTGGAGTCAGATCCTGTTGCATCTGGCGAGACCATAGACTCGCTCGTCCAGGATCTTTGGGACACTGTGCCGACCGACGACACCTCTTTGCAAGTCATTCAGCGCCCTTCAGGCAGCACCGGCACTCAGGAATGCCCCCCGGTCGACTGGCTGCAATACTTGCTTACACCGTCGACTCCGATGAGGCCGCTTTCAACTTTCACTCTGGCGGCACTCTCCCAGGACGACTCGGCGCGCACGACGGTCTCCTACTTTGAACGTCAAGGTTGCAACGAGATCGTCGCTGCGCCGAGCTCCAAATACAACTGGATCTTCAACCAGTTGTTCCCGCGGGTCTTTGCGACCCTGTCCCAGACTGCGACCGAGCCCTCTCATGGCCAGTGGATGCGGGGATGGCTGCACGCATCGCTGTTGCACCTCTCGTACGTCCATCGCGGCAACGTCGAGACGGATCGGCGGATGTCGCTCGCATGGCGAGACGAAGCCCAGACGCAACGGCAACGCGCGTCATGCGCCCTGCTCCGAGCCAAGATGAAAGCGCCGGTCGTGACGTGGAGGACCGAAGAGTACCTGTGAGTATGCCTGAGCAGACCTGGGCTGATCTCAGAATGGGCTTCTTCATCCGCTGCGTCGCCGACATGCTTGATTCGGGACGGTTCGTGATCGATCGCGACTCGGCGTTCGAGCTCGACGCCAACTCGACATCGACCTTTTACCCCAGTTTACGCGACATGATCGCTCTCTACGCCACGCTCCAATACACATGCATGCCGCTCGAGCGGATTAAGACGCATGGGCCGTCGTTTGAGATTCCCGAACAAGGATCCGACTGGGTCGAACAGTTCGTCGGCTTTTCAAGGCGCATGATCCGCGCCATGGGCGAGATCACGCACCTCGTTGCTAGCCGGTGGTCGGTCCTCTCCCTGAACAAGGCAGACCTATCGGCATTGCTGCTGCAGAAGCGCGCGGAGACCTTGCTGCAGGAGATGTCGGCGTTGAGGGATTGGGACACCTGTGAGCCCGGCAAGTCGAGCAGGGTCCGCAGAGGCAGTATGGTACGTGTTCCCGTCTGTTCATGGCTGACCTCAGGTCGTCTCGCATGCGCTTCGAATCATGATTCTTTGCGAGCTGCTAGAGGCATCTCCACTAGACTCGCGGGTCGTCCGGTCTCAAGACGCTGCGATCGAGCTGGTCGCTGATGTCGAGCCATCCGTCGTCGCCGGCTTCCAATGGCCTTTGACCGTAAGTGCCAGTCTTTGATTCCGCTGATGGTCAGATCCTGGCGGTCTACTGTGCGGACAGTGAGAAGCGGCAACGACTAAGGGACATGCTATCCGTATCGCTCAGCATGTCCTTCGGTACGGGGTACAGAGGGACGTTTGAGGTTCTCAGCTTGTGTTGGGAAGCATATGATGGGGTCGGCGAGTATCCGAATGGGATTGCCCCATGGAGAGATGCTTTGGATGCTTTTGGTTGTTCCATATTCATATGAATCTACGGGTACCAAGGAGCGTGATCTTGTGGCAGAGCATCCTACCTGGTTTCGGCGAGGACGCCCGGATTGGTCAGAACGCTCGGCGTGAGAGTCGATCCTTTACAGAAGCACATGACGACTGTTTTCAAGATCAACATCCATTCAACGTGGGAGATCCAGCTTCCCTCGAGCGGTCTGAAACGCTCGGCGATCAGCTTCAAGGGATGCGCTGGTGGTTGCAAAACGCCTGAACGGGTGTTTCAGCGCCGCGTTCCCTTATGACTCGGGGCCAATCGACCGAATGGTGCTGGAAAGGCTGTACGGGCTTGATAATGTCGTCCGGTAATGCACCGAAAAGTGCGTCGGTGCCCCCTGCGATCAGCGTCCGACCTAAAGGGAGACACGGATGATCGTCGCTATCCCTTTACCGGATCGTCCGAAGCACGAGGGTACACGTTGGTTTTGGCGACTCCTTTACGGATTCTACCCGTACTCCCTATGCGACATCCGCGCATCACCTGGCAGCTGACAGGTATAAGTAAGCATGAAGTACCCTCCTCCTGGCAGATCACAACCGAGCTGGACTCGATCGAACACAGTACTCTAAGAACAGACTACGATGCTCTTCAATTCAGCCATTGCTTCAGCGGTGCTGAGCATCCTGAGCGTGGTATCCGCCGCCCCGGCACACGCCGAGGTGAGTCTGCTGAACCGGCACCGGGACTAGGCCCATGCGGTGTCGCAGGTGGACAGGTCGCTCGATGCCCGGGACACCCCGCCTGCGAAAGTATTCATGGGGTACTGGAGTGTGTAAGTTTAGCTCTTTCCCGACGAGGATATTAGCTTATGGACAGCTGGGCGGGACAGGGTGCAGCGCTGCCTACGAGAGAGCACTTGGCTGGCTTGACGCACGTCATCTTGTGTAAGTTCCGCTCTCCGAACCTCATTGGCAAGGCTAACCTTCCGGGCAGCTTTCGTAAGCAACACCACCTTTGTCGGCCCCACCGCTGGTGTGATCGGCACCGGACCTCAAGGTTTCATGGCCTCGGACAACAATGCTTGGAGCAGTGCCACGCCCCAGGCGCTCCGAGACGCGGCTGGAAAGCCGGACCTCAAGGTCATGGCTGCCATCGGCGGATGGGCGCTTGAAGAGCCGTTCAACGCTGCTGTCCGAGGCGGCCAAACCGACCAATTCGTTGCGAACTGTGTCAAGTTTGTTGATGCTTATAAACTTGACGGTATCGATCTTGACTGGGAGTGAGTCGAGCTCAACTATGCTCAAGGATGTCCTGACGTGCAGGTACCCGGTGAACGGAGGCGAGTACGACACGACGGATCATCCCGGAGACATCGAGGGTTTCGAGCTTTTGCTCAAGAAGCTGCGGGCCGCGCTGCCCCAGGGCATATTGCTGACGGTGGCAATCGGGGCCAAGGCTGAGGGCCTCAAGGGCTTCACCGCCGCCTCGGTGCCAAAGTACGACCCGTATGTCGACTACTGGAACGTCATGTCGTACGACTACACAAACCGGCGTGACCTCAAGACCGGCTTCCATGCCTCCAACTCGATCATGGAGACAGTCGTGGCCGACCTCGAAGCACGCAACTTCAAGATTTCCAAGATGGGTAAGTTGAAAGCATGCGAGAGGATCCACGCGCTGACCGGCGCAGTCATGGGATACCCGATGTACGCCAAGTGGTTCCAGATGACTCCGGCACAGGCCGCGGCCTGCCCTGCCACAAAGTCGATCGGCTGCGCGATGGGCCCTTACGAGGGTGCCGGCGCCCTCTTGTCCGGCTTCTGGACGTGGAACACCGCTCTTAACGTCCCGCCTTCGATCGGGAGGGAACACACGCCCGCGAGCAGGCTCGGCAGCTCATCCGCCGGGAACATCACGGACTGGAACGCTTTCGATGACAAGACGGCCCTGGGATCGGCTACTGTCGATACCGTCAACAATGTCTTCTGGACCTGGATGAGCCCCTACGACATTGGCCAAACCTGCGCCAAGTGGCACAAGAAGACGGCGGGCACAATGTACTGGTCGATGCTTCAAGACACCGGTGTCACGGCCGGAGGTCCCCATGTGCAAGCCCTACAGAACTGCGTCGCCGGCGGGTAGACCGCCGCTTCGTAGCGGAGAGATAAGACAGTGTACGATAGCAGCAGAACGTGTACGATATATATGATCGATGACTCAGCCAGTGTGCGCAACCCTCGGAGGACATGCACCTCCTACCCCGTCTACAAGCTCTCGTCTTCTGGGATCACGCCGTGAAGCCTTTGGGGCTGCCTGATGACCCTGCCGTACCGAGACAGCTGCTGTTCTTCCTCTGGAGTCATGTCCGGTGTTGGTCATGCGTTTGATAGAGCGGAACGCGGGTGTGTATACATATGTCATATCGCGACCTGGACACCCGGTCGTCTCACGACCGTGCGTTGCAGCATCACCCAACGGCTGTTTGTCCATGAGGAGAGTGTGGCCAGCGACACGCTCCCCATGGATCCCGCGAGGTCGTATGCATCAGGGAAATGGCTGCACCCACAAGTCGGCTTACATGTCCGAGTGCCTCGCCTGCCAGGAACAGACCAGAACTCTCTACGGAGGGTTAGGGGTTATGGGTTAGGGGTTAGGGGTTATAGGGTTAGGGGTTATGGGTTAGGGGTTAGGGGGTTATTTAGGGTTATTAGGGTTTTATTTTGGGTTATGGGGTTATAGTGTTTTAGGGTTATTAGGTTATTAGGGTTAGGGTTATAATGTCGATCATAATGAAACAAAACTTACCTTGCTTAAAGGTGACGATTTAGATGTTGTAGTTAAAGACCAAAAACTT
>JAXQGU010000076.1:0-266701 GCA_037040355.1 Cutaneotrichosporon sp. M94-02A
TACTAGCTGGTCGGCACATTGCTTGGCTTCGCGGAGCAGACGGGACGCGGCACTTTCAATGTCCTATGGCCGTGGATGTTAAGGAGGAGTTGTGTGCATTGTATCCCATCGATCCAGAAAACTGGGTGGCGAGTGTTTCGGATTGGTCACGTGACTCGCTCTAACCGGGAATGTCCGGCTCGAGTTCATGAACGCACGTCCGTTAGCTCAACGAAGATACATAGGTTCACTCGGAGTAGCGGGGACCCAGATGCGATGCCTTCTTCAGAGCTGGTGACCCAGAGACAATGGGAGAAGTCTCCAGTACGCTCGACAAGCTCGAGAGATGTCGCCCTCAATGAGGCTCATCTCGACGAGGTACGTCCACTCCTGTCAAACGTGCACACGAGATTAGGTGCTGAGACAAGCAGGAGTTGGCATTGCTGTACTGCCAGTACTTGGAGACACGCAATCATGGACATCTGTCTAAAGTCATCCACGAGGAGCTCTTTGGCGCGGTTAAGGTGGAAGAGAACGAGCACGTGCGAGGAGAGATAGAAAGAGCGATCTTTGGTCAGTCACCCTCAGATAGGCAGCAAAGAGGGCATTGAGCTGAAACCGACCTGCAGATGGCGAGTTCGGTGAGATCGAAGGTCTTCTCGGGCGGATGGGCGTCTTGCGGTCGCAAGCGCAGAAGGCATTCCTATATCTCTGCTACCGCCAGCAATTCCTCGAGTACATCGAGAATCGTGAGTTTACCCCTTGCGCTGGCCAATGGAGGCCGCTGAGCCTGTACCAGGGGAGTCGCAGAAGGCGTTCAACCTTCTGCAGAAGCGGCTGAAGCCGCTCGAGCACTACCAACCGGTTCCGAAAGACTTCTACGAGCTCGCGTACCTCACGTCAGCGTCGACCGTGCACGATGCGCCATCTTTCCGCGATTGGGAGGGCGCCGGTCCGGAGCGGGAGAAGCTCGTGCATGTTTGGAGGGAACTCATCAGTAGAGGCAGCGCATCCCATGGTGAGCCCGCGATAGTGAGTTCTGATACTGACCTGCAGGTGGTCGGCAAAAACAGCCTCCTCCGGACAGACTCGTGACCCTCCTGAAGCAGGCGGCGGCATACCAGGTCCTGACGGCGCGCTCGAGGTCGTCACGCCGACCGTGGACCATTGACTCGTAAGTCAAACTGGATTGCTCCGCCACTGACGGCCTAGGTTGTTCGAGGACTACCATGTCGATGCGCTCCCGACCACGCTCCGTCGTCTTGTTGCGGACCACCGGACGAACGTCAAATGCGTCGACTTCCTCGGTCCAGAGGATGCAAGGGGCGTCAGCGGATCCAGCGATATGACGCTCAGGATCTTCTCACTCGACAGCGGCGCGGTACAGTCTATGCTGTCCGGCCATACCTCGCGGATCTGGGATTGTCGCACATCGCCCGATGGGCGGTATATCGCAAGTGCATCCGGAGACGGGACGGTCAGGATCTGGTCCTCGTCGGAAGGCGAGTATCTCGAGGCTCTCAGTGGTGGAGGCGGAGATGTCTATGGAGTTTGCTGGAGGCCTAACGACAATGTACGTATCTCGAATGATGCCAGGGAGTAGGGCGTCCTGATCATGTAGGGGCACATCGCGACAGCATCGTACGACAGGATCCTTCGGTCGTGGGATGTCGAAACGGGCAGACAAGTCCGAACCTTCTCGGGACATTCGCAGAGCACGCTTGCTGTGGCGTTCGACCACACAGGCAAAGTGATTGCGTCTGGGTGAGTTCCGCATCTCGTCTGAGGGTCTGGATCTGACGGAGCAGCGCGAAAGATAAGCAGATCCGGATCTGGGACGCTGTCGGCGGCATGTGTGCCCAAACGCTGTCAGGCTGTCTCGGCGAGATCACCTCGGTCGAGTTCGACAGTGAGGGCAAGTACCTCTTGGCAGGTTGCAAGGACAACTCGAATCGGCTCTGGGACCTCCGAATGGTGAGTTTGGTCAAAAGGGGGTTTGTCGGTCCAAGCTGACCATTCGGCAGCAACGGAATATTTACCGGTACACCGGACACCAGAATACATCCAAGAACCTGGTCCGATGCTCGTTCGCGCGCAACTGCTCGGTCGTGGTCGGCGGGTCCGAAGACGGCCAGATCTACATGTGGGATCGGGAGCCTGCCCACTCTCCGGAATCACGCTCGGACGCCGATCTTCAGATCCGACGGCCGGTGAAAGCCCTGAGCCCGACGGCCAGTCCGCGAGATCCTTTCCAGCGCGCCGGAACCGGTGCCGAAGCGCCTCTCGATCTCGACAAGTCTTCGGGCGGGACCAACGTCCGACCACTGCAGGTCGTGGAGGGTCACGCGGCCGGCGCGGTCTTCGATGTCAAGTGGCGCGGAGATAGCATGATCAGTGCCGGCGAAGACGGCAAGGTCGGTATCTGGGGTGTCTCGCAGGACGACGATGCGTAGTGAAGGGGGATGCATGGATCATCCAGAGGCGGTCTCGGTCGTCTCAGCCTGGCGTTGTTTCTTCCTGAGCTTTTTACGCTGGTTCTTCGACAGCTTTGCGAGGGCATCGTTTGTGATGACGTCCGATGGTGAAGTGACGGGTCCAACCGTGGTACTCTGGAGACCGCCGGTGCTTTGCGTGTCTTGCATTGGTGGTGGAACGGCCGAAGCGGGTTCACCACGCGCAGGCGTCGCCGGCTTGGCAGCCTTTTTGGCCTTTTTGCCAGCTAGCAAATCCAACCCTCCTGTCTTCTTCCGCTTGCCCAAACTTGACGCCCTGGACTCCTCCTCTTCATCATCATCCGAATCTCTCAATTTACGAGTGACGGCTTCAGCCTCCTCGTCGCGCTTCGCACTAGCCTTCGCCTTGGCTTTGGCCGTCATTCGCTCGAGCCGCTTCTCGAGCTCTGACAGGCCTTCGCGACCGGGAGGTTTCCGGCTTTTCGGCTTGTTTTCAAGCGGGTGACCAAGACCTAGTCGGTCGTCCTGGTTCCCTGCACTGGCCAAGATTGCGGCGAAGTCGTTCTCGGTTGTAGAAAGCGGCGCCGAGGCGGATCGCGAGGGACCAGCTGTGGGAGCGGAGACGCCGAAATCTTTTGGGATCCACGAGGCGATTTGTGATGCCCAAGAGGACGCTGAAAGGGCCAAAGCCTCAGGGGTGGGCGCACTATGTTGCGAGGTCATATCCGCAAGACTCAGGTGGTACGGAGATGCTTGGCGGTCCAAGATTCAAGTGAAATGGAGATGTCCATGGATCGTCGACAAAGTCGGTGTCAACGGTTGTTGACAAGTCACGTGCTCGCCAAAATGTTGTCCAACGAATTGATTCATCATGTCTCTTTATTAATCCTTCTTGCCTCTCTTAGGATCTGCATGCTCAGAAACCGGGCTGCGCAGCTGTCTAGACTTGTTCTCGATCCCTCGTCGTTCTTCCCCCTGCCCTCGCCAGCTCGTGTTCCTTCAAGAATCGCATTCGAAGCTCGTCATCTCAATCCATTAAACCCCTTTTTCCGCGTCCGAAGCCTATCAACAATGAGGGACACACCAATATTGCCCTGTGGGAACTTCTCGACCATCAGCATCGAGCCTTCGTCATCGTCTTCGCACCCGCTGCAGAGACCCACATTTCGCATTCCCGAGACACTCAAATCGCCATTGGAGGAAGCTGCTCAGCACTTGCGAAACGGCGATACGGTCGCGCTGCCTACGGAGACGGTGTATGGCCTCGGGGCCAACTCGCTCAGCCCTGAGGCAGTGAAGAAGATCTACAGGATCAAGAACCGGCCGAGCGACAACCCGTTGATCATCCACGTCTCGAGCCTGGACATGCTCGACCGCCTGTTGCCGCCCAAGTCAGTCTACACCCCATCAAAGCTGTACATGGCGCTCATCTCGGCGTTCTGGCCCGGTCCACTCACGCTCCTGTTTCCCTCGCCAAACCCACCACCACCTCCGGCGCCGCAGACCAACGCTATCCGAATGCCAAAACACCCATTGGCTTTGGCACTTATCCACACGGCCGACTTGCCTGTCTCGGCGCCGTCGGCCAACTCGTCCGGTCGTCCGAGCCCGACTACCGCTCAGCACGTCTACAACGACCTGCGAGGCGCAGAAGGGCTCGGGTGTATTCTGGACGGAGGCGACTGCGGTGTCGGAGTGGAATCGACGGTGGTGAATGGCCTGGCATGGCTAGAGGGCGGAGGCGGGTCGATCGATGTGTTGAGACCAGGCGGTCTCGGCGTTGAGGAAATCGCCAGAGTAGTGGCGGAGGTCGATGGCGAGGCGGGGAGGACGAAGATGCTCCTTCATGGCGAACCATGGTCGCCCGCTCCGGCACTCCGCGCCCAGTCGAAACCGGCAGCCAAGTCCGCGACTGCCGCGAAACCAGCCGTCGCGATGGCGCCTTCGACACCAGGCATGAAGTACAGGCACTACTCGCCCCGCGTCCCGGTCTACCTCTTCATGCCGAGCAACACCTTTGACCGACCGGACGACCTGGCGCCGCACGCAGAGACCTCAGCGCAAGGTCTGCTGCGAAGTATCAGCAAGCGGCACGCTGAGAATGGCAAGCGGGCACGGATCGGTCTCCTGCATTACGAGGATTCGCCGCTGTCCAAGCGTATCTCGGAACTGGAGTCTTCGGAGCAAGCGGCGGACATTGTACCTCTTTCGCTCGGCAAAGACGCGACGTCAGGCGCACAGCGTCTGTTCGGCGGAATGCTCCGTCTCGAGGGGAGATCTTCGCCTCAGGACGATTCGTCACCAAGCAACCCCACACGAGAACCCGACGGCGTGGACGCTATCATTATCGAAGGGTGCAGTGACGCCGGACTGGGTCTGGCAGTGATGGAGCGGGCGGGTAAAGCAGTCGGTGGCGGAGGCAAGAGCGGGCATCTCGGGAACGGGCAGACGTCCCATGGCGACGGACAGCAGGAAGGCCGCTACTGGGTTGAGGTGTAGTCGGTCAGTAGAGCATCATAGACACGCCAATATAGTTTCCAACGCCAGTCTCATAGATTCGGCTTATCATACGGCTTGCATCCTCTGCATTCACCTCTCGGACATCTCTAAATGCTCTGATCGCAGCATGGACAGGTTCTCCTCCCGTGCAGTCGTATTTGGAGGCTTGCGTCGCTGAGAGGCTCCACTGTTCCAGGCCTGTACATCTTCGACAAAGTGCTGCCACGCGCCTGCAGTCGTCAGTCAAGATTTCGATAAGCCGATGGCCTGATACGACTTGCCTTGTAGCAGTCTCGCTATCTTGCCTCCGTTCGACATGCCACGACGTTGATCACTGGGGAGTCGCGCCTGAGTGTTTATATAGTACATTGGCACGCCTGCGACCATGAACGCTGGGACGGTCAGCTCAGACGGCCGCTCTGTGGTCTCGCGCGGGTCTCCTCACCGACGGCAGCTAGAGCCTCCCATGGGGCGGCAAAGATGGGCATAAGCAGCAAGAACATGGCCACCTGCGACATGATCAGCGCTCGCTTCGTCCCTTGAATTGGAATGTGACGCACCAAGCAGAACACGATTGGGGTGACGATCCAAGTCTTGTACGGCCTGTTGAGATGAGGCTCCTTGACGCGCAAGACTAAGAGGCCGAGCACCGCGGCGAGGTAGAATGTCCATGTCGTGATGGAGAAGAAGTTGAGCAGCGTCCGGAACCCACCGCCAAATACGACGTAGAGGACCGTGAGCGTGGCGTGCAGTATCATAGCATGATCGGGCGTGCGTCTGCGATGATGTAGGCGGGTGAAGATCTCAGGCAGGAAGCGGTCCTTCGCAGAAGCGTAGATCAGCCCAGCGGCTGCACGATCAGCGAGTCGCGCTATAGCGCGTAATGGGACGGCGCACTGGTGTAAAAGCCATTGCTTAATGCGCCAAAGCAGCTGATGGCCACGAGGGTGCTGAAGACGATCACGCCGAACCGCCCAATTGTTACACGGCCAAAGTCGAGCGCGACCGTGTTGGACGACGCGACAACTTCCGGGCTGAGTACGTTGAAGTAGGCCAAGTTGGCGAAAAGGAACAGGGTGAGAACGATGGACATGGACGAGTGCAGGGCTCGTGGGAGATCGCGTTGAGGATGGTGCATCTCTCCAGCGACGAACTGAGCCTTTGTCAATCGAGGTCCCTGCTTCAACGACGGTGGGTACTCACGTTGCACTGGTCCCAGCCGTCGAAGGCCCATAGGCCTGAGTACAGGGCTATAGCGTAGCTTCCCGGGGAAGTCGACGTGCCTTGGAAGATCTCCGCGGGTGACAGAGCGGGAGCCGGGCCGTTGCGGATAAGGAAGATCAGGCCGAGGACGAAGACAAAGACGAGCGAGACGATCTTGATCCCCGTGATGACGACGGACGAGGCGGTTCCCATCGTGCGCGACACGAGGTTTAGTATTGTGGCGATGACGATTGCCAGGACAGCCGTGATCTGCGGTCGTTATCAGCGGTGAGACTGGCTTTGTGCCAGATTGCTTGCCTTGAAAGTCCACTCGGAAGGGTTGCCAGATGTGTCTGACGAGACCGCGTGGTAGATCATCCGGTTGACATACTCCCTGTCACAGTGTCAACTCAAGGCGAGAGGAGAAAGCAACAAACACAGGACCTACCCGAAGATCAGGGCAATGATGGCGGAAGAGCCAGGCTTGAGCGTCGACACGGCTGTCCAGGTGTACAAGTAGGAAGCCAGCGGGCCGAACTGACAAATCATCAGTGGACGAGTTGTGGCCAGCTCGGCATCACTGACTGCATAAGCAAGGTAGGCTTGAGCTCCGCCAGATAGAGGTATAGCGCATCCCAGTTCAGCGTACGAGCTGTACGATCAGCATCTCATTACAGCTGCGGTCGTCGTAGACGGGCCTACCTCGCTCCGGTCCATGCGAGAAGACCGCTCGCGATCCAGACGATCAAGCTCGCGCCTGGGCTGCCGACCTCGGCTACGACCACGCCCGGAGACGAGAAAATTCCAGAGCCGACTTGCATCCCGACGACCAACGCCATAGCTGATCACGAGTCAGCACAAGATGACTTAACCGCCCTAGAGGAACTCACCGCGCATGACGCCGACGTGCTTCTCGTCCGCGTGGTCTCCCGTTTCTGCAGTACTGGGCGTCAATGGCAGCAGACCATCGCGATAGTCAAAGCCGCCAAGACTCGTGGCAGTGGACAGTCTGCGCATATGGCCTGAAGGCCTCTCCTCGCCCGCCCCGCCATGACCACCATCATCATCGTCGTCGAACGAGTCCAGCGGCTCGAGTGCGTTTGTCTGGCCGGGTGCCTGCAACGACGAGTCGTCTCCCGCCGGCAAGGGATAGTATGCGCTCGACATGACCGCTGTAGGCTAAGTCATTGATGTAGATGTTCAAGTGACATACCCAAGGATGCATATACCAAGGCATCTCGAGGCATGCACTCGGTGCGGTGATGACTGAAACTTCAGGCACGGAAACATGACACAACGACTTGGACGCGTCGGGCGTCTTCAACGACTTTAGTTATCGCATCGTGAATCGAGCTCACCGTACACCATGTCTCTCTGGGTAGACAAGGTAGGGCGCTATGCTTCAGGCGTCAGTAGTCATATACTCACGTGCTGCAGTACAGACCACGGACGCTGGACGATCTGCATTACCACGATGAGCTCTCGGCGCGAATGAAGTCCTTGGTAGGTCTTCGTGGGTTGTCCGGGCACCTTCTTACACAGGTGATAGGCTGCTTCGGGAGACTTCCCCCATATTCTCTTCTACGGCCCATCAGGAGCGGGGAAGAAGGTAAGTTCCAGGTCCCGCTCCGACTTTGCGATCCAGCTGACCCCGGACAGACACGCATCATGTGCACGCTTCGCGAGCTATACGGCCCTGGAGTAGAGAAGCTTCGTATCGATCAGCGGGTGTTTGTCACTCCCTCGAATCGGAAACTGGACGTCAATGTCGTTCAGTCAAACTACCACATCGAGCTCACGCCTTCGTTCGTATCACGGCTGTTCGAGCTTTTCTGGTCCGTGCTGACATGGCAGCGATGTTGGGATGTACGACCGGGTCGTAATCCAGGACATTCTGAAAGAGATTGCCCAGACACAGCAGGTGGATCTCAACGCGAAGCAGCGATTCAAGGGTAGGTTCTCCGGTGCGACTGCATCCCAGGCTGGTGCTAAGCCTTGCAGTCGTGATTATCAATGAGGCCGACGCGTTGACGCGAGATGCGCAAGCAGCACTTCGACGCACGATGGAGAGGTACATGAACAACATGCGACTCATCTTGTGCGCAAACTCGACCAGCAAGATCATCGCGCCTATCCGGAGTCGATGCTTGCTCGTCCGCGTCGCGTCTCCTTCGGACGACGAGGTGAGTTGAGCCTTGCAGAAAATGAAGAGGGGCTGACGTCTGGCAGATGACCAAGGTGCTGAACCACGTCGCCAAGAAGGAACGTTTCTCGCTTCCGCCGAGCGCATCATCTGCGATCCTCGAGTCGTCAAACGGTAACCTTCGCCGAGCGCTCTTGATGCTCGAGGCGATGCACATGCAGAAACCCGACTTGTCGGGCTCGATCGAGGTCGCCAAGCCAGACTGGGAGACATACTGCGCCAAAGTCGCAGACAGTATACTGGCCGAGCAGAGCGCCGCGCGCTTGCTAGAGGTGCGAGGAAAGGTGTACGAGCTCTTGAGTCATTGTATCCCGCCAGGCGTCGTCCTGAAGGTAAGGCACTGTCAGGGAAGCGTCATCTCGTTCGATGCTGATTGCTGCTTAGACGGTCGCAGAGAGATTAGTGGAGAAGGTCGACGATACTCTGAAGGAGCAGATAATACATTGGGCGGCGTGTTATGTGGGTACTCAACGCCGCACCGCGCGAAGGCGGCACCGGGCTGATACGGCAGGAACTGCGCATGCGGATGGGGTCGAAGAAGATTTACCATATCGAGGCATTTATTGCCAAGATCATGTCGTGAGTGTCTGCACTGCGTGCTGGTCCTTTGCCACCTGCTCACCTCGTCAGGGTGTACAAGAGTTACATGATGTGCGCCTTTCTTGGCCGAGACAGAGCAATACTGACCGACTCAGGCTCGGCTTCGCCCCAGATCTGGACGAGATATAACCCAGTTGAGGCCACCAGGACCGCGGCAAACATGTATGTCTATGCATATGATACTTTCAATACGCCCGTCTCGATCATTGGCTGCCCGCAAGCGTGGCAAAGTCGCCAAAGCTCTCCATGACAAAGGTCGGCACGGTCTTGCTGGGGTTCTCGCCGAACACCTGTTCCCGCTTCGTAACGCCGCCCATGACGAGCAGGGTCCGTACGCCAGACGCCAAGCCGAATTCGATGTCTGTCGAGAGGTTGTCGCCGACCATGAGTGCTCGCGAAGGATCGAATTGGTGCCTGCGGGTGAGATCAGTGACTTGTTTGCGCTGGATAGGGGCTCTTGACGCACTCGGCGATGATGGCGTCCATCATGGTAGTGTTGGGCTTGCCTACGACCAAGGGAGTGCGCTTGCCCTGCAGGGCGAAGACGAGCGGTGCAGACATTGATCCTGAGCCTGGTACGGGGTCAGCCGGCCGATCAAGCTGCGTGGCAAGCGTCCGGAGCTCTTGCTCCGAACTGTAGTCGGTGTGGCTTACCGGGGTAAAGCGTTCCGCTGGTCGGGAACGTGGCGTCCTGGTTCGTGAGGATGAAAAGGCAGTCTGGGTTGTTGTGGAGGTACGTGAACGCCTTGCAGTACTTCTTGTAGTCTACCACGTCAGCTGGGCACGGTTCTGTCGCTTCAGGAACCACTCACTGACGTAGGCGTCGAAGCCGCAGAGGACGGCGCCGATGGATGGGTCTGGCGCGTATCCCGAGTAGTCTCCGTGCTGGACGAACTCGCGATCCGCGGGGTCCTGCTCTGTCAGCTACTGCCCCCGGTAGGAAGGAAGGGCTGAAACGCCGACCCGGCGCAGACTGACCGTTCCGCCGACGTGCTGGATGCCAACGGCGTCCAGCTCCTCCTCGATGCCCTCTTGGCCAATGACGTAGACTTTCTTGTCTTTCGGGAACTTGACCACTCGCGACAGGTACACCGCCGACGCATACGCCGACCCGAAGATCTCTTCCTGCACAACAGTTAGAACGACACCCAAGTCGTGGATAGGACGCCCGATGCACCTCCTTGACCTCGATGCCGAGCTTGTCAAACGTCTTCTTGTACATTCTCCGCGACTTTGTCGCATTGTTCGTCACAAAGATCAGCCGCTTGCCTGACGGCTGTCAGCCATATGGACTGGGCATCCGCTATTCGGCCGATTTACCCGCTGCTCGGAGCATGGCGAGGGTCTCCTTGACGCCAGGGACGACGACCGGTCCGTGGTAGATGACACCATCGCAGTCGAGCAAGAAGGTGTCTGTCGAGTTGAGCAGCTTCTTGTAGTCTTCAGGCGAGGACAGAACGGGAGGCGCCATCGTGATACTTATAGCAAGGTATGAATCGATACAGTAGCTGAGGTGCGAGTCAAGACATGTCTGACGCGGTGGAGGGGAGTGGGGGAGTGGGGGACCGCCACTCGGTCAATTTGCCGCCATTCCCCGTCCAGCCCCTTGGCTGCTGTGTGGTTCCGGATGACACGCATCGTTATGTAGAGAGTGTATATGCATTGTGCAACTTTCCCATTTCTCACTTAAACGACTCGGACGTCTTGCTCTGGACGTCTGCAGTCCCCAAGAATCGGCGAGCGGAAAGGACGGAAACAGATTCCGCTTCGCGCGCTGGTTCGGGTCGGATACACCAACTCGTGACCGACTTTGAAGTTGATTCGCGTCAGTCGATCCATCAACTGTACACGTTCGGTCCAACATGTCCGACCGATCTGGCTCGCCATCAGATGAAGGCGAAGGCGACGTGATCCGGCCTTACGGCGACGACCACGACAGCTCCGAAGAGTCCGAAGATGACCCTGAAGAGGCGAAGCGAATCGCTGAGGGGTTCATTGTGGATGCCGACGAGGACGAGGACGACGATGAGGATGGCGAGGACGGCGAGCAAAGCGCTGAGACGGAGGAAGAGCGGCGGCGCCGGCGGCGGAAAGAGAAGCAGCAACGGAGGCGCGAGCGACGGGAGCGTAAAGCGCGAGAGCGCGAGGCCAACTTGTCCGAGGACGAGCTCGAGCTCTTGAATGAGAACCGGGGGCTTGCCGGCCCCAGCCGGCCCATCAAGCGTATACGCCGAGACAGTGGCTCGCCGGGCAGTGCCGGGGGTGGCGCGCCCGCCCTGCAGGACATGTTCCGCGATGACGAGGACCGGCTCGACGACGACGAAGACGACCTCGGAGACTTCATCGAGGACGACGAGGAGGAGGAGTCCCGCCCAGCCGGCGAGACCGAGGAGGAGCGTCGGAAGCGCAGGCGCGACGAAAAGGTCAAGCGCAGGGAACAGGCCCGCCTGCGGCCAGACCTGGCCGGCGTCGACAGAGGGTGAGCGCATGGATCTCGCGAGGGTTGAGGGGCGGTGGCTGACGCGGTGATAGCTCATGGGACGAGATCTTCGCCGTCTTTGGAGACGGAACGGAGTACGAATGGGCACTGACTGGCGAAGAGGGTTTGGAGGAGGAGCACGACGAGTCGCAGAAGAAGGATATCCGGCTCGAAGACGTGTTTGACCCGTCGGAGATCAAGGAGAAGCGGTTGCAAGACGAGGACAAGGCGATCGCGCAGATTGACCGGCCGGAGCGACACCAGCTCGTCAATTCAACGTTGTCCGACAACCCGGTTCTCGCGCCAGACACGCTGTACCCGCCACCAGACCTCGCTGCCGAGTGGGCACACAACCGAATCTCGGACCGCACAAAGTACCTCTTCTGCGGCATCGAGTCGGAGCTATGGTTTGCCGGTGTGCCGGACACGGCGCGGGACGCCCGCGGCGAGCCGCTCGCGCGGCGTACGGATCTCGCGCCGCTGTACCGAGTGGCCGTCTCGACAGCGCTCAACATGATGTTTGTGCAGCACCTCGAGGTGCCGTTCTTGTGGCACTACAAGCGCGACATGTTTGCCGTGCTTGAGAACCAGGGCCAGTCGTCGGTCCAGTTCCTCGACCTCGACGATCTGTGGGCGCTATACGTGCTGGGTATCCGGTACCGGGCGATCTACGAGCGGATCGAGCAGGTCCGCTCGACGTGGGCCAAGATCAAGGAAAGGCGGCCAGACGTCGAAGACGCGTACCTCGCCGACGTGCTCCTCGCCCGAGTGTGCCTCTCGTCGGTCGAGTCGGCCGCCGAAGGCATGGAGTGGCTCAACTACCACTACACCGAAGACATCCGCTTGATCAAGGAGGACGAGGCGGTCGAGGAGGGTTCGAAGCGACTACCACCAAGAGCGGTCGCGGACGAGCCCCGCTTTGGTCCCGTCATGAAGCTTGTCGAGGTGGGTTCGGCCATTCACACGGCCTGGAGAGATGCTGATCCTTGCAGGCGTTCGGTGTATCGGTGCCAAAGGTTGCAATGCGGTTCATGGAGAAGTTCCCATCAGAGGAGGTATTTGCGCCCACGAACCCAGAGAAGAAGCCGTTGGATCTGGCGGAAGAGTACGCCGGACCAAATACGCCTTACTCCACTGCGGAGAGGGCTCTTCAGGGTGAGTCTCGCCCGTAGTGTTCAAGAGGGATCCCTCGCTGACTCCTAGTAGCGGCCACAAACATCCTCGTCACGGAGTTCTCGCGAGACCCATCCCTCAGGCAGGAGACACGGATGTTTATCGAGCAGTTCGCTCTCATTTCCGTTGAGCCTACCGAGCGGGGCATGACCGTCATTGACGAGTATCATACCTACTACGTGCGTGTCAGCGCGAGCGCGGCACTGCTACGCCTTGCTGACTTGCGGACAGAACTTCAAATTCTTGACTGGCAAGCCATTCGCTGCGTTCAACGACTCGCCGCAGTTCTTGCACATGCTCAAGGCCGAGGAAGAGGGACTGGTCAAGATCCAGATCGTGGCCGACCCGACGGTCGTGCAGGCGTTCACCAACCAGTTGACGTCGATCTGCTTAACCGAGGCGGACTACGGAGACGTTGCGACAGCGTGGAACGAGCAGAGGAAGGCTGTCGTCCAGGACGTGGTATCAAACAACCTCTTGCCTGCGGCGTACAAGTGGGTCAAGGACCATCTTCGCAGCCAAGCGGAAGAGTACATCGCCGAGTCGTGTCGCCGCGAGCTAGAATTCGTGAGTCTGACCTCTCAGCACATCGGTGTTCGGCTGGCTGATCAGGCAGCGAGTCAACGTTCGACCATACGCGACGGGCAAAATGGAAATCGGTCAGACGCCGTCGGTTCTGGCGCTCACGAACGGCAAGGGAGAAATCCGAGACGCCGTCATTGCGATGATGCTGGACGACGAGGGCAATATCCGGACGTCGTCCAAGTTCGACAACCTGCGAGACGAGGGCGAGCGAGCGGCGTTCAAGGAGCTGTTGAGCCGACGACACCCGGACGTCGTTGTCGTGGGCGGCATGTCGATCCAGGCGGCCAAGATGCGGGACGACGCGGACGCGTGTATCCGCGAGATGGCCATTCAAAAGCTCGAAGAGAGCCCGCCGCTGTCGGAGAACTACATGAGCCACGACGAGTTCAAGATGGCCATGGCGGACTTCGATGCCCGGCTCGCGCCGCACAAGACGCCCATCATCTTCGCCCCGGACGCTACCGCGCGGATGTACATGATGAGCGAGCAGGCCGAGAAGGACCACCCGACGCTGCCAGCCAACGCGCGCTACGCCTGGGCTCTCGCGCGATACGTCCAGAACCCGCTAAACGCCTACTGTCGTCTCGGTCGCCAGATCACCGAAGTGTCGTTCATCGAGCACCACCAGAAGCTGGCAAGTCCTTCGTGAATGTGAATCGGGAGTTGCCGCTGACGCGGTCTGCAGATCTCACAAGAGAAGCTCCTGGTCCACCTCGAGCGGGGTCTCGTCAACTCTGTTTGTGTCATGGGCATCGAGGTCAACTCGTGCGTCGCGGACCCGTATCAGCGGGCAATGTTGCCCTTCATTGCGGGTCTCGGCCCGCGAAAGGCAGACGCCCTCATCAACGGCGTCACCAAGCTGGTGCGTATGGATATGAGACTGTGCTGCAATTTTGCTGACGGGGACAGGGCGCGCTGACGAACCGGATGCAAATGTCGGACAGCGGTCTGTTCGGCCCGACCATCTTCGAGAACGTGGCGGGTTTCTTGTCGATTGAGCAGGACCTGAAGGAGATGATGCTGGAAGAGGCGAACCCGCAAGACCAGCCCGAGCCGCTCGACTGCACGCGGATCCACCCTGAGGACTACGATTTGGCGCGAAAGATGTGTCAGGACACGTACGACATGGACGCCGAGGACACCGAGGGCCAGCACAAGTCCGAGGTCGTTCTTCGGCTCATGCAGGACGACAATCGTGCCAAGAACCTGTACGAGCTCAACCTGGACGAGTTCGCGTTCAACCTCCAGGGTCGAGGCGACGGTAACACGCGTGAGACGCTGCGGTCTATCGTGGCCGAGCTGGTCAACTACCGCGCGGACGGCCGTCCGGCGTTCCAGGAGCCTTCCGCATGGGACGTGGTCACGATGTTTACGGGCGAGACGGAACGGACGGTCGGTCGAGGTCTCAAGGTCACGGTCAACGTGCGGCGCGCAATGGCGAACCGGGCGTTCTGCGCGCTGGACTGCGGGATGGATGCGGTGCTCGAGCGGGAGATGGCGTTCGACAACGAGTACATGATGAAGCCCCTGGACGAGGTGTTCCATGCGCGACAGACGCTGCGCGCGGCGGTCATTCGCGCGTCTCCCGAGCGGTTCCAGGTCGAGATCTCGCTGCGACAAAGCGAGATGCAGGCCGCGCGGGACTTTGTGCCCCCATTCCAGCTCGACACGTACAACAACGAGGAGCGTCGCGTCGCTGCCGAAGAGGCGGCCAAGCACCGACAGACACGCCGCGCCGGCCGGGCCAAGCGCCAGGTCGACCATCCCAACTGGCACGTCATGAACTCGGGCCAGGCCGAGCAGTTCCTCGCTTCGCAGCAGCGCGGCGACGTCGTCATCCGCCCGTCGTCCAAGGGCCCAGACCACATCGCTCTCACCTGGAAGGTCGACGAGGACGTGTACCAGCACATCGACGTCCAGGAGATCGACAAACCCAACGAGTACAGCCTCGGCCGCAGGTTCCGCATCGCCAACCGGTACACCTATGTCGACCTCGACGAGATGATCATCAACCACGTCAAGGCTATGGCGCGAAAGGTCGATGAGATCACCCTCAGCGAAAAGTACAAGCCAGAGGAGGAGCTGGGTAAGTAACATCCCGGCAATCGAATAGTGCATAGACTGACTCAGTACACAGAGTCGTACCTGAAGAACTACGTGCAGGCGCATCCTGGCCGAAGCATGTACGGTTTCTGTATCGACACGGACCGGCCGGGATACCTTCGCCTGCAGTTTCTCAACAAGCCTACGAAGGACGGCGGTGTCATTCAGACTTGGGTACGTCGATCCCAAAGCCATTTGCGCGTCAGTTTGGCTGACACGCGCAGCCCGTCAAGATCCTTCCGGGAGCGTACCAGCTGGGAGGCGCCGAGCTGCCGGGCGTGATGGAGCTGTGCAACGCATTCAAAATGCAGTACTCGTCCAAACTGCAAGATCAGGGCACGGGCGGCAAGACACCCGGTATCCGTGCTGGTCGCACGCCCATGGGCGGCCGCACGCCCGGCGGTCGAACACCTGCGTTTGGCGGTGGCGCGACGCCATACGGCGCTGGTATGGGCAGGACACCTATCCGGCCGGGCATGACCCCAAATCCTTGTAAGTCGTCTGACACGTAAACGTAGCGACACTCGAGCTGACGGTTATTCAGACGGGCAGCCAGCGTACGGCGGATACGGCGGGGCGACCCCATCAGGTGCATATGCCAACGGCGGACAGAGCGGATACCAGCCGCCACCGCCTCAGCAAGCCTATAGCAGACCACCAGGGATGGGCGGCATGACGCCGGCAGGCGCTGGAGCAGGAGGTCCACCACCACCGGGCGGCATGCGACCGCCGATGGGCATGAACCCCGAGCGAGCGGCGATGCTGGCCCGAGGTCCCGGCGGTCCCGGTGGCCCATAGATGTGTTCTGAGCCATCATTCGCGACGAGCAGCCTCGTCGTGATCTGCATCCTTCAGTAGTAAACAGCATAACCATGTATGTGACTTGTACAAAACAATAGGCACCCGATGGGCGAGAGAGCACGTGCGCGTCGTCTGTGCGTCATCATCTGTCAACCTTGTTATTCCCGAACCCCCCGCCCCGAAAACGAGGTGATCGAAGGCTGCGAAGACACACAACACACGCCACAAAGTGGATTGTGGCAAGAGGCTGCCCGCGTGCCAGGCAGGCCGGGACCAATATATCGCGCTCATCCGTGTGATGTGTGTTGTGGCACCCCTAAAGTGTGTGTCTCCCTCATACCTCCCGACCTCGCAACCCCGCCTTATTGCCCCCAAGCACAATAAAACTGCCGGGGTAGAAATCTCCGTGCAGGCTGCGTATGCGTCTCCAGACCTGCATGCAGGGGCGATGACGCGGCGAGCAATTAGAGCGCTTCTTTCTGCGGTACGTCAATTAGAGCGCTTCTTGCTGCGGTACGTCCTTCGGCCGAAAGCCGAACAACGGTTGCGAGACGGGGCGATCTGGGATCCAGTCAACCCCGGCGTGACCTGACTGGGCGTGTGTGTGCGCGGTTCCTGTCCCCCCGAACCAAAAACGGTCGACCACATGATATATGCAAGGCTTGCGCTGGGCTCACAAGACCATGTGTACCATTGTTGCATCTACAAATCTTGCCACTGCTGAGTTGACTGAGCTCCAATTCGTCGCGAACTACCCTGGCCTGTAGTCCGACGATTGCACCTCGGAGATCACTGGTGTATCCCCGAGCGAGGCGATATGTCCGAAAGGAGGCGACTCAGTCTTTCGGGCCAGCACCGACCGATACCGCGTGGCGAGCCATGTGACGCTGCAGATTTGCTTGTCGATGCAGCAGGGCCAGCTCCTCGAGAGAGTCTCAGCGACCTGTCGAATCAGCCTCTCCAAGGTCCAGGCGTAGAAACGGCGGACTCGCCCTCACGACGGCATGAGGACCGGGATGGCGACCATCCGGTACCCACGGGAGACTCGGATACGAGGAGGCCTCCTTTCCTGCCTTCAATTGCGGCACCGATTGCAGCGATGGCGTCGCCTGCACTAGAGAGCGGTCCTCAGCACAGGACTGCAGTTCATGTCTCCGAACCAGGCGCCTCCGATCTGGATCTCGCCGTATCTCGCGCTCACCTCAGCGGGCCTCGTCTATCGATCGGCGACCAAGAGCGACTGAAGGCGGACGCCAACCCCAATTCGATCCCACTTGATCGACCATCAACCAACTCCATCGACCCGGCGGCTGGATCATCAATAGTCGTCTCTGACTTGGCTCTAGACTCGCCCGGAACCGAACCTCCCTGCGACATTTCAAGAGGGATAGAAGACTTGCAGCCAGAAATGTCTGAACAACACCAAACCACGGGGCATGATCCAATGTCTGTCAGTTCCGCCAGGGCCAACCACTCGCCTGTCGCATCGAAAGCTCGTCAGGGAAACGAAGGATGCCCAATGGCAGCGGCAGCCTCAGCTGCGTCTGGAAACACGGACAGTGACTCGAACAAGCAAGAGGCTGTCATTTCTGTTGAAACTGCATCTGGCGGTAAGGCGACGACGAATGACTGGTGAGTGATGTTGCGGTAGACAAGCGCTTTTCGAGTCCGCGCTCACGACCAACAGGGCATTCGAGCTTCACGTCGTGCAATCGCCGACCCATGGCCAGGCACTGGAACAAGATCCGCTTCGGAGGGTACGTACGCTCCCTTCCCTTCAAGCTGTTCTCGCGATAAGCTGAACCCTGTGGCGCGCAGGCGACTCCGAGACTATCGCCACCGTTCGTGTTCAAGCTGATCGTAAGCGATGGAGCTGGGACAGTCTTGCACCACGGGTGGGCAGCGCGACAGCCGTGTGAATATGCCGCCTGTTTGCTGATCTGACTGGGCAGAGACGCACGGCTAGCGCGGCGTCTCACACATCTCGTTGTTGTCGTCGAGCTCGTCTCGCCTGATGGCACGGAAAGTCGTTCACTTTACCGTCGGCCGGTGTCTGCCCGATTCGTACAACACAGCGCACAGCGAAGACCACCAGCAGAAGCGTTACTGGGCACGCGAGCGAGAACCCCTCAGGCTATGCTTCTGTCGAACGACACTGCGAAATCTCACGTATTTACGTTCGACGACCTGGTAAGTGTTCGAGTGCTTGTGCTGTTTATGTGGAATTTAGAGGCTACTTGACAGTCAATCACTGCTCCCGAGCCTCTCTCGGAAAGGGTGTAACTGACGAGCGCGTCCAGGTCGTCCGCCCATTGGGTCAGCACGCCCTCCGAGCAGTGCTCATGGACGTCGCCAAGTGAGTCTCACACCCGAACTGCGCCTGCACCAGCTGACCTTGCAGCCCTTCGGACCGACATCGGACCTCGACTAGCACAGGACACATACTGTGCCAAGTTGTATCGCCTAGCTTTGAAATCGCATGACTTTCCGGATACCTGGCGCTTTAACGGCGTTTTGCAAGTTGTATGCATTTCACAGTCTCTCTGTCGAGAATCTCCGCAGCTTCAGGTCCTTCTGCCCGCGTGGCAATTCCCGCGCTGCCACTGATACAATCGCATGATGACTTCCGCGCGCGCCCTGCCTGAATCGCCGACTGCCACGGTGTAGCGGCTGGAACGCTGAGAATACAACCCATACATCTATGATACACGCCTCGTAAAGCGTGAATGCTACACAGCGACCTTTGTCTATCGAATGAATGAGGTTAAAGTACATACACAGATGGGCGACACTCAGTCGAGCCCTCTTTAGATGCCCCAGAGGCCGACACCGCGCCTTCTCCTGCCGCCGGCCCGACCTGCCCCAGGGTAATCGTCGTCATCGTCGTCTTCATCATTGTCCGCGGCAACGGCGTGGCTGCCTCTGCCCCGCCCCGCCATCGGCTCCAGACCAAAGCCCTGAGCGTCGAGCAACTCGTGCTCATCGGCATCGACATCAGCCCCGCCTTCCTGTGTCGGAACACGGGTATGTCCCGATCCGCGACCGGGTCTAGACCCTGCACTGCCTCCAAATCGCCGGCCGTTCATGCCGAAGAAGCCGCGCTGAATATGGCGCGCACCGTCGAGCGCCTGCGAGAAGGCCGATGTGTAGTACGCGAGCGTGGTGGGGCCCGGCCGGGCAGAGGCGTTGGCGGCTGTGGTGGCTGAGTCGACATTGACGGGATTGCTGCTCGGGACGCCGCTGGCCGCGGCGTCGCGGTTGGCGGCCGCCTCGGCCTGCGCGGCCTCGCTCTCTCGCTGCGCGGCACGCAGACCGGCTTCGAAGCGCTTGACGCGCCACCAGCCCCCGATGGACGTGAGAATGAGGAACCACCCGACGACCATGAGCATGAAGCTGAACCATTCGTTGGCGCGGCCGACCTCTTCTGCGGATGGCAGTCCGAGCAGCTGGTTGAGCGTCTCGTTGTGCGCGTGAGCGTACAGCTCCGCCTCGTGCATGTTGTTGATCATTGTTGGCGGGGCATCGGCCGGCAGGAGCGGATCCTGGATCGGCTGCGGCCAGTGCATCGCCTGTGGGCCAAGGTAGGCCGAGATGGCGTTCTCAGCAGCAATCTCCTCGGCGTCTGCCGCCGACTGAGGCGTATCGGGAGCGTCTTCGCCTGCAGGCGGTGGGAACTGACCCGACTCGATGAGCTGTTCGGCGCGGGCGCGAATGCTGAAACCGAACTGAATGAGGGTGATGCCGAGACCGACCCGGGAACCGTACTTGGCCGAATGCGTCGTATGCAGGACGTAAGTGAGGATGAAGCCGACGAACTGGAACGACGCCGAGACGATCACTATGGTCGAGTCAGCGGAGTACCTATCTAGGCTGAAGGGCAGCACGCACGGTTCCATATAAAGCCGAAGAAGTTGCCAGATGGCATGCCATCGATCAGAATCTCGTCGCCGGACATCGAGCTTGACAGCGGTCCGAACGGCGACTGGGACGAAGGAAGCACGACCGTTGTATCCCAGTACGGCGGCACGGCGTCCCGCAATGCAGCCTGGTAGGACTGACACTGTCAGCGTCTAGAGCCCGAGGTCCAGACAAGTAGGAAAGGACATACCGGTGGCCCATCCTTCTGTTCGTCTTCCGGAACGTACTCCGGCCCATCCGCTCTCCTGCTCGACGTATCTGAGACAGCCGGCCGAGCCGCCAAGTTGGCAAAGACGCCCGAATTGCCGCCACCAACAGGCCTGCCGCCGCCGGGAGCAGCCTGCCGGGGCAGGAACGCACTTGGCAGGATACCGCCGAGGAAGTGCCGTGCGGGCATGGGCCGCTGCACGGCGTCCGTGGAAATGAAGCCGTTCGTGTTCCCCGGCGCAGGATTCATCGACGAGTACGGCTGGAACGGTGGCGGCGCGTCAGGCGGCTGTGTCTGTTGAGTTGTTAGTACGTCGACTTTTGAAAGGTCCTGGAAAGGTGAACCCACGTAGTCACGCTCAAAGTCGTAGTCGCCCGGAACACGACCTTCTCCGCTTCGCCGACCGGTATTGCCTCCACTGAGCAAACCCCTCGTCTCCGCTTCTCGGCCATTCCGAGCACCCATTTCCTCATCGTCGTCATCATCGGGCCCGTCAAACGCAGCATCCATCTCTTCCGGATCGGGCAGGCGGACCTCGCGGGATGAATGTAGTCTGAACGAAGAGATCGACGGCCGGCGCGATGAGGAGATGGATGACGGTCGCGTGGAATGTATAGGCGACGATGGGCCGGTACCGGTGGGCTGGTAAGACGGCATCGTGGGGGAAAGATGAGGTGGAGAAGTGAGACCGACTCTATATTCGCCAAGGACTAGCTAGGCGGAACCTGATCGCAGTCGTCAACGTGGCGTCCGATGCAACAAAGGATGAAAGGTCGGATTGGGGCAAGAGTCGCTTGGCGTGTACAAGCGGACGACTCTGGTCCAGTATGCAATCGTGTAGCGGGGTGTACCAGGACGGGTTTGGGTGAATGCGGCAAGGGTCGACTTACACCTAGCGTGCCGTGCGAGCGGCGGCGGGATGATCAATATTAGAACAACAGTCGCCGCGCGTCGATCTGTCAATAGCGCTGCGGTGGCCGTTGCTGAGCCTGGTCGTGGTGGTCGATCTTCAGATATCTGAAGCTGGAGACCGAAGCAGAGTGATAGACGACCAACAAGTCGGGGACGATGCTTGCCAAGCGGTGCACGTCGCCCTGTTGAACACGGACGGATATGCCTTGGCCCGACCGACCGTTGATGCTTACCCGGCCGCGGAGCCTCGGCGTGGCCGACGGGGAGTGGTATAGGAGTGGGTGGGATAAGGTGACCCAGGGGAGTGAGTGACGTGGCAATACTAGGTTCCCTTTCCCGCTCCATCACGTTCCACCGCTTAAGGTGCCAGGGTGTACCGACGTCATTTCACGCGACCCTGCACGCCCAGCATCACCACCCTACCCGAGCTACCATCCCTTGGGCGCAGTCATTTCTTGTCTTTGTTCTTCTACATCCACCCTATTCAAGCAAGCCAACACTTCATTATGCGACACGGAGAGAACTCTACCGAGCACGGCGTCGAGACCGTCATCTGGCGGCCTAACGAGCACGCCGAGGAGTACATCGTCTTCATTGACGACGCCGCGGAGGTGAGTCTTGGTTGAATGATGGCCTACTGCCAGCAGAGCTACGCGCTCTGCTAGCTTTCGCGCTTGAGCTCACGCTGACGACAATCTCAGTTCAAGCAGTGGAAGGAGGACAAGTCGGTCGCTCTCTCGCGATTCATCGGCCAGTTCGCTATCGTGAGTGTCCTCATTCGCGCATTGATGGCCAGCTCCCGTGCTGACTTCCCAGTACAAGTCTCAGACTTCGGGCCACACCGGTACTCTCGGCGAGGTCAGCAAGCAGGAGATTGAGAATGTCTTCTTCGGCGACGAGAAGAACGTCAAGGACAAGAGCGTTGAGTGAGTCGATCTGTTCCCTTTGTGCTCAGGGCGCAGCTGACGATGACAGGGCCGCTATCCAGCTGATCCTTGAGAACGGCAAGCTCCAGCCCTCGGCCATCTCCAACAAGATCAGGCTCAACACCAACCCCGCCCGAGGCTCCGGCGACACCCGGCTCTCGCACGGCGGCGTCGGCGGTGCCCACCGATAAGCGCAACGCAATCCCGGCGTGGAAGGCGATGTGCGGAGGATATAGCCAAGCAGCAGGAAGCTAAGCCAAGTAGCAGCATGAGACAACGCATGGACTGCCAATTTACAATATGACAACCAATGATGCATACAAATGAAGCAACCACGCACAGAGCGCTCAGGCTACCACGGTAACTCCAAGGGGCCTTCGTGGTCGAGGACCTGTTTCCCCATGACCTCTTCTGCGTTCCCGATGCCCTTTGCGCCCACTAAATTGTTCAGCCCGGAATGCAGGCGCCGGGACCTAGTACACTTACTGATGCCCCAGAACTTGCCCGTCTTGTCCAGAGTAAGCCAGTCGACGAACTCAGAGAACGGTACAGCGGCCTCATCCGGCGTGACAGCTACACGAATGATCAGGGTCAAGGATCGCATCAGGGGGGTCCTGTTGCTCACCTCCCATCTTGTCATAGAACTGCTCCATTCCGGCCCCCTTGGTCATCTCTGCACCCGTAAGCAGGCTGTGTGTACCCAGCTTGACGCTACTGACCTGTCTTCAGGAATCCAGGCTAGGATCATCAGCTTGGGTTACGACCTCGTCTACGGTAGCACTCACGTGAACCATGGCGACGGCGACACCCTTGGGCTTAAGGTCATAGCTTAGCAGCTTGCCAACCATGTTCCCAGCGGCTTTGCTGCCGTGGTGGCCGTACATCCCCCCGCCTTCACCCTCGGTTCGCAAGGTCACGGACCCGCCCTCTGATGTGAGCAGGACGAGCTTCGCCCCCTTTGTGAAGCAGTCGTTTGTCGCCCTGAGCGTCAGTTGCAGCGTTCGCTTCAAAAGACCAACGGCACCGGAGGGACTTACAAGGCTTCGGTGATGAATACAGGGGCGATCGAGCAGATGGTGTACATCTGGACTTGGTCCTCCCAGCTTGCCTTGCCGAACTCCTGAATCTTGTTATTCACCTCTTGACGTCTTTGGACAGTAGACTTGCCTCTGGCTTGAGCAGACCCGCCACGATCACCACCGCTTCGACCTGCTTCCCGTTCAGACCCTTGACGATGGTCCTCCCTGCCTCCGGCTTGGACACGTCGACGCCAGAAACGACATGCACACCCTCTGGGAAGTCGCCCTTCTTCGGCTCAGACCGAACCGTGGCGTAGACGTTGTCGCCGCCAATGAGCTCGGCATAGCGCTTCACCAGTGAGAGACCGAGGCCGCGAGAGGCACCGACGATCAGAACAGAGCTGGGAGGCATGATTGTATAGGGTATCCCAAAAGTATGCCTGCCGCGATCTGACTTCTCGCACAGTCATTCACGGCGCGGATTGCGCGATATCAGACGTCATAGCAAGGTGGGGAGGTGGGGTGGCAGGATGTCACGGCCACGGGTGCAGCAGGTGCTCCCGAGTACTTTCCTGGATGCATCTTGGTGAAGGAGCTTGGCTGCGCTCCGGCCTACTTGAAGATACCAGCTGCACTCCCTTGAGCCAGGGCGGAAGGAGAACGCTGAATACAGACCTTCCAACGCGTCCCAACCGGACCGGAAGTCATGTTGACCAGGCACGAACTGTCATGTCTGGCGGTGCCCCAGAACATGGTTGTGGACATAGATAACGCCAGGAATCGCTTTGCTCCATCTTCATAGCGTGTTTGCTCGCCCCAGATCTACGAAGGGAGTGCTTCTTCTCATCAAAGGTTGGAGCGTCTCGACATTGGACAAATGATCCGGACGTGCTCTTCGACCGACTTGTCAAGCTAGAGTTTCACCACGTTGACCTGTGTCCCCACGGGACATCCACGTCACGGCCGTCCCGCTGACACACTCACTTGGGTCCCGCCAAACCCAAGAGCGCTCTCCAATCACACTATCTCACTCGCAGGAGCGAACCTCACACTCAATCCAGTGCGGCCGACAAGGAGCTTTGGTTCCCACGTAGTGAATGACCGATTCGACGTCGCCTTCGGCGGCACGAACGTCCACATCCACCACTGAGACTGCGACTCGACCGCCTCGACGACGCGGGTTCTACTTGCCCACGTCACGAGACTCGCCCGCAACTCGGTCTGAGCTCTCGACTGGTTCACCTCCAGTCCGCAGCTTGCACAGCCTGGACGTCTGGGCCCATGGTGTACATACCTTACACGCTCCTGATTCCAGTCGTGATCGAGACTCTGCACACCGCCACTCTGCGAGCCGGCAACACAGGCAAGCTTCCGACCACTGCGCAGATCTGGGGGACTCGAGCGCGATGTCGACACCCGTGAGACGGCGGTCCAGCCGAGCAAGCGTCGCCGGACTCAGGGAGGCGCTCCAGGCGTACCAGGTCGCGCCGTCGCCGGCCGAGCCCGAGTCCTTGTTCTTCTCCCCGGAACGTCACGTCCGCAACGGCCGGCATGCTTCAGATCCGGGTCACCTAGACTACGAAGCCGGTGCTGCTGGCCCCTCATCTCTCCCGTTTACTCCGCCAGGCCAGATCTCTACCTCGTTCGGGGCACGTAGACACGTCCACCACGCACATCATCAGGACCACCACCGACAGAACGCCGACGCGGACGAGGTCTCGCCAGACACCGAGTTCTCGCGGCGGATGAGTACTGGGACATCACTCGGCCTGCGTTCCGCGTTCGGCGGCAGTCTATCAGGGGAGATGATGGACGCCGTCGTGGAGATACACCGGGTCCTCTATCGTGGTCGAGAGGATGTCGCTTCTCAGCGAGCAGATATGGCGTGGGAGCAGCAGGGTGCAGAAGTCAGGCGCGTTATCGAGCGCTGGTTCGAGGACGAGTGCGGTAGGCCCGACCGACACACCCTAGCTTCGGAATATCACTGACAGAGACAGTCTACGACCATCCCATGGTCAAGGTATCTTCAAGGGACGCGCTGCTCACGCACTTTATCCTGCTTCATCTCCTGGCATCCCCATCGTTGCCGTCACTTACGCCTGTCGCACTGCTCTCGCACGCAAAGGGAATCGTTTCCGCCATCTGCAGGAGAACGCTTCATGGTTCAAGTGAGCGGGTGGGCGATAAACCCACGACGCCTGCCGCAAAGGGCAAGAGCAAACTTGCCGCCGAGGAAGAGTGGCTCGGCTTCCCGTTCGAAGACAAGGCCATCTCGCCTCGGGATAAGGCACATATGGACTCGGCATCGGAAACGCAAGCGGGGAAGTGGCGTCTCTGGGGCGTTTCTGCCGAGTGTCGGGAGATAGGCGGAATGGAGTGCTATGACGGGTGTCATATGGCGATGATCGAGCAGTACGTTGTGCGAAGCAGCCGCATGTCAAGTGGGTAATTGCTGATCCAGCAGTGTCATCTCACTCAATCTCTTCCCATCATTGCGACGGGTGGAGCCAGTCTCAGCTAATACGTCGAGCGCCTCCCTTGCATCCGACGATCTGGCCAATTCTCAGGCATCGTTCCCGCGTCGCATCGCCGCTTACGTGGCGGCAGAGGTCTGCGAGCTGCTCAGCTGGGACCTCCGTATCAATACGATCGTGCAGTTCAACGAGGTCGGTGAGTGCTAGTCGCTTCTCCTTAGGCTTCTTCCTCGGCTTACACTGGGCAGGCAAAGCGACACATATACGGGACCATGTTGATGTGCGAGACCTTTTTGAGACGGTTGTGCCGTTCGGACGACGTTTCAGTTGGGCGACCAGGCGGCTCACCGGTCTGGTGTCGTCCAGCCTCGGCGCGTTCGCCCTTGTTCTGGGCCCTTTCACGCCAGGACTAACGACTCCGCCGCCGCCTCCCGCTGGCCGAGGACGAACCGAAGCCGAGCGGTACCTCTGGTCTGTCCGCCACGCCACGGGAGGTCCAGACGCGCTAGCAGTCGATGTCGCTGTAGACCTCGCGGATGCTCATCGGCGCGCTCGCTCTGATAGCAGTGAGACGCACAACTCGCTCGGCCTGGAAGGTGTAGGCGCGCGGTGGTCTGCCGGTCCAGCGGGTCTGGACGCAATGGCACCGGTGTCGATGGCGCCCGATGTCGACGGCGCAGAGGCTGAGACTGAAGCGTGATCTGAGCACGTTTGCCTGCGTCTGTATCTCTGCAGTTGTACAGTAGATCACGCTTGGTGGGATATCATGGTGATGCATCGTTTGTGTGGTACAACGTAGCGAAAGCATTAAATCGTTCTTCTCGTATTCTGCAAGTGACCTGTAGGTCGTGGTGGGCGGTACTGGATCAACCAGACTGCCTTTTGGATAATCCTCTGTCCTTCTCTCGTCTGATATTACTGACGCCTGTCCTGCTCCGACGCTTAAACCCGCAGGAGACCTCTGCGCTCTTCCTCTGCTCGCTCCTCCTCTTCCTCCTCCTCGTCCTTCTTCATGGCTCCGACGCGCTGGAGCACCCTGCCCACCACGATCGGGACAATTCGCTCGCGTTCCCTGCGCTCGCGCTCCTTCAGCCGCTGGCGGTCTCTTCGCAAGCGGTCGAGCTCGGCTTCCAGCTCGGCGATACGTGCGTTAGACTCGGTAAGGTCAAGCGAGTGCGACAGGTGTGTTCGAAGCAGCGACAGCGAGAGGAACAGCGTTGTCGATAGCAGCAAGATGGGAATCATCGCTGCGGCGTGTCAGCCAACTAGGCAGATTACGGGGTGAAATGGCTTACCCGGGACGATCTCGCGGTACCAGACGAGGTGCGGACTGGGCTTCTTGCCGCTCCCGCTGCTACTACCTCCGGATCCAGCTCCAGCGCCGCTCCCGAGCGAATGCGATGACGATGACAGTGTCGACGATGACGACGATAGAGTCGAAGAAGACCCGAGTGATCTCGATCCGCTCGTGCTGCCGCTTCCGAGCGTTGACAAAGAAGCGCCCCGGGACGGTGACGGAGTCTGCGGTTGTGCGCGTGGTGGACTAGGCCGATAAGAAGTAGACGACAGACCCTTGGCGATAGGTGTGCGGCGGGCGAAGAGTTTGGCGAAGAGGCCAGACCCGGGGCGATGCCGCGCGCCGACCGACTGCGCAGACGCAGACGCAGCAGATGCGGCTGCCTTGGCGTCTGCCGGATGAGTTGGCAGAACAGGGTGGAACGCTCTACGCTGAATGTGGTTTGCCCGGAGACATAATCTCGATGCGCCGGCGGCGCCGCCGCTCGATTCCAGGAGCGATCTCGAAGACGAAGCGACGGCCTGGTGCAGTGATGATGCGCTCGATGCGCGCAGTGTTGGCAAGAATGACATGACTGAGAGTGAGCAGCCGTGATACGTGCAAGTGAAGGGCGCAAGGCAGAATAGATCGAAAGAGATGCAACTGAAATGGGACGTCAGAGTTGGCTGGTGGACCTGGCCGAGGCTGGACAATGCACCAAAGTGAAGGGAAGACTCAATTTTCGGCCGGTGACGTGAGCCACCGCGCCAGCCGGCCCGGTCTTGCTTCACTCGGGGAGTCTTCGCTAATTATTTGGCGTTGCCTGCCCTTGCTTTCTCATGCATAACTAGAGCGAAGCTACATTGCATCGACTCCTCCGGGACATGCTGTATGCATGCTTCCCAAGTGACATGTGTCCGGTAACTCACCACCGTCGCGATGCGTCACGCTCCAAGTGGACATTTCCGTAGGCGGGGCTCCCGATTTCAGCCGTTTATGTAATAACCCTCTCAACGACAACTCGGAATGTCTTTCTGGACAGGTCGACACGTTCAACGAATCGTACATGCTTCGAGTACTAATCGCTTCTGGTCCCAGACTCGCCTCTCAGCGCCTCATCCCTGCCTTTGTGCCCCGATCTTTCTCCACCTCTTCCAAGATGAGCTCCCCTTACACCGTCGTCGCGACCGACAGTACGTCCCTCTCCCTGTTCCTCTCCGTCAGAACTGATCCGAACAGAGGCTCCTGCTGCTATCGGCCCTTACGTCCAGGCCGTCAAGCACAACGGCGTCAGTCCAGGAGTCTGTGGACGAGGCGTTCTTCGCTGACCATTTCAGCTCATCTACGCTTCGGGCTCGATCCCTCTTGACCCCAAGACCATGCAGATTGTCGAGGGCGGCGTTGAGGCTCAGACCGTGCGTCACTGCATGCCTGATTCGAGAGGGCATCGCTGAACACTGTGCAGAAGCAGGTTTTTGCCAACATCTCGGCGCTGCTGGCGGCCTCCAACTCGTCCCCGGCGCAGGTGCTCAAGACGACCGTGTTCCTGCAGTCCATGGGCGACTTCGCGGCCGTCAACGCCATCTACGCCGAATTCTTCGGCGAGACCAAGCCCGCTAGGAGCTGCGTCGAGGTCAGCAGGCTTCCCAAGGACGTTCTCGTGGAGATCGAGTGAGTTTGGCTCGCGCCGATATGGAGATGGCGGTTGGGCTGACTTGCCAAGGTTCATTGCCGTTGAGGGCAAGTAAGCGGACCAGGCTTCCAGGTCGAACTTTTATGGCTTTTCACGCTTGGACACACACCATGCATACTCTCGACAATGACGGAAATCAAAGATACTTAGGAATCACCTGAACTGACATCTGCGGCCTGTGGGCGCTCCTTGGTGCTGTGCCAGTGCCAGTCGGGCTCCTCGCCGCCTTTACTTGTTCCCGTGAAGTAAGACGGGATGTGCAACGCCTCAAGTCCGGATCCTTCCTGGGGAACAAAGTCTGCTTTGAGGGTGAAGGAGATCAGGACGAGCGTGTAGGGTTTCTCCTCCAGACAATCCAGCTCGAGCTTGTCAATCTCCGTGGTCAGCGTGTAGCGATCGTCGTCGGGAAGGTTAGCCCGAATATGCCGGAAATGCTCGTACAGGCTAGCACGAAGGCTGTTCCACAGCTTGGAGCTCTCGTCTACCCGCTGCGATAGTGTGGTCGTAGGAGCAGGACCGTCCGCAGTCGGGGGACCAGGGTCAACGACCACTTCGGCGTCCACGAGAGCGGAGAGGAGATCCTCCTTCTGCTTCTTGCAAGCTTCCAGGCAAGCTATCTCCGCCTCCGTGTATTTGCTCTTGTCCAGGGTATTGGTCCGGTCGAATAAATCAGTCGGCATACGGCGTTCGATGCCGATCTTGCCACGTTCGTCATCCGCATCATCGTCGTCCGAGCCACTCAAGGCGATTGGGCTTTCCGCCACCTCATCATCTGAAATCCAATAATCATGGAGCAAACCATTTCCCATTACGAGTGCAGCAAACTCGTCGCCCGTTCGAAGAAGGGACGAAGAGGACGAAGTCCGCATTGGCAGCCTTTGGGGCGACATCTTTCAACTGGCTCGATACTGATGAATCGGGTGCGTCACCAAATCCTCGCGCCGCCTTTTATAGGAAGGGAATGATGTGGGTACCCCGTCCGCACGGGTAATGATCCGCTCATGCGACAGACAGCTTGGCGTACCTCGCTGGAAGCCCCAGCCCCACATCCTTTATCTCGGGGCTCTAATCTGGACTTCGATCATGCAAGATGGACCCGTCTCGGATTGGACCGCTCGCTTCCATGGAGGCCCGCTCGAAGGCGAAGCGCCTTAGGCCAGTGTGCGCTCTCGCCCGCCAGCTGATTTCAAGTGCTCCACCGCAGTCGGTGAATCGCGGACGTTGGAGCGTTCGAACAAAGGCTGAGCGGAGGGAGCCTGGTAGGAGAAGGCGTTCTAGGCGGGCATTATGTCGCCACTACCCGGCGTCAAAGAAGACCCCGTCAAGGAAAAGTGCTCGCTTGTGGTGCCGCGACCAAGGCGCCACCGCTCGACACATCGGAGGAAGGGCCGAACCGCCATCTTTCCATTGACAGCTCCATTGACGGCTCGTTCTGAGCTTCGAGCCGCCCGCAAACGGGTAAGACAGACGGGCCCCTGCCGAAATGTTGCACGGCCGCACACTGCACGGATTGCCGGCTGCGAATATCCCGCAAGCGAGGAGGTGGAAAGGCATGTTAGAGGCGAGCAAGCGGTCGGTCGAGTGACATTGCAGCATGCGCTCGGCCGATAGCTGGGAAGTAGCAGTCGAGGACGACATACAAGGTCGTCCCGACAATGCAGTGAGGTAAGCGGCTCGATCTCAGCTCAGCTTCCAAGCTTCGTGTTATGGCTGGCGTGGTACAAACCCATTCGAGGAAGATTTCCTCCAAAAGGCTCAATGCGGTACAGTACCGGGCCAGCTGGTACATGTACGGGCTCTGATCCGCTATATGTACTAATGTGATGCATACTGTACTACACTAAGAAGGGACGATCATCCCCTTGTGCACAAAGCTCTGTATTATCGTGAGCCCTGGCTAACTATGTACAGGATGCCCTTTCTTGAGCAGCATCTACTCGATTGCCCATTTCCAGTCACCCTTGGCATTGGCAGTCTTCATGCCGAAGAACTCAGTCCTGATTGGCGGTCTGCCTTGCGTAACCCCCGGTTCCGCTTGAGGCTCAGCCGAGTCCGGCCCGAAACCAGCCTCGAGATGGAATGTGATCATGATCGGATCCTTGGAATCCGTAATGCCTCTGTGAACTTTCGGGCCCACAAGCCGCAGGTCAAACGAGTGAGAGGACTCTCTTCCTTCCTGGTAATCCGCTACTAGCTGGTCGTACAGCTTACCATGATAGAGTCGCAAGGAGGGCGCGATGGCGCTCCAGGCCTGGGACTGCTGGAATGCTTCCAAGTCCTGCTCTGACGGTTCTGTGTCCACTCTTTCCTCACTTTTTTTGAGCTGTAAGACACTGCAGAGCTTCTGCCGCAGCTTGTCTGTCTGCCCGCGACAGGTCTCGACCCACTGATGCTTCCGGACGCGTTGGATGTCATCCTCCGTGGCGGTCGTACAAAAGTCTTTAGTGTGGGAGGCTCGAACGCTTTGCTCTTTAGCTGAAGAGGTCAGAGGCTGCCCGGACGTCTCAGGCTTCTTGCTCGGAGTGATTCGCGGTGGATGGCGCTCGTCCTCGGAGCCAAGCTCTTCGGGAGATCCGTAAAGCGGAGACCCATCATCATAGATTCTGCTTGCGGGCGGGGAGTCCGCCATGATCTCCATAGCAAACCTTTCGGAATTAAGGCGTGAATCGCTCCAGCGCCACTCTTCCTCCCTCTCCTGTTTGGACATCAGCTGGCCGTCCGTTACCGACCGGGGTGGTTCCATGGCGAGTTGATCCAAAGAGCTCATACTGGATAGGCCCGCGGTGTCAGATCTAGTCTCAAGAATGCTGATGTCTCTTTGCTGGTGAGATCACCCTGCTCTTATACTGTATCGCACTGGGGCTGGGTGAGAACGCTCGCTTTCGCTTGCATTAAGCGATCAGGACTTCCTTTCGGGGACATCCACGGGTCTTCGGACGACCGTAAAGGGAACCATCATCTCAGCCGCGCATCAGACGCCTTCGACGATCTCTTAGAAACGAGCTGCAATTACGCCGTCACCGCAGAAGGCGCCTCGGGTCATCCATTCAAAACCGATGGGTGGCATCAGATGGTGTCATGAGTTCGGAGACATCGGACGACAGCCGTGAAAGGTGCTCCGCTCGGGCTCTCCTCTGTGCGAAGCGGACTCGGGTCAGGATAAGGTTATTCAGAACCGGCACTCCTCTGTGCAGAATACAGGCGAGTACTCGCTTGGTATCCGACTCCGTCTGAATCGAGCCAATCCCGTGCGAACCGGGCCAGCTTGGCGTTCGCACAGCAGCTCGCCGCCCACGTCAGAGCAGCCATCGTTCTGATCCGGACAAAGCAACGAGAACGAGCCCAGCCGCAACCGGCAGTCCGCTACCTGATGGGATCATGCGTGCATAGGGATGTACATACAGATGGGCAGCGCGAGCCACGAAGGCGCTGCAGAGACACAGGAGAGACCGGCCGAAACTGGATCAGAACATCGTGTCCTCGTCACGGAGGAACTCGCCGACGTCCGCCTGGTGGAACACGAGGATACCGCTCGGGTCGAGTTTCCGCGTGTCGAGCGTTGACCGAGCGGTGACGCCAAAGCCCTGGGTGTGTGAGACGAGGTCCTTAAGCTTGCGTGCGGGCTCTGAAACACTCACCAGAGGCACATCCGCCATGTTGTACACCACGACACCCTGGTGCTCTGGCGTGTCCTCTGTTATCCGTCCGAGATGCGCCTTCACGACGTGGTTTCCGTACAGGAACGGCAGCTCGCCCGATGGCTTCACCCAGATCTACCGCCTGTAAGCACAGACTCGATGCCCAGGTAGAGAGACCCACCTTGTACTTGGCGTACTTGGCCAGCCAGTCGAGACACGTGATGCCGAGCTTGAACTTGCCCGTCTTTGAGAACTTGCCGAAGCAGGTTCCGAGCGAGACGAGGTTGGGTCGAGCAACCGATGTCGCCAAGTGCAGCATCGGCAGGGGGAGGTAGTACACCCTGAGTCGTCTTAGAACGATCACGAAGGCTCGGTGCAGCAGAGCTCACCGGTCACGATGTAATCTGAAGCAGTAGGCATCGTCCTCGTCCCGGTCAATGAGGTGGACCAAGTTCTTCCCGATATAGTTGGCGAGTTCTGCCTGTCAGCCCTGGACATCTGATAGTAGTGACGGACATACTCTCAAAAACCGCCTTGGTTTCCTCCTCTGTTAATGGCCGCATGGTGAAGTATGAGCTCGAATGACAATCAGTGACCGAATGTGCACCCAAAAACAAGCCGGACAGACTGACTTCAGAAATCTGTTGAGGGTGTACGTAAATGCGCTTAAAGGGGTGGCACGATTAAATTAGCAGCGGAGACCCCGCACCTCGCGCTGAGGTGTCGCCCAACGATGACCCGTTCCTCATCTCACTGCCAGGGGAGCACATCTCAACGTCGTATCTGTATTCCTGGACCTGACAAGCACCCAGCGACGAGCATACAGGCGTCATGGTGAGTTGACTCTTTCATCTGAAAAGTGATTCGGACTGCAAACTGACAGGGCAGTTCCGCAATTCATATGACTCGGATAACACCACCTTCGTCAGTCCCCCTCGCGATCACAGCTGCCGTCTGGCCTTGAGCTCGCTGCTGTTCGTAGCGCAGAGAGGTACTGACACTCTCCAGTCCCCTCAGGGAAAGCTGCACCAGGTGGAGTATGCGATGGAAGCAGTGAAGCAGGGCTCGGCCGCTATCGGTCTTCGGTCAGCTACGCATGCCGTCCTTCTTACTCTCAAGGTACGTCCCCTACCACCCTCCTTTTTCGGAAGGCGTGGCTTACGCCTGTAGCGGTCGACTGGGGAGCTTGCGACGTACCAGAAGAAGCTGATTCGGATCGACGACCACGTCGGTATTGCTATTGCCGGCCTGACGAGCGACGCGCGTGTTCTCAGCAACTTTATGCGACAGCAGGCCATGTCGTCCCGCATGACCTTTGGCCGGCCCATGCCTGTCGCGCGTATAGTCCAGGGCATCGCAAACAGTGCGTGTCGCCTAGCGAGCTAAATCGAGCCGGTGCTGATGTTTCCCGCAGAGGCACAGGACAACACCCAGCAGTACGGTCGACGACCATACGGTGTCGGCTTCCTCGTCATTGGCCAGGACGTAAGTCGTTCGCTCCGGACTAACTCCAGCCATCGCTCACTCGTTCGTAGGAGACTGGCCCGCACCTGTTCGAGTTCTCGCCTGCGGGAACGACCTTCGAGTACTATGCTCACTCGATCGGCGCGCGCAGCCAAAGTGCCAAAACCTACCTGGAGAAGAACTTTGAGTCGTTCGAGCACGGTACGTGGCATCGCACATATTTTGGGGGTATAAGGCTGACGTGTCAGCCTCGCTGCCAGAACTGATCAACCACGGGCTGTCGGCACTGTCGGACACGCTGCAGCAGGACAAGCACCTGACTGTCGCCAACACATCGTTGGCCATCATCGGTCCTTCGGACGAGTCGATCGAGAACGTCGCGCTCTCGGGCGCAGCTAAGCGGGGGTACTTCCGCGTGTGGGAGAACGAGCACGTCGACGGGCTGTTGCGCGCCTGGAGGCGCAGCAGGGGCGAGCCCGAGGACGGACCCGCCGAGGAACCGGCAGCAGCTGCGGCGGCCGCTCCTGCAGCGGACGCACCGGCACAGGGCGCGGCCCAGGGCGCCAGCGAGAGTCAGGGTCAGGGAGCAGGAACGTCGGCGGAGGGCGCACCTGCGGCAGAGCACGCCGCCGGCGAGGACGTGCACATGAACGAGTAGGCGAAGACTAGCAGGATGCACAGATGACATCGGTTAATCACAGGCATGGCGTCTTCAGCGGATCGCATACGTTTTGGCATGTCTCATGAAGTGGGAGCTTGGTGTATTTTTCGTCGTCATGGATTCTACCACAGTGTGCACTGGTCCTTCTTGGGCGGGTTCATCTGCGCCGTCAGCGTCGGTCGAGGCTGGACTAGCAGCTGTCGCTGACTTACGCCCGTGCCTGCCTTGCAGTTGAAGGCGCGGTGGAACTCGTCCATGTTGCGGAGCGTGCCCATGACGCGGAAGAAGGGCGGGCTGTGCGGGTCGGTACGCACGAGCGCGACGGCCTGCGACGGGCGGGTGATCTGTTGCCAGATCCGCGCCATCGCAATGAAGAAGAGCTGATCGGGCGTGAAGTCGAGGCCGGGCAGCTGCGCCGTGTCGTCCTCCTTCAGGCGCAGGGAAGACGACTTCCACGCCGCGTACGACAGAGACAAACCCGAGTCGCCAATGTCTGCAAATGAGCACGCAACCTTGCGAAATATCCTCATACTATACTCACTCTCGCCCGACGTCAGCTGCGTTGGGTCAGCTTGACCCACAAGGAAGTGAAGATGCCTTCGACTTACGTTGCCGTTGAGGTACACCTTCTTGCCCTCGGAATCCAGGACGTAGTACTTGCTGTACTGGTTGATGATGCAGTCGGCGCGCTCCTCGAACGCTTTGACCGTCGCGTTGGTCCACCAGTCCCTGAGGCGGCCTGCTCGTCAGCCCGAGAGCCCGAGGCCAATATGTGAAGACTAACCCTTCTCGTCGTACTGGCTGCCCGAGGTGTCAAAGGCGTGGGTGAGCTCGTGTGCGGCCACGGCGCCAAACGCGCCGTACTTCAGGTGAGACGGCCACGAGTGCTCGTAAAACGGCGGCTGGAGGATACCCGCCGGGAAGACGATCTCGCCGTCCGGCGGCGCTGCCATGTCAGCCCTGTACGAGTCTATACGGACGGGTGCACTCACAGTAGTACGCGTTGACTGTCTGGGGGTACATGTCCCACGTCTCCCTGTCTCGGACTTTACCAAGAAGCTGCCAGGTGCGGGCCTCGTCGGCGAGGTTGGTGCGGAGGACGTTACCGAAAAAGTCGTCGCGGGCGATCGCCACGCGGCTGTAGTACTGCTCGAGGCTCTCGGGCCGGGTCGTGTCCGGCGTGAGCGGGTACCCGACCTTGACGTAGATCGACTTGGCTTTGAGCTGCGCGGCTTCGGCAGACTCCTTGTCCATCCATGCAATGTGAGGCAGTTTGTCATAGAACGTCTGCACAATAGCTGCGAGCGTCAGCCCGCACACTGCCTTTAACCATGTCAGGCCACCCACAGTTGATGATGTCTGTGCCGTCCTGCTTGGCCTCGGGGGAGAACGCCTCGCGGACAAACTCCCTGCCGGCGATGTACCCGACGATGTTGTCGACCCAGGCGAGACAGACGTTCTGCCTGTTCTCCTCGGTGCCCTTCTTGAGGCCGCTGAGGACCTCCTGCAGGCGTCGGGTCTCCTGACGGACGGGCACTTGCGGGCCGAGGGCAGACGCGTATCGCATCGCGAGCCGCGTGACAAAGTACGCCGATAGGACGTGGTCGGGCGTGTCGTCGACGAGCTTGGTCACTGCCTTGAGGTAAGGCGGGTACGTGACGGTGACTGTCTCGGGATAGTTGCGCGGCGCGAGGGCCGACAGGTACACCGGCAGGTCCAGGAAGGGCAGCTTCTTCTCGACGTCCTGGATCTTGTACGGGTTGTACGAGTAGTGCGGGTTGAAGAGAAACTCCGGGTCGGCGCCAGCGCGCATCAGTTCGCGCTCGAATCGCACCACCTTGCCCGCCAGTCGATCCATCCGCTTGTCCAGCGGCTCAGACTTGGTCGGCGGCTTGGTCGGCTGCTTGCCCCCGTCGCCGGGCTTGTCGTCTCCGGGCCACGGCCACGGCCACCCGGTGACCTCAACGTCGGACTCGGAGGTCATCTCCTCGAAGAGTTCTTCCGCCAAGTCGGAGAAGAAGTCGCGCTTCTCAGCACCGGCGCCCTGGGCATTCGTGTTGTTCGCGACGTCGACCAGGATACCCGCCACGACCGACTGGTACAGGTCGAGAATGGGCGCTTCCTCGTAGTACTCCTTGGACGGCAGACCGCCCGAGGCCTGGTAGACGTACAGGCTCTGGACCTGCGAGTCCGGTCCGCCCGCGTCACCCTCGATCGCAAAGTTGATCAGCGCGTCGACGCCTGCCTGTCAGCAACCAACACCCTTACTTTCCACTATGCTGACTTACCCCTGGAAGCAAGGAAAGCGAGCGCCTTGGTGATCTTGGCTTGCCTGACAGGGTCCTCGAAGACAATGTCCGATTCGTGCTCCCCGTTCGAGACAGCTCGGCGCGCGGGCGCGGCCAGAGCGGACTTCTTCTCGCGGAGGTGCTGGACCTTCTCGCCTGCGGCGACGAGATCGCGCGGGACGGTGTAGTCCTCGGTGTAGGCACCGCGCCATTCCGGTTCGGAGCGGGCGACGAGACCAGCGGCGTCTTCCGGCGCGGGAACAAGGTCGAAGGGGCCGATGGTGTCGAGGATGAAGTCGGCTAGTGGCGTGAACGGCTTCAAACCACGCTCGTTGAGCGTTTCCTACCCCGCGTTAGCGATACTGCCGGTAGCACCGCACCAGTGGGACACTCACAACGTCCATGCAGCTGTCGTACACGGCCTTGAGCTTGCGCCTGTTCCTGTCCTCGGCGGACGACTCAAGGTGACCGTGCTCGTCCGACGGCACCGACTCGAGCACCTTGATGATGATTTTCTGCGTCCAGCGTCAGCTGAGCTCCTCTCCCCCTCCGAGGGACGCCCACCTTGTTGCGGTCCGCAACGGACTGGAACGAGCCGAAGCTGCTCTTGTCCGCAGGGATTTCATGCGATGTGATCCAGCCTCCGTCTGCGGCGTCAGCTGCATCCCTCCAACCCTGGTACGGAACAGTCTCACTGGCAAATTCGTAGAAGTTCTCGCACGGGTCGGCCGAGGTGTTCATGCCTTCGAGAATGGAGGCCGCGAGCTTGACGCAGTCGGCCGTCAGGCAGACGTTCTGCCTATCAGCCCTGCCTTTATCTTTGCCAACGGGAATTGCTCACCTGGGTGGGCTTGCCGGTAGGAACGGAGGATACCGTAGTGGTGACCATGCCGCTCGTCTTGGTGGCCGTGACGGTCGCAGTGACTGTCGAGCCGCCATGCCTCCCAGCCTCCTTCTTGAGCTGTGTCTCGGCACCAGCAAAGAGCCCGATGAACGTCGAGGCAAGCACGAGAAGCACGACGCTGAGGCCGATCAAGATCTTCTCGAGGCCGTTAAGCTTGCGCGGCGGGTGCGTCAGAGAAGAGAAGAATGACTGGTCTTCCCGCCGGGAATGCTCGCCGCCATTGGCGGCGTCCAGCAAAGGAGCGGACTCTAGGTGGCGTGAGCATGCTCATGGCGCGGACAAAGGCCATCACAACCCACCCTCATCTGTCGAAGCGCGCGGATTCGACATGTCTGCTGATCTTGATAGACGACAGACAATGTCCTTACCCATATGGGATACAAGACGACTGCGCGATTCCCACCACTTGAGCTGTGACTAGTGGAGTGACCTCGTGCGCGCGTCGCCGACCCCGGACGGACATCACCGGTGCCCCCCGCGTCGGCGACAGCCGACGTCCAGTGTGGCATCTATTTCGGTCTGCGACCGTTCAACGTACCCTTCGGGCCCGTGCTGCATCTATACTAGTCCTGCTGCATGCATGTATGTTTGTATGACATGGAGAGGGAATCTATGCCACGCCGAGCCACATGGCAGCTGCGGCCGCGCGCAGTCTCCGGCCTTTATCGACCTGTACGCCGCGTTCGTCCACAGCGCCACCGCGCCGCCGGATCGCGCTCGCGATCTCGAAGTAACTCGCGACCATGGCGCGTGTGCCTCCGCTTGCCGTGCGCGGCAAGTCGGCCATCGCTGGCGCGGACGAAGCGCGCATCCCGTCCGCGAGGTTCAGCAAAGGCAGGTTCAGTGCCGCGTAGTCTGGTGGAAGCCGGCTGAACGCCGACGATGGGAATAGGATGGCGAGGAGCGCCTGGGCGGAGGGAATGGCCGACAGAGGCACGTAGACGCGTCCGATAGCCGCGTCTTTGGCGATATCCCTCGCGATGTTGACGAGCTGTAGCGCGCGACCCATCTCGCGCGCTTTCTCGACAATCTGGATACGTTTCTGCTCGGTCGGCGTGAGGATCCGCTCGTCCACGACGACAGACCCGCCGTGCACACCTGCCGCCCAGTCGAGGAACTCGACGGGACGGTGCGCCGTACCTGGGACAACGGCCGACGGCGATTCGAGCGCCGACCACGCGAGGTAACAGATCGCGCTGGCGATACTCCCCGCCACGTCGTCTGCGTACTTGAGCAGATCCGCAGTCGTCTTGATTGGCAGGTGGTTCTCGATTGCGAAATCTGGGTCTCGCATCCGCTCGATCAGCGGAGATGCCGAGAGTGGTGATGGTGCCGGCGTGGAAAGGAAGCCCAGGTCGGTCTCGTACCCAGAGCACAGCTCCAGGAACGGATATATTGGTACGAGGCGGGGGATGAGGTGAGCGAAGAGGTAGAAGGCCGAGCGGTCTTCCTCCGTCAGGCCATTGATTTGAGAAATGACGGCGTCGGGATCGACGGTCCGTGGTTCTGGTGCGAAAGCCGCGTGCAGGTGCTGCCGGATGATTGCGAGGACCTCCCGCTTGGTCTGCTTCATTATGATTGTAGGCTCGTCGTCCATCAAGTTATCCTGCGTCGTCAGTCTAGGCACTGCTGAGCCTGGTCGTGAGACTGACCGTCACGCGGCACCATGCGTAAATCGCCACGAGACCAATCCGCATCTCCCTCCCGAAAGCCAACTTGGCCACATCAAAGCTCTTGCTGCCTTTCCGCAGGGTTTCCTCTGCCGATACTAAGGCTCGTAGCGCCCGGGTGTTCACCAGCGGAGTCTCCATCGATGCGCGATACAGCATGGCGATGTGCTTCGCCGGGTTGGCAGGTGGACAAGCCGGCAGGCTCGGACATAGCAGGAGAAGCGTTTGCAGGTGGGCGATGAGCGACGATGCGAGGATGATCAGGTACGAAGTCAGGATGAAGAAGAGGAATTCCCTGCTTGGTAAGCCAGCGCCCCTCGCGTACACGAACCGACTCACTCGACGGGCAGACCGCGCCAAACCTCAAAGCAGAGGCTTGTATCGCATGAGATGTGCCAAGCGCCGTTTCGGATCGCCACGCTTGCAAATGCGTCAGCAGTGCCAGGGGCAAGCTTCAACCGCGCAACTCACGTGTCGACCATGTGCAGCCACGCCGTGCCGATTAGCAACGCCTTGTAGTCCGCGGAGCGCAGGCGCGCGCCGAGGTAGGTCAAGAACGCAATGACGGGCGAGATCCACACAAGGATCCAGCCGAGGTAGAACCCGTGTTTTCCAACCTGCGCCGCTACGACCGCCTGCCGCAGCGGCTCGGGCAGCGCGTTCGCCCATGCATTTATGTCGACCAGCTGGTGTGCCTCATTGACGAGGAACGCTCCTGCCAACCACGGCACGCCCCAGAGGAGAGCCGCACCCCGCCGCCTCGGCAAGGTCTGGACAACGTCCTCTTTTCGGACCTCGACCGTCGCGGCCTTGAGGTGCGCCGCGCCGTTCGAGTCTTCGCGCACGGTAGCGCTCGCGATGCGTGTCTTGACGCGAAGGGAGTCCCGACGCCTCGGTATTCTGAAAGGAACGAGCTGAGGGTGCGTGATCAGGCAATGCAGCAAGATGACCAGGATCGGCTGCAGGATGAAGAACAGGTGTTCTTCGATCGGCACGAGGTACACTTTGAACAGGATCGATCCTGGCGGGTACGACCAGCCCGACTGTGACAGAATCCACTGCAGGCGTCAGCCAAAGGATTCCCTCAAATTCCGCGAAGGAAGACTGACGTTGTCCCATGGCGTGGTGTATACCGTGGCCTGAGCGGGTCAGCGGTACGAGCATGGCATGCTCGACACGGCGGCAACTCGCCATAAAGGCCAGCCAGAGGACCTTGAGCGCATCTCTCCTGCCGAACAAAGGCCGGTAGATTGCCGCCAGCAGGACGATCGGCGGCAGCACGAAAAGCAGGTGCCTGTTTATCGGTCAGCGCCGTCTCGTCTCATCTCCCATCTGATCTGTGAGCGAGACTCACACCTGCATGTAAGTGAGCATGGTGCCGCGGTCGCCGCCCTCGAGGCACAAGGCAGAAGCCAGCGCTCGTAACAGCCGGCCGGACAAGCTGGCCACAGAAGGGGTAGAACTGGAGATCAACAAAAGCAAGAATACATCACTTCCAAAGCAGCAGCAGCAGCAGCAGCAACGTATGCCAAAACACGCCGGCCGGCAAGTGCGGCATCGTGCCGTCATACTCGTACCTCCTGCTGACGCTTTAACGGCCGCGGCCCGCGGACCTCAGCCGAGCGACCCCTGCAGATGTGACTACTTGGGTATAAAGTGCATGTCTTGGTTGGCTATTGTATTGTATTGGTGGCACAGATGAGTGTACAAGGTAATGGATACGACAAGTTGATTGCCTTCAAATTACAAGAGATGACGAGCGAGTCACGCTCAGATATGGGTATGTCGACTAGTAGTGCTTGGTGGCGCTCGGCGATCGGATCAAGGTGAGGAACTGCTTGTCAGCACGCGCACAGGTATACGTAGCGCAGACATGTGCTCACCTCTTCACGGGTCTTCTGGTGTGTTCGGAAACATCCCAGCATCGTGCTCGTCACAGTCGTCGCGCCTGGTTTCTGCACGCCCCGCATCGACATGCACATGTGGCTAAGCCGTTAGGACAGAGGTCGCACTGGAAAGATCTCATACGTACTGCGCCTCCATGACGACTGCGACACCTCTTGGGCGAATAGCCTCTTCGACAGCAAGGGCGACTTGCTTGGTGAGGCGCTCTTGCACCTGCAGCCGTCGAGCGAATGTCTCTGCGATCCTGGCCAGCTTGGACAAGCCAAGGACAAGCTTGTTCGGCACGTATCCGATCGAGATCTGCGGGCATTGGCACCGGCCAAACTTGTACGAGATGGTTGCGCGCTCACCTTGCCGGTGAAAGGAACCATGTGGTGCTCGCAGAGACTGAACACGTCGATATCACGAACAATGACCATCTCGTCGTGGTCCTCTGCGAAGACGGCGTCGTTGATGACGTCGACGAGGCGCTCCTCGTACCCCTTGGTCATCCACATGAGCGCCTTGGCGTACCGCTCTGGCGTCCGCAGCAGTCCTTCCCTGTTTGGGTCTTCGCCAATACACTCGAGTACTGTCCGCAGCGCGGACGATAGCACGGCAATGTTGTTGGCCTTCTCCTCGGGCGTAGAATGCAGTCGGTGCTTCGAACCTTTCGCTACAGCGCATCAGCGCGTGTCTTAGCTTTTCTGGGTACAATCGACCCACCTGGCCATCCGACGCCTTCCTCGTCTGCGACCGACTCGTTCATGCCTTCAATCATGCCTGTTCGGACCAGCTCGCCACGGACTTCCTGCCTCAGATCCTCCATCAGGCGCCCGTCAGGGCGGTGGTCTCCATCATCATCGTCGTCCCTACCGGCAGCATGCCTCGCGCTCGGCTGCCCTCCCGGAGGCATCAGGATGGGCGAGTACGGGATTGTCGGGTGGAGTGCGCCGCCGGACCCGCCGGCAGACGAGGACGATCCGGAAGCAATGGGTCCGCCGTATCCCGTAGGAGTCGATGCGCCAGACGCAGGGCGGAACCCGTAGCCTTCTCGCGCCTGACGGGGGTACAGTGCCGGCGGCTGAGACGCGAAGTCGATATGCGTTGGCCGGGCCGACGTCGGCGCGGCCCCAGCCGACGTCGGAGTCGGAGTGCCCGCCACCTGGCCTGTAATATGTTCGACAGTGGCTCTGCTTTTCCCGCTCGGAGACTGCACCGCAGAGGTCGGTGTCGAGGCGTCGACCGTGCTCTGGCCCTTATCCCCCTCCTCGAGCGCCTGCGCGGGCACCTTGCCTGCGGCGCTTGCGGCGCTCATAGTCGTCACGAGGCTGGAAGGCCGCGCACCGTCGTGGGCGGAAGACAAGATAGAAGGGTGCGTGGGCGGTGATCGGGCATTACCATGCAACCTTCCGCGCTCCCATGACCCCACAGACGACTCGGACAAGAGCGACAGGTTGGACAAGTTTGGGATGTTCTGCGGTTTAGACCGGGACACGGGAATCGCTCGACTGCCGTCCTGGCTCTGCGCCTGAGCGTCTTGACCAGACATGGTAGTGAGACGCTTCGATGATTCTGCAAATACCGCGCCGCAAGGTCTATGGTGCTACTCGTATGGCCGAACCTCGACCCTTGATCTGAGTGTGGCCGACTGAGTCGGGTCATCGGCCCCGGCCAACACGTGGGACCCCAATCGGCACGGGAGAAAGCCGATAAACTGGGCGGCGCAGAAAACCTTCCCGTCGGTTTCGGTGATAAGAAAACTCTGCCTCGCCGTCGGAGTTAGCTGCATTCACCCCCGCTTGAGCGCCGGTGAGCCAGGCTGGCCAGAATTGATCCCGCTTTGCACTCCGGCCCTTCCCCCCTCGTGCAGCTGCTGGCCCGTCCGTCCCTGCCTCTCCCCCTCGCCGGTTGCTCGTCTTCACAGAGTTGAACGTGATACTCGTCTTTTCAGCCTTCAAGTTTGATACATCCTTGAAAATGGTAGGTCCCTGCGGTGGGGGTCCGGCGAAGGCGAGGAGCGCAGCACCGGCGTTGGCAGCAGTCGTCGCAGCAGCAGCAGCAGCAATCACAACACGGCATTGGTCAATTGGGACGTTCCGATATCGACAAGTTTTCGCCCTCAACCACCTGTCTACGATCAGCTCGGAAATGCAGCGCAGAGGAGGCAGAGGGAATATGCTTGGTGATCGGTGCCGATGGAGTGACCACAGCGGAGAGCTGTCGGGCATACCGAGGATCGCAGTGGAAGAGGAGGAGCACTTGGACAGGTGGATGGGCGGTTATCGATGGGATGGGTGTCTCCCCTTTGGTCGGCGGCGGATCACGCACTCTCGCACGGACCGGGATCGACAATGCTTCACTTGAAAACGAATCGCACATCCTACGCATCGACCGCGCCGCCGCTGCTGCTGCTGTCGCTGCTCCGCCGGCTTCACTCGCCTTTGCCCGAGCCATCCTATCCCGAACCCTACTGACATCTCCAGACGAAGCGAACAAAGAAGGTCGGAGTCACCGGAAAGTACGGTACCCGTTACGGTGCTTCCCTCAGGAAGACGTGAGCACCTCTTGTCCCAGTTATGGAACTATTGGATCTGACTTGTCAGCGTCAAGAAGATGGAAATCACCCAGCACTCGCGATACACCTGCCCCAACTGCGGCAAGGTACGTGTGCTCCATGGCGCAAGTCCTGGTCATGGCTGACCACGCAGAACGCCGTCAAGCGGACTGCCGTCGGTATCTGGAAGTGCAAGGGCTGCGCCAAGGTTTACGCCGGCGGTGCCTACACCTTCGGCACCCCTTCGGCCGCCACCGTCCGATCGACCATCAGGCGTCTGCGTGAAGTCGCCGAGGTCTAATCGGCCACACGGCGCTTTGTGCGCTTTCCGCAGCCATGCACGCCATCCAAGGGTGCATGTCGCGAGAGCAGGGGAAAGGAGGTCCGGATCGTTAGGGGATCTCTTTTTTTGCCAATCAGCTTAGAACGCCGGCGCATCGGCGAGGCGGGACAGCATGTACGATGGTTACGCAAAGACTCTGCTGCACGTCTGCGGAGGATATCGTCTTGCGTGAATATGAGCTACAATGGGCAGATGGCTAATACACTACAACATGATCCTTCAACCCTACGCCATGGTCTTGGCTCTTCGGAAGGCCTTGCCGCCGCCAGTTCCACCCGTCAACAAGTGCTTGAGCCGCCTGCCTTCCTTCTTGACCAAGCGGCTCGTGATCCCGTCCCACCGCTCGTCAGCCACGTCTTCCAGTGCCTCGACATCTTCCTGTGCACGTCCCAAGCCGTCCTCGGCCGACTCATCGCCAGTGGCAGGAGGGGCTGTGACGGTTGCGCGCCGGGACGGCAGTCGCAGGCTGCCTGGTGCAGCTTCCATGGCCGCAAGAGCCTCCTCTTCCTGCTTGTGCTTGGCGAGGTCGCGTTGGGCCTCTTCGAGGCGGAACCGCTCAAACGCGCGCAGTTCCTCGCCCTCGAGCTTTTGCAGTATCGATCCAATGACAAGGATCTCGGCGAACGTATTGCGGTAGGCGCGCACGCGCGCGAGCATCGACGGCGCCTCGTCCTGCGGCAAAGGGTGCAGCGCGTACGCGTCCCGGTGTCGCACCTGGCTGCCCTTCTCCCTCTCCATGTGACTGCTTGAAGACGCTTTCTCGTGGGTGGGATTCCCGCTGCCGCCGCTACCGGCGGCAGTATCCTCCGACCCCCTGGAGCGGACCTGGCCGGACCCGTGAGGGCGGGTCGTCGTCGATCCGGGATGAGCCCGTTCCGTCTCGCCATGCCACACAGCGAGGATCGGCGCCTCGTCCCCCATCGTCGCCCTCACATCCCGCACCTGCACTACGAGGATCAGCTCCGCTGGAGGCTCTCATCACGCTTCGCGACTTACCGTTCCGGTCGGCGAGGAGGAGCGTCCGCGCGACCGTCTTGTCCATGCTGTCCAGCAGCATCTGCCGCGCCTCCGCCTCGAGCTTGACGATGAGTTGCATCAGGTGCTTGACGAGCTCGATCTCGACCTCGCGCGCTTCTTGCTCGTCGTCATTTCTCTGCCTCTCTTCCGAGTCGACGATGTCGCCTTCGCAAAGCGCGTCGTCCGCTACGCCTCGAGATGCGTCGTCGTCTTGGTCGTCGTCCTCGGCGAGTGGCTCGAGTGCCACACCAAGAGTACTGCTGTATCTGCTTGTCGAGCCTTTGCGCCCTGGCGATCCGGACGAAGCACTGTTTCGCCGGTGCCCCGGTCGAATACGGGCCTTAAGTTGCCGCGCTTTTCGCCCCTCCAGGATCTTGGTCACGCGGCCATACTGCCTGCGGACCTTTTCTTCCTCCTCGGTGAACTCTTCCCGGTTCCAGTCCTTCTTGGCCGCCTCGTTCCACTCGTCCACCAGGTTTGCGAGGCTGTTCTGGCGCTTCTTCTTCCCTGTGCTAGACCTGGATCCCGAAGCGCGCCTCGAGTGGAACAAGCTCCCCGCGTTACCGAACCGCCCGGATCTGGCTTGAGCGCTTGGTCCCGCCTCATCGGCCGAGGCGTCGCGCGGGGACTGAGTCGGTGCCGAAGGTTGGTTCTCCATTTGATCTGGTTCGGAAGTTACCTGGCCACCGTCAAGCACCTGTTCGTCGTACCGAACATCGCCAGATGGAGACTGTTGTTGATAGTCGTCGTCGTCGTCGTTCGCCTCGTCCCTTCCGCCAGTCTCTTCCTGGTTGGCACCGATCTCCTCCTCGGGGATGCAGGACGGCTCGCCTAGGAGACGCTGCCGCATCTGGGCATACGACTCATGCGCGCGAAGCACGTACTCGCTGTGCGGCTTAAACGCATCGGGGTGGTTGCGCTTATCCCGTATGAAGGCGTCTTTGGCCGAACTTCGGGCTGAGAAGGTTGACAGCTGCCGCCGATCAGCAACAGACCATTAAGCTGGAATATCCCGAGCCGACTGACAAGACCGGTAATGCTTTGCACGGCGAAAGATGTAACGATCGGCACGGCCATCAGTGCGTACACGATGAATACGACTCGTCCAGCGGGTTGTTCCGGTGTGTAATCGCCGAACCCTGCGCGGTTTCAGCTTAGCATCTACGCGCTCAGTCACGACGACTGACCGATGGTAAGGGACATGATCATGACGGCGTAGACGCCATTTCCAAAACTCCACCCTTCGATGCAGGAGAACATTGCCGCGCCAATGAGCCAGAAGACGACGAGCGAGAATGCGCTCCAAAGTAGATCGTATAGCTGGGAGAACCTGCCCTGTCAGCGAGTTCCCGGATGACGGGGAGTCTCACCATTCCTCTCGCTGATTGATCTCTTGGATCAGGGCCATCTCCTCGATGAGCGTTGCCGTAGGGCGAAGACGTATCGCCTCGCGGTGCATCATGCCTTCGTACTTCCTTCTCCACTTGTCGCGGCGTGCCTCGGCGCGACCGCTGATGAACGCGATGATGAGCGCGATCTCATTACCCAGCTGACTGATCGTGAGGACGGAGAACGGGAAAATCAAGACTTTCCCTGCCGTCGTGGTAGGTACGAGGTCGCCGTAGCCGATCGTCAAGGCGGTCTGGACCGAAAAGTAGATAGCGTCCGAGTACTCCCACCCTTCGAGCTTGTAGAATGCGCAGGCCTGTAGGCCGAGAATGATGAGGAAGAGCTGCACCGACAGCATAAACTTGCGGCCTTCGATGCGGACTTCGACCGAGTCCTCGGCCGAGCGGAACGCCATGAAGAAGTGCAGAAGAAGCGCGATCGAGATGATCCCCGAGTCGGTCATGCTGACGACCGCACACCAGAACCCTTCGGTGTACTCGTACCCTTCCGTGTTGCGCGTGAGAAGCCCGAAGACGATCAGGTTCACTGCCGCGACGGCCGTCTTGCCCAGCCAGCACACCAAAGACCACACGGTCGTGTGCCGCACCCAGACCTGGGTATGCGATGAGAACCGCATAATGAGAAGGATGTTGGCGCCGATGTTGAGCGTCAGACCAACGGCAGATAAGACGAGGCACGCCGTTGGGTCCGGCTGCGGCTCGTCGTTCAGCGTGTACCATCGTTCCTGCCTGGTGAGCCAGGCGCGCCTCACATACAGGCTGTGCTCACGCTGAGGGCTGGAATGTCCAGGAGAGTGGCCAGAGGGGCAAAGACAGCCGCTATGAGCGGCGCGTACTTGGCAAAGATGCGGAGGTACCCCGGCTGCCAGAGTTCCACCTGCCACCAGTGCGGGACCCTGCCTCGCCGCTCTTCCGCCTTGTAGCAATCATCCGAGTAGTCCTTCCCGAACCCGTGGACCCAGGACGTCAGATGCGACGGCATCGTCCTAGTTGTCCTACGAGCGCATACCGGGCGGTTTGTGGTGCACCAGCGACACTTGGCTGGATCTGGATCTGGGAACCACGTTGCTTCCCACCGGTTGCTTTGCTTGCTTCCTGGTGAGATCCGCCTCGCTATATTTAGCCAGAGGTTTATCCGAGAGTCTGGACCGGAGAACCCAACGATTTGGTCCCGCTGATAACCATGACGCGCGCGCTCGGATCCGAAGTCGTCTCGTCCTTATTTGGTTCGGAACCGGTCCATCCGGCCCATACGCAGCGGTAGAACACCATCAAGGAGTCAAGCATTGCCACCGTTCTGGCCTTTGTAACTCTTTCACATTTCACAACCATCTCGAAGCCGTCTGGGAGCAGCTGGAATGGATCACTCGTCAATCGCCACGGGCCCAACCGTTATCGTTGTGGAAGGAGCGAGTCGGAAACAGAACGTCGCCTGCGACCCGTGCCGCGCCAAAAAGATCAAGTGCAAGCGGACCACGATCGACGAAAGGGTACGTCCCGCAGGCATGATATCGGGTCAAGACTGATGGTCAGTGTCCACAATGCGTGGCGAAGCAGGTCGAATGCACCAGCTTCTACGTCGAACACCTCCTGTCGAAGCAGAAACAGCCTCGGAAACGAGGTGATGCGGCCTCCGCCGCGCCACTGATCGGGCGGAAGAGGAGCGGAGACCAGTTGCCCTCCGGTAGCGCCTCACCAGACAAGCGAGCTCTAACCGGTCTCGGCTTGGTCGGGCGCGAGCCAATATCGCGGTACGAGGAAGGCGAGTCGAGCTCGGGGTAAGTCACAAGGTATTAGTGCCCCAGTGGCACACTGACGAGGACAGAAGTAGACGGCAGAGCGTCTACGGCGCAGTTGACGCCGGATCGCTCTCGACAGCGGGTCAACCGACTGGGCTGCTTCTCTCTTCCGCGCAGAAGCAGGACAACCTGCTGCGGTACCTGTTCTCCCCGGTCCCAGTGCTTCATCGTGATTGGGGCTACGACGACATCTCGAGCATCGAGGCCTGCAGCCAGGGCCTTGGTATACTGTGGGAGGAGCAGAACGGGGCCGTGTGGGCTGAACAGCCGACAACCGCGCACCTCAGCGTGTCTAGTGATGCCGTGGCAGAGTGAGTGGCTCTTTGCGCTAAGTTGGATCTCCCTAACGTTCGCAGGCTGGCTCACGAGCTCATTCACTCGTTCTTGACCATCTGCCTCCCCCGCCGACCTACTGTGGATCCGGGAACTTTCCAACATCGGTTCGCTTCACCTGATACTCATCCCTCCGGACCACTTCCGCACGTCCTCGTCGCTGCCGCGCTCGCGGCTGGTTCTCGCTTCGCCGACAGCCTCGTCCTAGCACAGGATCGGGAAGAGCTGGCCGAGCGTGGGGGTGCTGAACGATCACGGATCTCTCAGCTGCTGGTCATCCGCGCTCGGGACATCATGGACCGGAGCGCTGTGCTCAGGGTAGCGAGTCATGACAGCATCAACGCCCTCATCCACCTTGACTACGCCTTGGGAGGTGCGTTCTGTTGCACGCTTCGTCGGATGGCAAGCACGAGTGCTGACTAGCTATAGAAACGCCTGCCTTGCAGAAACGTTCGCACACCTTTGTCTCACATCCCGATGTGCAAGAAGCTGATGGTTACAGGGTTCCTCGGCCTGCAAATGCCTCAGGCTGAGCGAGTCGTCTCTCATCTACGGTCACTGGGCTGGACGGACCCAGGCATTCATCCCGGAGCGGCGGAGAAGCAGTCGTCGGTAGACAAGACAGCGGCACTGTGCTATACCGCGATACCATACACATTCTGTGCTTTCGCCAGGCTTGCTCAGCCGTTGTTGTAAGTGCAGAGGTCTGGTCCATTCCGACACGAGTCTCACCATGCAGTTCTGCCGAGGAGCTGGAAGCCGAATTTGGCTCTTTGAACTCCTGGCCATCCGACGCCAATGGAGCCTCTAACGTGAGATCGGCGGACTACACTTATCGCCAGGTGACAGGCTTCTGACGCTGTATAGCCCGGACCCGACGTCCCTGCCTTGACTTCGCTCGCTCAGATCTTCCACCGCTTCTCCTCCGAGGCATGCACTCGCCGCTCACGCACCAGCGGCGTGCCCCTGGCGGCGTTTCGGGACCTCGTACACGACCTATCACAGCATCGCGACAAATACCTCGGCGCATTGCCCGCGCCAGGCGCGTGGCCTGAGGAGTGGGACTACCTCGCGGTAGCCAACGCGATGCACCTGGACATGTGGGCCGCGAGCGCATGGACGATCGGGTGGAAAGCGTGTCGCGATCTCGGTATCAGGGAAGAGCGGGCCAGTGCGCCCGGTGCAGGTGGACGGCCGTCGGGCAGTCGAGCGGAAGCGGCCAGTATTCGGAGTAGGTTGCAGGAGGAAGGCGAACATTCCGCAATGCGGACCGCCGCTCAGGTAAGCGCGCGAGCCATCGAAATCCCGCTTCGTATTGACAGACTCAGGCGATCATTCTCACAGAGCACGGATACATGCGTCTGGATCCGTGAGTCCCTTGAAACAGGTGTGCCTGCTCGCAAAGGCGCTGACGGGTACAGGTACATCCTGCTGCCGGCGGTGTACGAAGCGGGCACGTGTCTCGCTTTGCAGGGCAAAGAAGAGGCCCTGGCTTGCATCGAGGCGATCAAGCAGAACGCCATCTCCTACGGGTCTGTCCTCTGTCTCGCTGAGGACATTGAGCGATTGCTCTTGGCCAATATGGACTCGGGCGATGCTGGTATCCCCGCGGGCGACGGGATGACGGCGCTGGCGAATGCGCCAAACCTCACTTCTGCATCTGAGGGGGGCATCGGATCCCCAGGTGGTGCAGCCGGAGTCAATGGCGTGAGTAGATCTCATACCGCGACAAGTCATGAGAAGCTGAAGCGCAGTCGCTGGCTCACGCACCCGACGGATGGTATCCACCCGGACAGCCTGAAGCTCCGAACGGGGTCTCAACACAGCCTCACTCTTTACACTTGCAGCGGACCGGATGACATGTCGCGGCCGCTACAGGAATGGCTACATCGGAAGGCTCCAAGGCATGCATTGCGCATGTATCAGCCTCAGTGCCGAAGATGCATTAAGGCCTCGATGGCCTGCGGCCTTTGACGGAGGCCGAGGATGTTCGCCACTTGAAAGGATCAGATCCGATGTGACGTGATAAAGCAGACGGTCCCCGGACGTGTCCGATGCCCGACTCTCACAACCTGCTGATTTAGCAAGATTATCTGGCTACACCCGTAGAGGCCAGCGTGTGTGTCTGCGTGCGCATCGTGTGCACGCACTAGCGATACGATCCATCAGGTCTCAATATACCATAAGACATGGACAGAGCCGGGCTGTTCTTGGCGACCGCGGCGGTCGCTGCGACGACAGGTAAGTGGCTGTGTTCAAGCGAAGTTGGCTAGGACGTTGTGGACTGATTGACAAACAGTGCATGCGCACGCGCACCATAATGTCACGCAGATTGATACGAGCGTGCCATTCGACGGAGTGATCTGGGTTCACGTGCGTATACCGACGACCAGCCAGACTGGCTTGTGTGACTTGCCTCGCTGACCGACGGGCAGATGACTTTACAGACATTCGTATGGGCGATCTCCTTCCCGATAGGCATGGTACTCGGCATGTCCAAGTGAGCTGATCCGCACGATACTGACCGCCTGCTCATGGTCCGCAGGTCGAAATACCATGTCCCTTTGCAGACGGTCAACGTCGTATTGACCTACTTTGGCGCATACCTCGGCCACCACCATGGCGGCCGGCAATTCCCATCCACAGTGAGAGGAGTCCATCGGTCCTGTGACCTGTGCTCACACTCCAGGTCCATGGAATCATGGCCAAGATCATCTCTCTAATTCTCATCTTGGTGAGCACCCATAGTTCGTGTCAAGAGGAGGTCTGACCCGCCTGGAGCAAACCGCCATGGGCATCTTCCTCAAGCTGCATATCATGGAGAAGAAAGTCCGACCATGGGTCGTTCCCGTCCATGGTGTCCTCGGCAAGGCTTTCCCCGTCATCGGATGGACCCGTGAGTTCCTGCCGCTCGCCATGACATACAACTCGTGGCTGAACGACTTGCAGAGATGCTGTTCGGGATCGCGACGGCGCTGGGCTTGTGCCGAGACGGAGAGCTGGGCCAGTGCGCAGCGCACTATATCATGGGATCGGCGTTTATTGGCTATGCCGCCATACTGGTCATCATGCTGAACGTTGGCGGAAAATGGCTCGACCGGAAGGGGTTCAGCCAGGAGATGCTCGACAGCTGGGTCATCATGCTCTGGGTCAGGCCACCGAGGCGTCAACGCGGGGCACAAAGCTGACTCTGCAGGGCATCGTCAATACCTTTACGGAGCACCATGGCGGGCCATGGACGCACAAGGACATGCAGCACACCATGATGGTGCGTTCGTGCCAAGCGGCCCGGGCTGACCATGCAGGGTGTTCTGTGGTGGGCTGGAGGTCTCTTGGGCATCTACCTCAGCAGAGGAGGCAAGCGGTCGTTCGTGCCTGCAGTCATGTGAACCTGACTCGATGTCTCGTCCGAGAAGCCGCGCTGACCACGCAGCATCGTCATGACCGGCTGGGGTATGAGCGCGCACGAGCAGCATCTCATGATTTCCACCAAGGTCAGTAGGCTACCCAAGCGTCCAGACAGAAGGCTTATCGGCAGATCCACGGGCTGTTCGGCTACGCGCTCATGGCTGCCGGCGTGCTCCGGGTGGTCGAGGTATGCTTTGTGCTGAGCGACGGACCTTCGCCCCCGGGTTTCGTGCGGATCTTCCAGCACCTGCCGCCCTACGTGCGTGTCTTCATCACAGAGTGGAAGGACCAGATTGACGGTCATAGCTATTGACTCTGGGTGGAACGTTGTTCATGTCCGCCACAGACGAGGAGATGCACCGCGCAGACGAGTCAGTTCGGCAAAGTCCGTCAGCCGTTGTCTTTGGCTAACATCGCAGCGCTGGCATCGACCACGTCTCTTACGCTCTAGCAGTGAGCGGATCTCCGACCGCCGTGCCCGAAGGATGCTGACCCGGCAGGACTTCTCGCTATCTTTCCTGATCTATCTGCTGATCACGTTCCTGGTCAACCTGTACAGCACGACCGGCAAGAACGCACTCGCCAAGCCAGAGATCGTGGACTCGGAGAACGCCCCTCAGAACGGGTACGCCAAGCTGAATGGCCACTTGCGGTCCGGGTCCATGGGCGGAGAGACCGACGCCGATGGCCCAGAAGCGTACGAGCTCGGAGGATTAGATGGCGATCGTGAGCTGAGGGAGGGGGAGGACGACGCGGTCAAGATCGGTGGAGAGGATGAATGGCGGAGAACCAACGGCATGAGGGGGGTTAGGTTGTAGCCTTTCGATCGTTGCGTGCATCTTGATCTTATCGTGCAACTCGAAAAGCGCTCGCGTATAAGCCTCTCTGTTTAGATGCCAGTGGTGATACATGCTGTTGTAGCTGCGGGAGACGCTATGGCTTGGCCTCCTCCGCCCCGCTCTCCCCTTTGAGGCTCTCCTCCAGTCCTTGCAGGGTGCGGACGAGTCCGCCGCCCGCCGCCTGGGACAGCAGGCCGAGCAGGCCTCTGCCCTGCTGTTCGAGCATACCCACGATTTGGCCGCGCAGGGCCTGCAGGTCAGGCAGCTTGGTGATGCCCGCGAGCTCTTCTGCGCCGACGACTCGCCCGCCTTCAAGCACACCGCCAATGAGCCGCATTGTCGGCTGCTTCGGCTCCGACCCGTCCGGAAGCTTGTCCTTCTGCATCTTCTTGAGCGCGCCGTCGATCGCCTTGTTCACACGTCCGAGATAGTCGGGCGTCAGCGACGCGCACGTCAGAAGCGCCACAGGACCCTTGAGGAACGGACGCAAGGGGGTGATCGCCGCCTCGGGCGATTTCGCCAGTGCCGAAAACACACCCGTCCGCACAACCGTCAACTTGGCCGGCTCCGCCATTTCAGGTGCCGCAGCACCGGCAGCGCCGTCCTCGGCGCTGGGTGTCGCGGCGGGAAGCACTGGTAGCTTGACTGCGGCAACAGCGCGCCGTATCCGGATGAATTGCGAGACCGTCAAGTTGCCGTGCGCGAACAGGAGAACGACATCGGATGAGCCGAGCAGGTGGTTGTAGTATTTGTACAGGTACGCTTTCCGGTCGGTGAATACCCGGTTGGCGGTAGCTTCTTCCCGCAATCTGCGAGCTTTGAGGGCCCGTGCGGGCAACTGACCCGATGACGATCCTTCGGCGGTAGAGGTGGACGAGCTGGCGGAGGAGGACGACGAGGCCGCGGCGGACGATGAGGCGGCAATTGCCTGCGCAGGGAGTTTTGGCAGCGTCGAAGCCAAGCGCCGAAGCGATGGCAGAGCAGTTGGTGGCTTAGGAGGCATGCTGACAATCCTTGTCCTGCCCGCCAGCTGAGAAGATGGTACAGTCGCGCTAGACCTGCAGATCAAAGCCAGACTTGTGCACAAGAGACCCGACTTTTGGATGGCACGGCTTATCATTAGCCTGACGTGTCGACACGAGGTTATGCCGTAACATCGTGGTCCAGCGCTTGGACGATGATGACCACTGCAATTGCGCGTCGGATCTCCAGTTGGCATTATCCTCGACAGCATCCGTATATTCGAGCGCACCCATCGCGCACTACGCAGGCTTGATCTACAGCATCGTTGAGAGAGTCAAACGCACTGTCTGCGAACAAGCGCGACAGAATGGACGTCGATCAGACCGCTGGACCATCGTCCAACCCCCTCGCATACCTCGAGCATGAGGAAGCTGCCTCTCCTGCGACCCTCAAGCCGTTCTGGACAAGGATACGCACATCATACGAGAAGAAGTCAGTCAGGCGTCTCCAACTTCACCTTAGGCTGAATCACTGGGGAGGTGAGCTGACAGAGCAGGCTATGGCACAACATGACCGTCGCCATCATGGACTTTGTGTCCCAGGAGGAGTCCGGGCCATACCAAATAGACCTGTTTGAGAAGTAGGTCCTGGAGTCAAGGAGCGTATAGCTTTCTCTGGTCAGTCGCTGATCCGCAGGTTCATCCGAACGGTGGAGTCGAAGCTCAACGCATTGAAGCTGGCGGAGATTGCTCGTCGGGTCGGACGCGAGTACACCGGTGAGCTCCTTTCTCGAAGTCTGGGCCAAGACGGATCGAGGCTGATCTGTGGCAGAGCCAGAACTTACGCTCGAGTTCCTGCAATCGTTCCACGCGCGGTTGCCGAAGCCGTATCCCGTTCCAGCCACGGCTGAGACGCCCGAGGTCCCTGCTCCGCCGAAGCCGGCGCCAGAGGCGTATGCGCTGTCGCTCTCGTCGATCGCGTATGCGCAGCTGCTTCTCGGTGACTTGCCCGGATGCAAGAAGTCGCTGGACGAGTGCGAGAAGCTCCTCAACGAGCAGGACTCGGTCGAGCCCCGCGTGTACGCCGGGTATTACGGCGTCGCGGGCGACTACTACAAGGTCAAGGCAGAGTACGGACCGCACTACAAGAGCTCGCTCCTGTACCTCGCATGCGTGGACATGGACGTTGAGATGGACGACATGGCCCGCCGCGAGCGAGCACGCGATCTGTGTATCGCTGCTCTTCTCGGCGAGACGATCTACAACTTCGGCGAGCTGGTCAGTCGGTACTGTGTCGACGTGTAGTGCCTAGGCTGACCGCCTCGCAGCTGCAACACCCTGTGCTCGCGTCGTTGAAGGGAACGGAGAAGGACTGGCTGCGAGAATTGATCAGCGCATTCAACGCTGGCGAGATCGGCCGCTTTGACAGCATGACCAACCATTTCAGCAAAGAGGTCAGTTTGGCGCCGCGTGCTAATCGGCGATCAAGCTGACCGGCCCAGCCCATCCTCGAGGCGTCGCTGCCATTCCTGAGGCAGAAGATCTGCCTGATGGCGCTCATTCAGGCGGCTTTCGCTCGGCCTCGAGACGGTAGCTCGAAGCTCATGACTTTCCAATCCATTGCCGAGGCAACTCGGCTGCCGGTGCACGAGGTCGAGCACCTCATCATGAAGGCGCTGAGGTCAGTCAGAAGTTGAGTGCAGCAGGGACATCGCTGACGCATGGCAGCCTGCAGCTCATCCGAGGCACGCTCGACCAGGTCGACTCCACCGCCGACATCACCTGGGTGCAGCCCCGCGTGCTCGAAGGCGCACAGATCGACACGCTTGCGGGCCAGTTCAACGCGTGGACCGAGTCCGTGGGCCGAACGGAGAAGGACGTTGACCACTGGCGCGCACACGCCAAGAAGGTCGTTCACGCCATGTAGAGAGGATTCCTGGCGCAGAACGGCCGATTGATACGGACAGCAGGAAGCATGGCACGAGCGACAGCATGATCCGATACAATGCATGGTCGTATGCATTCACGATGACTCGTCAATGTTGCAATCACCATCCTCGTCCACGTCCGCTGCAATCATTAGCTGGTGCAACTGAGTGGATGCTGCTCGGGCTCACCGTCCTCGTGCGCGGAATGGCCGGCCGCGACCACGGCCTCGGCCTCGACCCCGGTTCGTCATGTTCATTCCCGGCACATTTGTCCGCTTCTCCTTGACCTGCGCATGTTCAGCTCCAGGACTATCGCGCGGCAGCAAGCGCGCCAGACCCACGCTCAGTAGTCTGCCTCGGAACATGCTCTCGTTGAGCACCAGCGCGTTCTGTACCGTCCCAGGCTCGGCAAACTCCACATATGCATATCTGAACAAGTCAGCCGGTCTCATGACGCCGAAAAGGAAGACTTGACGTCTTCCTCGCCGTGATTCAGCCGCCGACGGACTCACCCTTTGGGATGACCAGTGAACTTGTCGCACAGGATCGTCACGCGGTTGATGGTTCCACACGCCTGGAAGTGGGCCTGGATCTCCTCGGGCGTTGCTCCGTAGTCGACCTGGAATGATCAGCGGCGACTCTTCAAGATCCTCTCGGATGCTTTGTGGAACATACGTTGCCGATGTATATGCTCCGGGCGTCAACCGAGCTCGCCTCGTCCTCCTCCATCGCGGCGTCCTCGGCCCCGCCCTCAGGCTTAGGCGTGCTAGACCCGGCCTTGCTCCCGCTCTCAGCAAGCTGTACAGGTCAGTTGAGACGAATTGCGTATCTCCTCGTGATGAAGAGCTCACAGCCGACTTCTCCTCCTCCATCTCCTGCAATCGAGCCTGCATCAACCGCAGCTCCTGTCCTGGTGAGTAACGATACACAGGCTGGATTTTGGCAGTTGCTGACCTCGTCGACATCGACGCTATCCTCTGGTATTCTTGGAGAAGTTTCTCGTTGCTCGCTCATGGTTGCTGTGTAGACGATACAAATGTAAGTCCAGAGGTGCCAAACATTCAACTACTCAACCGTATGTGGAGTACTGAGTGGGCAAGAGTGGGGAAGGTGGGGTTTAACGGTGCCACACTCGGAACTGACCGGGATTAAACAGACTCCCGTCATCCCTTACACCTGAGTCCCTGGCTGGCTGCTGGCTGCTGGCTGCCATGCAAGCTGGTGCTGGCTCGGCCGGAAGCAATCGCGGCAGACCGACGAGCGGTAGCAGCCTGTTGCCCGGTGCACACCACAACGACGACGAGCATACTACAGTAAAAGTCGTCTATCCCACTCTACCCCTCGCTTCTCCCCCTCTTCTTCGTACGCATACGCCCATACACCGCGTACGACCATTGCTGACTTCCCGACAGACCCGAAGAATCCTACCCAAAATGGCTGCCCGAAGCGCGTCCGCGTCGGTCGTACGTCTGCGTTTTGTGTCTTATCGCTCCGCCGAGCGAGGCTTACATTTCCTAGGACTGGAGCAAGATCTACACGTCGTTGGGCCTCGGCAAGGAGACCATCTCGGAGCTGCAGGCGTTCCGGGCACGGCACTCTGCCGCGTCTAACCGAAATGCTGCGCTCAAGTCGACGATGCCCGAGCTCGACCTGGAGCACTACAAGTCTGTGCTCAAGGACCAGTCGGCGGTCCAGAACGCGCAGAAGGTCCTGAGCTCGTTCAAGCCCGTCGACTACGACGTGTCCAAGTGGAACGAGGTCGTCAAGAGCTTTGAGGGCAAGGCCGTCGCCGCCGCCAAGGAGACCGTGTCCAAGATTGCCGAGGAGGAGAAGTCGCTCAACAGCACCCTGTCCAACATCAAGGACGCCCGGCCATTCGAGGACCTCACCGTCGCCGAGATCAACAAGGCCAAGCCCGAGATCGAGAAGTCGGTCGAGACCATGCTCAAGAAGGGCAAGTGGACCGTGCCGGGCTACAGGGTAGGTTTCCAGTCAGATCCCATGACAAGCGCTGACTCCCCGTGCAGGAAAAGTTCGGAGAGTTCTCGCTCATGTAGATGCGGTATTGTATCCCATGCAAGATATCGAAAATGGCGGGCGGGGTGGCTGTGGACTATGGGGCAGGCCTCTCACGGGTGCGAGAGAAGGAGCAAGGGCAATGATCGCTGGGCGGAGGGGCATTGTCGGGCGTTTGGGCGGGCGATTGCGCTGGCTTTGTCGTCAGGCGTGCACGCGTGAGCTCTCCTCTCAAGGGGCAGAAGAGAGGATCGCAGATGGAGGATTGGACAGGGAAGCATCGGTTCTCGAGACCAGGAAGTCGCACTAAGGAACGCTCCTTGCACTGATGGACGGTGAACGGACGCCCTGCTGCCCCCCATCTGCTCGGTCCTTTGATCAGGCGATGGCGCGGCGATTGCAATCGGGACAAGGGGCCTCTTTCGGGAGCAGTGTCGAGCGCTCGCCCGGTACATTCCCGCGACTCTCAGCGTCTCGTCTTACCACTCGTTTGGCCGCCTGTCCTTCCTAGCTCTCATGACCGCACCCGCAGAGCCTCTAACTCCCACGAGCGTGGATTCCATCCCTCTAGCATGGCATCCCGTCATCGCCGCGAGGCTCAACCACGAGCTCACGGATGTCAGCGACAAGGTGATCTCAGGCCTCGCTTCAACGTACCTGCCTACGAGGTCGGCTGGTCTGACCAGTTTTTCAGACAGCCCAGCGATGGACAAGATGCGAGAAAGCATCGTGATGGCCTTCGAGCACTTCAAGGCAGACTGCCTACACCAATGGCCCTCTCTTGCGTCGCAGTACAGGGACGCGGTCGAGCTCACGCCTTGGTCTTTCCGTGTCGTGCCGTCGAGTCTGCGTCATGGGCTATTCGGTCCCTCAGAGAAGCTCACAGGTGCGGCGTTGCAGGGAAGCATCGGCGGGTTCTACCTCGCGTTCCATGCCTACCTGACTTTTCAGTTCTTTCGGCCGGAAGACAGTGCTCCCCTGTCACCGTCCGATGTCGCTAGTGTCAGCCCAAGCAGAGGAACGAGTCAAGTGTTAGACGCCAGCGGCAGGCCGAATGGATGGGTTCGTCTGGACCGAACGTACGCGGTCCTATCGGAGAACATGCCGCAGACAGGGTGGACCAGCAAGGTGAACGAGGTATACGAAGCCGACTCATCGAGCACCGGGCATGCTAGCGCTGCACTGACCACTGCCTCCGAGGGCTCGCCCGCCTCAAGGACGGTGTGAGGTGGGACCGGATCACGATGGTTCTGAGTCATGTTTCCGGGCCGATGTGGCAGTATCACTTGTTGGCGTGCTTCCATCGCTCCTTTCAGCATAGGTTTGCCCAAGTAGTGTTCTGATGCGTACTGCACATGCTCCTTACATGGGTGCGGCGTATGATGCTCCGACTTGTACCCGTTCGCCGAAGTAATTTGTCGATGAAATTGGTTTCGTGTTATGAGCAGTGAAAGGATCTAATGCCAACCCGAGCGGTGCTTACCCTTGATCGGCGTCGGCGCTCGAATTGAGGGTGGCCCGTGCTGTACAGTAGTCTTACAGACATATACAGAACGGGTACAGAAAAAGTCTGGACAGCCCTATATCCCTCCTACATACCTCACCGACCCTGAGAACGATGCTTCGACAAATCATGAAAGGGGGAAGGAAACAATGCCGAGCCGTCCCAAACATCTGAATCTGACCTGATCGAAGTTGACATTGAGGTTTCACACCCGGACAAAGAGCCCCTGTGGGCGCTGGGTGAGCTCGAGGAGATCGTTCAGGAGGACGCGGCCATTCAGCTCGCGCGAAGTCTGAATTACACTGACAAAGCTTCGCTTGACCCTCTCAGCAAGACTGGCGAGTTTTCAGGGCTCACGAAAGCGATCACCGCTGCCTTCGCCAAGGTCGGACAGTTGGCGTCCGAGGCGGAAGAATCCGCCCAGACCTGGCATTGGACCGCCTGCCTCAGCGATACGGGAGCTTCAAAATCTGCCGGCCACAGAGGCTATGACTCGGTTTGGACGTGGATCGACTTCCAGACCATCGATCCCGCCCTAGGAACAGGCCTGTCTCAGAAGTATCAAGTGCGGTCGACCTATGATCCTAGACTCGGGACATGGCAGACCTCTCTGTACCGTCTCAAAGAGGAAGGAGATGTGCCAACCCCGGGGAAGGGTCCTCAGGAGGGATAGTCTCACGAAGAGCAGTTATCGTCTGTACTGAGAATGCAGCTCTTCAGGTCAGGCATGAGACGGACACAGATGACTCCGGCACTTCTTCCCAGACGCGAGCGGGTGTACCCGCGGTGAAGGCTGACGTGATCGACCGACCACGTCGCTCGCGACAGATGGCGTGAAATGCTTGGCGATCGGACAAACGGGTCGTCCGGCGCAGAGTTCCAAGCCGATCTATAGCCTCCTTTGTTGCGTTGACGTGCGAGGTCAGTGGCAGTGTCGTCAGGCTCGAGGTCTGACTAAAAGGTCGCTGTGAGCCCACTGAGCAACAAAAGCCACTCCGTTGAAGATTCTGATGCTCAGTCGCGGCACGCCATCCCTTTCGTAGACACGCGGAACACATAAGTAGATCTGTCGAGCGATTGTGCCCCCAACTGCCAAGAACCAGCATCTCTGCCATGTCTCTACTGAGATCCGCCTTGACATCTGTACTGAAGACAACCGACGCCGGATCTGAGGTCTCGAGTAATCTCATTCCCTGCGACAAGGAGTTCCTGCTGCCGAGTCAGGGGGACATCGCGACACTTGATGAGCTAGAGTCTCAGGTTAAAGCAGATGCGACCGCCGCTCTGGCCGCGCAGATCGGGTTCAGTGACAGTTCGAGAGAGTCATGGATGAAGACTGCCGAGTTCGTAGCCCTATCCGAAGCCATCGAAGAGGCTTTCGTCAAGGTACGAAATGAGGCGACAGCCAACAAGACTGCATCGGCGGACTGGAAATGGACCGCTGCCACGGCCAAAACCAGCTTTGCGCGAGAATTCCGCACTCATGGCGACATTCAGAGAGTCGCAACCTGGGTCAATATCGAGGCTAAAGATCCCAACGATAAGCGGGTGTTTTATCGCACCTACTTTGTTCAGTCCGCCTGTTTCGACAGGGACGGAGAGTGGAGGACCGATCTGTATCGGGATCCGAATGAGCTTTACCTGTGAGCCCGCGGAATATGCACATAACACATGCATCCTGTATACCCTCACTTGACTTCGACAGGAGAAACCGTGCTTGTACCTATGTACGCTACTCCGCGCAGTGTGAGCAGAATGAGCTGACAGCAGTCTCCACTGCCGCACGGACTTGACTTCACACACAACCATAAGAACCAGCGAAATAGCGGACAGCGTACCGTTTCTGCCGCCTGCAGCCCCCTTTTTACAGTATACCCAGCAAGAACATGACTCGAGCTGTCAGAGGCCGGAGACGGCATGTAGGTTCCGATCGGTCGGAGACCTCGATCCACGATTCACGGGATCAGGATGAAGCTCGATGGTAGGCGCGCTGTGCGTCTGGTATGTACTACTGCCGCCTGCGGGTGACTGGAGGCAAGACAGGTACAATTTTGGTATGCTGCTAGCCCGATACGAGTCTCTGGCGTGGCCTACATCTGAGCGCAGTACATGCGCAGCAATTTAATTTCGACTGTGAGTCTGTTAGACGATGGGGCGCGGCGGGCTCGACCGCCCTTGCCTACAGGCACTCTAGCCCCTGTGTCGTCGTTTCCGGTAAGCCGCGGCAGCTTTTCGACACCTCGTTTCCTAGGAGCAAGCTTTCTTGTCCAGATGGCTCTCCGGGCGTGGCAAGTTAACGCTGGCACTGGGCCGGTCGTACAAGGGAGCGACCGATGCTAAGGCCGATAACTGTGCCATCTCGCCATAAGACGTGCTCTCGCGCATCGCGATCGGTGCATGTCCTTTCAGGTCATCAGTCGAAGTTCCACCGCGGTGACGCGAGTGGATCATCCTTTCACAGCCCGCAGAAAGGATATCAGAGCATCGCCTGTTTCGATATTGCTCTGCTCGGATGGCTCCGCAAGACATTTCGATCCTTAAACCCTCAGAGCACTGATGTAGGCGTATTCGTTCGAATATACACACAGTACCCGACATCTCGCTTCACGCTCCCGTACGAGCTCTGCTTGACGCGTCCTCTCCGCCCTCGCTATTGGGAGACTACAGCGCAGTGTACAGTACGAGATGCCTCGTGAACCATCTCCCTTGCGGAACAACTCGAGGTCCAGCAGTAGGCCTGGTCAGCGACTACAGCGCAGGCCATCCAGGCTGTGGTTGGAGATGCAGCCCGAACTGAGCGGCAGTGATGCCGAGGTACTTGATGACGATCAGGAATTGGATCCCCAGTTGCAGTTGCTCAAGGTCACCGTGCAGCGAAATGCCTTAACAGCTTTGAACAACAGATTGTATGCCGCAAGTCTGGACGCCATTCAGCGATCATCACCGGAATCCACATGTCTCAAAGGCGCCATTGAGGATGTTTTCATCAAAGTCGCCGGCGCCTTTTCCGACACCCATGAGTCCTGGTATGGCTGGACTTGGAGGGCGTCGTGCAGAGGACCGGAATTTGAGCAGAGCTCACGCGGACGTCCCTCTCTGCTCTCCATCTCGACCTGGGTGGACATTACCACGACCGATCACGCAGGTCAACCGCTCGCCTGGTCCTACAAAGCCGTAGCCGCCCGAGCTCCGACCGTTGGTGCTTTATGGAAGCCACTCTTGTACCGGAAGTCAAAGACCAGCGAGGCCCATGTATCAGGGGTCTCGGAGAGGTCAAGCGCAGCGCCTCACTGATCAGTATCATGCATGCGATGAGCCGATATCTATGCCCCGAAATACAGGGTATGAGTGTCCGGCATCCGGGGAAAGTGAGAGGGCGAGTGCGGGGTGATCGCTTGCCTGCACCGAGAGTCAAGCGCGCTGTTCAGGATCAGCCCTGCAAGGGTGCGACCAGTCTGAGACAAGACTTGGAAACTCCCTTTCATAACCCATCCGTTGAGCGGAGACCAAACCCAGGTTTCCTTGTAGGCGCTTCACGTGGGGACACTGTGCTGACCATGCGTGTGCCCAAGGCCTGATGAGTTTCCCAACTGCAGTCATAACGCTCATCAACCCGAGCGGACCATCATGTTGAGAAGGCAAGCAGTCGAGAATGCAGCGCGCCAGACCAGTCAGCGACCCAGTCAAGCTGAGACTGGGCCTGGCTCGGATGTTACAAGGTCGCAAGCCTCAGAAACGAGTGGATGCCAGGCAGAGGCAGCCCCCCAAGCCGAGATCGACGGTCTATTTGCAGATCTCGGAGACGAGGAATATGACGAGGATGGCCTCTATGCCTCTTCTCCTGAGCTTGAGGTGGACGATGTGCCGGAGCTGGAGGCGCTCCGAGCCATCGAAGGCACGATCAAAGTCTCCGCCGCCCGATCGCTGCTGGAAAGACTTTCCGAGTTGGCTGAAAAGCAGGAGTCGGTCGGAGGGATCGAGTCGGTCCAAGCCGGTCTCAAGAATGGTATCAGCCAGCTGTTCGTCAAAGTCAGAAACTATGCCAAGACGAAGCAGGATGCAGGCGAAGACGTCTCGTCCTGGCTATGGGGTGCCGAAGTGACGAACACAGATTACATGCTGGACGACGACGACGATGTCGATGAAGATACCATCGCGGCAGTGAAGACCGACATCGTCGTTGAGGCAGTCAGTCCCAAGAATGGCCATCAGGTCTCGTGCGGCTACACTGTCACATCGGTGTACCTGCCGGAGCTGCACAGCTGGACCACCACCTTGAGACTGCTGCCAGAAGGTCAGACGGAAGAGTGGACCGGTCGCAAGAAAGTCTCTTCGTCACCTCAGTGGTGACGGACATTGTTCAGGTACTGTACATAAGGTGCATGAGTCAGTTCCGAGTCCACACATGCACGCGGGAAGGTCTCGTTTCATGTTGCTGGGAGCCATCCGTACCGGCCCATCCATTGTCAAGGCCACTGGACCGCTTAGCCCACACAGCTGTTGGTGCCAAATGCGTGAACCCTGAGAAGGTTTCGCATCTGCGCTGTTCCGACGACCCCATCCAATGCTTACAAGCCTATGCCTCTACCTCTCCCTCCTCTCCCTCCGCTCGCTCTCTCCCTTCCCCCCGCCTTTCTCCTCTTTCCCTTGTTCATTTCGCAGACAGTAGCGAGGGACCTTTCAGGCACTCATCGGAGCTGGAATGCGGGCCGGCCTGGCATTTTTTGAACACCTTATGAATTTTCAACCCTTAGCTTTGGTTACTTATCGATCGACTACAACAAGATGAGCGATGACAGGCAGATGAGAAAGAGTCTGCTGACGTACCGCGCTTGGAAAAGCGGCTACCCTTATCCGAGAGATCAGCCTCGGGAGGCACATCAAGATGTAGGGTTTGAGGATGAAGAATCTCAGGAGGACGAACCAGATGTGGCATCCGACCCGGAGGACCTTGCCGAAGGCGCGCCTGATCTCAAGTCGCTCTCTGAATGTTACAAGCGCCTCTGTGAAGAGGCAGAACAGCAACTATCCGCCCGACTAACGAGCTCTGGGTTGACTGAGACTTCGTCGCGTCACGTCGAGGTGTCCAGGGGTGCGCTATCTGAGGCCATCGAAGGGATCGTGATCAAATTGCGGAACCACGCCAAAGCCCGGGAGCGTAACGGAGAGGACACCTCGCTGTGGGTCTGGACCGGTGAGGTCAGGGACATCGAATGCTACATGGAGGCAGAAGACCCAGCCACCATCGACCAGGTGAAGGCAGAGGTGACACTGACCGCTAAGGGCACTCAAGGCCACGAGAAAGTGCGATGCAACTATACTGCTCGCTCGACGTGGTTTCAGGACAGCGGGTGGTGTCCTGTACTAGTGTCTCGAGATCCCACAGTCTCCGCGTGGAACATGCGCAAGATCAGTGACATTGAATTCTGATCCATGTAGTTGGTAGGCGGCAGTGATGCCGAACGCCGATGCATTCCCTATGTTCTTCATGCCATGTTCGGGTATCGGTACATACTGCACAGTGGATTGCCACTGGGTGCCACTCGGATGATGTCAATGATAACCGGCTAATGCCAGCGATGATTATCAAGGATCTGGCATCCTCATGATCCCTCTGCACCTCCGTCAGTCTTTAGTGAGTCCACAAGATACGATGCTTCCCCCGCCAGTCAACTTCCCCAAATGGATCGAGGAGAACAAGCATCTCCTCAAGCCCCCTGTCGGTGAGTCTCGAGACGACGACCCCGGTCCGACCTCCACCTCGATCGCTGTTTCCAGCACGGATACTGAGCGATCGCAGGGAATAAGTGCTTGTACAAGGGCGAGAATTTCATTATGATGATCGTCGGGGGTCCGAACACCCGGGTCGACTTCCACATCAATGGCACGGAGGAGTGGTTCTACCAGTACAAGGGCGCGATGACGCTCAAGGTCGTCGATGAGGGCAAGATCCGGGACATTGTCATTGGCGAAGGCGATATGTTCCTCCTGCCCGGTGAGTCACCAAGCACCCCGATAAGATGTGGCCGAGCCGACCCGGGCATAGCCAACACGCCGCACTCGCCGCGCCGCACGGCGGACACGATTGGCCTTGTCATGGAGATGGTCCGACCGGGAGACGCCCTCGGTCAGTCGGCCCTCGCCGGGCTTATCACCTCGTACTGGCGCATACTGACCCGTAATAGACACGCTGAGATGGTACTGCCCCAACCCTGCGCACTCTGACCACCTCGTGATGATCCGCGAAAAGACGTTCTATTGCTCAGACCTCGACACACAGCTCAAGCCTGTCATCGAGGAGTGGATGCAGAACGACGAGTCAAGAAAGTGTCCCGAGTGCGGAGAGGTCGCCGCGCCGAAGCCCTAGGTCGTCCGCGCAGTGCGGCGGCCGTGCGGCCGAGTATCAGATAGAGCATAATTATCAAGCTAGTCTAGTTACAGCCAATATGGTACGAGATACAGATAGTCGCACATCTCAGATACCCACGGCTCAAGCGCGCAGCCCGACCTCACGGACAGTGACGGTCGTGCCATCTGCAATCCGACCCGTCCGTCTCCGTACAATGATGCCCCCAGAATCGATGTCGATGTCCGTAGCCTTGGCGCCGACGGTGAACCGTTCGCGCTGCTCTTCCCATCGGTTCCGCACCGCATCCTTGAACTGGCCAATGTCCGCGCCGCTCTTCTGCCATGCGGCGGTCGTGAGATCCGATAGAGACGGGATATGCGGGATGTGCGGGATATGAGGCAAGGCTGGCATGTGCAAAGCCGGAAGCTTGAGGCTCGGCAGTGCCGGAAGAATGTACGAGTCCCTTATGGACATGGGTGTGATTGATGGTGTGTAGGGCGTGACGAGCGGAGAGTCATCTGGCGTACGAGTGGGTGAGGCCGCATCGGGTTCCAGGAAGTCGCCGGCGTTCGATGTGGATGACGCCCGGAGCACCGGGTCGACAGACGTGGCCAGCTCGCCTTGTTCCGCCTTCTCGATCGTTTCCGTACCCCGAAGCAGGCCAACATCCTCCGGAGCGGACGCCCTGACCCGCGCCTTCCGCTGACGCTTGATGTATCCCGTGACACCTCCCTTGAACCAGGTGGTATGCATGGCGAGGGCCAAGCTCAGCATCACGGTCGGGACCCAGCTGTTATCGGTGATGGCGCGTCCGGCTGGTCGCGCCGCGTCGACGAGAAACACAGCGTTGAGCACGATACGCAAGAGGAAGAATGTCGTCAGGAAGCGCAAGTCGTTGCGAACGGCTGGGAACAGGTTGGAGATCGCCAGGTCGAACGTCGGGACCTCCATAATCGCCCCAGTCATGAACATGGGGGTTTGCTTCGAATTCAACAGGTGGAACATGAGCGCTATGTATACGCTACCGGGCCGTCAGCGGCGACAAGGCTCGGGGTAGGGACATCGGACCCACGTGTGGTGTACCCAGCCGGTGAGCACGCCGATCTGCGTTCGGTATTTGAAGTATCCGAGAGCGAGCTACGAAGTCAGCGGAGTCCGGATGAGCAGCACGATAGTCGACGACATACATCCACTGCCCCGCGTTAGCTCTCGCTCACAATGATAGTCTCTGCGCATGACTCACTGAACAGGTACACTCCAAAAGACACCGCTCCTACTCTGCCCAGTTCCCGTCGCCACCCCGCTTGAGCCATGACGAACATGCCTTCAAGGCCGTACACGAAGTAGTCGCGCACGAACGGCAGCGCCATGAGCGACATGCAGCCGGACGAGAAGGTCGACATGATGTACGCGCGTTGCTTCTCGGTCGTGAAGTGCGGACTGGAACGCCAGTACAGCGTCGGATAGATGATCACTGGTGGGACAGCGAGCACCCACGCTGGCATCGATATGATGTCGAGCATCGGCGCCATGTCGGCCGCTCGTAACAAGAGGCAGATGGCAACTCGAGTAGGCGAAGCGAAAGCCGCGACGGTCCGCGGCTACCTGAGCGGCGACGCGGAAAAAGCCAGCGGGCCCTGTGCTAGGTTTGCCGCCAAAGGCCGTCCTGCGAGGTCTCTCACCGACAAGCGCGTCACCAACGGCGATCCCACAAAGGAGTGCAGATGTGTGAGGAGCGCTACTGGCTACCAGCCATGCGAGGAGCGAGAGAGTATGCGCGCGGGTCAAACGACGATCCACCGACGTCGTGGTCGTTGGGCAATTATGGAAAAAGGGCGTCAGGTCCCAGACGGCACCGACGCGCCGGAGGCGCACGTGGGCTGACTCCTCACAACTCCTCACAGCGTAATCCAGCATTGCTCGTGCTGCATCTATTGCGCGTGCATGCGACTATCTACATGGTATGTCTATATGCGGCGTCGATCGCGATGGGGCTATGTACAACTTGTAAACGTAATGAGGGCTGATTTAACGATGTCGAGAGCGAGAGCCCGTGCTAGTGCGCGTGTTTCCAGCCGAGCAGCCTCTCGGCTTTGGTCGAGTCCCACAAGGACCGCTTGGGCCTACCGGCCCACCACTCTTTGCGCAACCCATCCTCGTCGAACCTGCCTGCCCACTCCCGGCGGAAGATCTCCAGCGAGGCCTGGTCGTCCGGCAAGTGGTTCTCATCGGAAACGATGTTGAACGCTTCGGCGCCGGACCACCCCTCGCTCGTCAGACCCAAGAGGCACGCCTCGGCCGAGGCGTCGGCGGAGACCCAGGCGTACAGCTCGTGTGTAGGCGCGAGATAAGGCTCAGGCTTGACGGCGTGGAAGCGGAGCGACGCGATCCGTAGGTCGGGGTGGATACGGCAAAGCGTCTCGGCCTGGATCTCGCATATCCTGCGGGGGTGAGCATGACGTGTAGAGGGAGCTCGGTGTGGGCAGTCTTACTGCTTCGACAGGGCGTACGGGTCCATCTGTAAGGATCAGCTGCATTCGTACCATTCCCGCTTGGCGAACGTACCCCCTCGAAAGGTTGCTTCTCCGTGATGGGCAGCTGGGAGAACCGTTGCCTCCCTTCAGGCGTATAGCTCAGTCCGACGGCATTGACGCTGCTTGCCTGAGTGATTCTCCGGATGCCATGCGATACCGCCGTCTGTAGCACGTTCCAGCTGGTGACGACGTTGTTGTTGTGTACCTCTCGGGGGTCGGTCCCGATAGGGTGCGGGATGGCCGATAGATGGATGATGCCATCGTACTTATTCTGGGCGAATACGTCGTCTAGGGCGGTATAGTCTTTAAGATCGACCACCTCGGAAGAATATGAGTCCGAAGGGAACGACTTGGACAGCTTCGCAGCGACTGGCTCAGGTAATGGCGCCCTGTCGAGAGAGCGTACTCGATGACCGCGTTGTAGAAGGTACCCGAGGGTATGCGATCCGAGGAGGCCAGACCCGCCAGTCAAGAGGATATCGAGCTGCTTCTTCGCTGCCATTGTTTGAAGAGCAATGGTACAAAGAAGGAAGGCAGTTCCCCCTTGGCTCGAAGGTCAAGCAGGCTGGTTGACTGATTACCCCTTGCCAAGCGTTGCGACAGCGACGACATGACGACCGGTAGATCCCGAGTGGCCCCGCAATGTCACGTGACCGGATATCCCGGTTAAACTCACCCCCGGCGAGACTGCCGACAGGGGGAAGTACCTCCCGGCCCGAGCTCGGAGCCGCCCAAAATTAGGCAGTCGTGCGCCAGTACAGCCCCACACAAGCACATCAGACAAAACAGCACGGCGCTTCTTGACAGCACGACACTGCACTCAAGTCTTGACATCTATCCTCACGAGCGCAACTGTTCAGACAAGATCAGCAGCATCATGGCAAGCGATCTGCCTATCCCAGTGTTCGACTCCCTTGCGGAGATTTACCCGTCACAGTCGGCTGTCCTGCGGGAAGGGTAAGTCGGCGGCCATGAACCGCGCAGGGGATGAACGCGCGTCATTCAGAGCTTAGGGTTGACATTGGATAGCCAGCGATGGAACGAGCTCGTTGACAAGTTCACCGAGCTGTATGGTCACCCCCCGTCGCATATCATTCGCGCACCGGGACGTGTGAACATCCTAGGAGAGCACATTGACTATTCCCTCTTCGTACGTGCCCAACCGGAGCGGCACCTGTCTCAGTGATACACAGCCGGCGAATGTCTCGCTGACAGCCGGCCAGCCTGTACTGCCCGCTGCTATCGAGCAGGACATCCTCCTCGCGCTGCACACGACCGACACGCCTCGCGTGCAGCTTGCCAACCTTGAACCGAAGTTCAAGCCCTGCACCTTTGACCTCACGCCTCCATCCGCTGCCCCCTCGCACGCGTCTTCGCAGGACGGACACGGCGCCAAAAAGGCGCCAGGGTGGCACGTCGACTTTGTATCGCCTGCGAAAGGCGGCGGGTGGGAGAACTACGTCAAGGTCGCGACTGCCGAATGCCTCGACGCGTACTTCGGACCCGGGTCGAGCAAGGGGGAGCCCAAGGGCATGGACCTCGTGGTCAGCGGTACTGTGCCGCCAGGATCCGGGCTCAGCGTGAGATTGCACCTGAAGGGCATGCGAAATTCGGCTGATCTGCTTTGCAGAGCTCGGCCGCTTTCGTGGTCGGCTCGGTGATCACTTTCCTCGTCGCGAACGGTATCACAGAGGGTGTCTCCAAGGGCGACGTGACGATGATGGCCATGGCGAGCGAGCACCGCATGGGTCTTCGTACCGGTGGCATGGACGTGAGTCCTCGTTCATGAGAACCTCTAGCATAGCTGACGCGCAACCTAGCAAGCCGCTTCGGCGCTGGCGTTGCTAAACACCCTCCTGCACCTGTCCTTTTTCCCTTCTCTGTCACCCGTGCCTTTGCCCCTTCCCAAGGGCCTCGCTGTCGTGATCAGCAACTCGCTCGCTCCGCACGCACTGGCGGACTCGGCTCCTGTGCAGTACAACCTCCGCGTCGTGGAGTCGCTGTGCGCCGCGCGCGTGCTTCTGCACGCCTGGGGCCTGACGGACCACCCTCGGCTCAAGGACACGGAGAAGGAGGACTGGAAGCTCAAGACGGGCGAGGAGGGCCGGTTGTGGCTCCGCGAAGTCCTCGAGCTCAAGTGGCCCGGCAGGGCGGAGAAGGGCGAGGAACAGCAGATGTACGAGGAGGCACGGGCAGACCTGCAGGGTGCGCTTGGCACCGATGGCAGGGACAAGAAGGGATGGACAAGGGTGGAGATGATTGCTGTGAGCGGTATGAGCGAGCACGAGTTCTCCGAAACCTACTTGCACTTCCTGGAGGGTGAGTCGTGGCTTCCCTCCCTCCCAACCAAAGGCCACCGCTGACATAGGCAGTCCGGGCTGAGCGGTTCCACCTGTACCAGCGAGCGCTGCACGCGCTGGAGGAGTCGATCCGCGTCTCGAGATTCACGGCAATCTGCCGTTCGTTCGCCGACGAAGCGAACGGCGAGGACGCGCCTGCGCTCGACACGGCTGACCCGCGCGTGGCCGAGCTGGGCGAGCTGCTCGTCCAGTCGCACATGTCGTGCAAGGATGTCTACGACTGCACGTGTCCCGAGACCGACGCGCTCATGCGCCTGTGCATGGACTGCGGCGCCATCGGCGCGCGCCAAACCGGCGGCGGATGGGGCGGCGCCGTCATTTCCCTCGTTCAGGAAGAAAAGGCCCAAGCGTTCCTCGCGGACGTCAAGGCAAAGTATCCCAAGTACCAGGGCTTGACAGAGGCGCAGCAGCACGAAGCCGCCTTCGCCACCTTGCCAGGCAACGGTGCGGGCAGTGAGTATCGTCGTTCTCTACATACACTGTCCAAGACGCTGACCTCGCCAGTTTACCGATTGGACAACGGCTCCATCAAGGCGTAGAAGTACATTGAATTAGGGGTCGGCAGGGATTGGGAACGGACTCATTACACATAAAGGGACAGATGCATGGCGCGGATACAACTGTTACTTCTTGTCCTCGCTTTCGGCGGGCTCGTGTGCGTCATCCGACATGCTCCCTCCACTTACGAACCTGTCCTTCAGCGTAGAGCTGCTAGCGCTGGGAGACCCAGGCGCGGCAGCGGCCGCGCCGGATCCTTCGCTGATTGTCCCGCTTCTGCTCCTTGGCATGCTGGCTATTCGCCGCTCGCCTCCTTCCGCCGCTGCGGTTCCCGCCGCCGGGATAGTGGTCGTCGCGCTGATAGGTACCGGCCGCTCGCTCATCCCGTGCAGCGGCATATTACCGCCTTCGCCCGTTCCCCCGGCGCCGACCTGGTCTGCGCGGGCCGCCTGCCCTTCTGCTCGTGATGGACTGCCGCTGGCTTCGGATCTTGGGTCACCACCGCCGGCGCCGCCGGCGCCGTTGTGCGTGACGGGGCCGGTGTCCAGTTCGTCTACTCGGCCGAGGAAAGGTTGATGCGCTGGGTCCGAGCCGCCTGTCGACGATGCGGCGGGGGCCGCATCGGCAGCAGCAGTAGCTGCTGATGTCGATCCGGAGGAACCGTTGCTTGCCTCGTGGCTGTCATTGACCGGCGCTGACGCACTGGGATCCATGTCCACGTCGTCCTCAGGTTCTGGCGTTGGGCTCCGCCCGTTGGTCGATGACTCGGCACCACCTCGCCCGAGGATCAGAGGCGACATAAGGCCCTCGTCGATATGCCCCATCGACCCTGACGCTTCTCCCGCACCAGTATCGGACGCCTGTCCCGCGCCTGATCCGCTATCGCCGGCGGCGCCATCCCTGTCTGCGACGAGGAAGGGGATCGGGCTGAACATGGGTGTCCTGGGTGAAATCGGCAGTGTGCTGTTAGAGTCTCGCCGGATCGGCCACTGCGCCGCCACGCCGTCCTCGGGCGCTTCTGCCGAGGACAATGACGCTGGCGGAAGCGTCGTGCTTGCGTAGACGACCGGCGGTTGTGGGACATAGGAAGGTTCTTCCCATGGTGTCGTGACCAGCAGAGCCTTCTCGACCGCTCGAAGGAACTTGCCGAGAGACTTGTGCTGTGCTCGTGGAGCGCTCAGCAGCTCAGCCAGCCGCTGCAGCGTGAATGGAGGACTAGAGGAGTCAGCTCCGTATAACCCCATCCGAGCGCGTATCAGACCTACTAGTCGAGGTCTGCGAGGATGGCAGATACCCTTGCGACTTCCTCCTCGGCCTTGTCAGCCTCCAGCCGCCCTGGCAGCATTTTCCCGCCAATGACGATATCCTCGTCCCACTCGTCGTCGAAAACGTTCTTGCCCAGCCCGAGGCTGACGGGATGCCCGTTGATCTTGATCGGGAACGTCCCCTTGCCTGCGGAGCCTCCCGCCGAGGACGGTCCTGCGCCTTCGGACGACGCGGAGCCTTCTCGCTGGCGTCGACTGGGCGACAGGGGCGGGAACGGCGGGAACACCGCTCCGCCGAAGGTCGACGGCGTGAGATCGACCTCCATAGACCCAGGATCCTGCTGCGATGGACCATCGCTGCTGCCGGCTCCACCCTCTTCCGTCTTGATGCCGCCGTCTGATGAGCTGACGGACGGCTCAAATGCTTTAGGGGCTTGAGCGAGTGCTTGACCCATCAAGTCCTTGAGGGTCGACCAGTCGCATGAAAAAGTATTTGACCGCGCGACCTGCAAGATCTCGGGGGCGACATTGCTCCGAGGCGCTGTTCAGGTCAGACGACCGACTCCGCCCTACTAAGACGTTCGAGCCAGACTTACAAGATGGGCCCGCCTCGGCTGTCTGCTCCGCATCTGATCCAGCCATCTTTACTGCCGCTGCGATTGTCCTCAAGTCCGTGGCTAGGTCGTCCGACACTACTCAACTAATGCTTGTTCGGAAAACATCATCATCGCTCTCTTCGGTGTCCGGCACCTGCCATCGGTATCACCCGGCCGGCCCCGACGGCATGTAAACAGACCTGAAATATGACGTGGTAATTTACACGGAGGGGCGTCGCCGCCGTCCCCCACGGAAAGCGCTGGAAAAGTGGTCGGAAGAACGGTGAGCCAAGCGTCGAGGCGGGATCAAATTATTGTTGCGCGCCGCCCGGGCCTCGGTGACCGTTCAACGCTGTGAGACAAGGCGTCTGCCATCTTTTTATCAGTTAGTGTCTCATCTCGGTCTATCCTCAAGTATTCATCGCGAAAGACGAGTCTTTCAAACACCTCCTACGCGAATAAATCCAACTTCTCAGATCAGAACCGCACGCGCCTACCCTGCGTGTATAGTGTAGCAGCACACTTCAACCTCACTTCAACGCCATCCTTCGATCAGTTGGATTGCTCATCAACCCTCTGTAACAGCTACGAACAGTAAACATGGTTAGGGAAACGTGAGTAGTCTTGCCCATGGAGACTGCAGTGCTCGGCGGCGACAGGTTCATCGGCCCCTGGTGCTGCGGGGCCTTGCTGCACCGTCCTTCTTCACCGTCCTTTGTACATGCGCTGACCAACGTGCTTTCCTTGTGACCGACCTGTTATGCTACTGCATCTCGATCTATCGTCGCTACTCCCCGCATCTTTACAACCGCGTCGCTCTCCTCGATCTGATCCATCCCGCCCTTGCGTGTCTGAAACAGCGAATACTAGTGAGTGCACAGGCACCCCTTTCACGTGTGGCGGATCTGACCCAGATCAGCGACCTACTCGGCGTCCAGCCTTCGGCCGGCGACGATGAGATCAAGAAGGCGTACAGGAAGAAGTGAGCTATACTTCGCATCGCTGATAGCGGTTCTGACGGTCCAAGCGCCTTGAAGCACCACCCCGACAAGGGCGGAGACCCCGAGCACTTCAAGGAGCTCACCCACGCGTAAGCCTCACATGAACTCCCATGTCGAGCCGGTGCTCATTCGCGCAGATACGAGATTCTGTCCGACTCGCAGAAGCGTGAAGTCTATGACATGCACGGAAAGGCCGGCCTGGAAGGTGGCGCGGGCGGCATGGGCGGTGGCATGGACCCTCAGGACCTGTTCAGCCAGCTCTTCGGCGGCGGTGGTGGCTTCTTTGGCGGTGGCGGACGTGAGTATCCCGCCCATTAAGGCTCTGATGGATGCTGACGGACTAGGACCACGGGATACCGGGCCCCGACGCGGAAAGGACCTTGTGCACCGGATCAGCGTGTCCCTGGAGGACCTGTACAAGGGCAAGGTGCAGAAGCTCGCGCTGTCCAAGTCGGTGATCTGCAAGGGGTGCGAGGGCCGAGGCGGCAAGAAGGGATCGGTGACGACGTGCACGGGCTGCCGCGGACAGGGTGTCAAGGTCATGCTGCGGCAGCTTGGCCCGATGATGCAGCAGATCCAGCAGCCGTGCAGCGAGTGCGAGGGCACTGGCGAGATGATGAACCCGAAGGACCGGTGCAAGACGTGCAACGGCAAGAAGACGGTTTCGGAGCGAAAGGTGCTCGAGGTTCACATCGACAAGGGCATGAAGTCGGGCCAGCAGATCAAGTTCCAGGGCGAGTCGGACCAGGCGCCCGGCATCATCCCCGGCGACGTCGTCATTGTTCTCGAGGAGAAGCCCCACGAGCGGTTCCAGCGCAAGGGCGACGACCTCTTCTGCGAGAAGGAGGTCGACCTCCTGACTGCGCTCGGCGGCGGCGAGTTCGCCGTTGAGCACCTCGACGACCACGCCCTGCACGTCACTATTGTCCCTGGAGAGATCATCAAGCCCGGCGCGCTCAAGGTCATCTCGGGCCAGGGTATGCCGTCATACCGACACCACGAGATGGGCGACCTGTACATCCGCCTCAACGTCAAGTTCCCCGAGACGGTCGACCCGGCCGTCATCCCCATGCTCGAGAAGGCCCTGCCCGCCCGTCAACCCATCGAGCAGTTTGGCAAGAAGGTCCACATGGAGGAGTGCGTCCTCGAGGAGCCCAACGACAGGCAGAGGCGTACTGCCCAGAACGGCGACGAGATGGACGAGGACGACGAGGACGGCCAGGGCCGTGCCGGCGTCCAGTGCGCACAACGTGAGTATCTCTCGCCCCCCGCGCGAAGCGCTGTCGCTAACACCCCTCCGCAGAATAAGCAGCGTCAGCCTATCCCTACAGTCCCCAGTCTGTCTGTCCTGCTCCCGCTTGTATCGTTCGCTGCCTCCCAGTCATGTCATACCCATTCCTCTCCCGCATACCGCATCGTCAACGCGCACAGCCGCTGCGGTGTGCATCCCGGCGCTTCTGTACTGGACGCCGATCATAGACCTTTTCATGCATCTGTACCATACGCCTGGTCTGCCCCGTCTTCCCCCCATTTTAGATGATGCCGTCACGTCTCATGTTCACCGGAGACGCGTCGCGTCCGGTGGGACGCGCCCTGAGCCCACCTCCACTATGATTCCTAGATTTGTCTTGTCTCGACCTTGTCCGTCTTCCTTATTGCTACTTACTTGCCCAGCATGTCGTCGCCATTGGCTATGCCGCCAAGTTCATTACCGCGAGGGTCATCACCGCTCGCACAAAGGCCCAACGGCGGCGCTGGATCGTCGTCGTTGCCGACTTCTCGGCCTGTCATTGACCCAACGGCGTTCAACGGCGTCCGCGGCCTGAACGGCACAGGCGACCGGTCGGGCACGTCCGGCTACGGCGGAGACGACGACGACGACCGCGCGACCGAGCGCGGACGTGGCGGCGGTGATGATGGTGAGGATACCGGCGGAGCAGGGTCGGGTCGTAGAGCGACGGCACGTGGGGGTGTCAACAGGGACGATATCCCCCGTGTGAGAGACACGACGGGCGAGCTTGTCTTCAACGATTTCGTCAACTTCCTGGAGAAGTGCGTGATAATCACACGCTTGATGGGACTGGGCTGACGCCCGGGTGCAGCTTCACGAAAGAGGTGGACTTGCCTGGTACACCGGCGTCGGATATGGACGGACCTCGAGACGACGAGAACCCCCGGTTCTACGTCCAGCAGATCCAGTCAATGCCAGAGTTCAAGCAGACAACGCTGTATATCGACTTCAAGCACCTCATGGACCGCGAGGAGACCCTCTCGGTCGCTATCCAGGACCAGTACTACCGGTCAGTCGGCGAAATGCTGTACGTCCCGAACGCGGTTGACGATGCTTGGCAGATTCCTGCCCTTCCTGCGGCGCGCGGTGCAGAGCCTGGTGAAGAAGTACGCGCCAACGTGGCTGTACACGACGATCACCCTGTCCGACACGCGGCCTTCCGTCGCGGACAGCACGCTGTTGACGCGCGACTTTGACATTGCGTTCTACAACATGCCCCTGACTTCGGGTATCCGCTCGCTCAAGTCCCGTGCCATTGGTCGCCTTCTCGCCATCTCGGGAACTGTCACGCGTACCAGTGAGGTCCGACCCGAGCTCATCAGCGGCACTTTCGTCTGCGAGGGGTGCAGGACGCACGTCCGTGATATCGAACAGCAGTTCAAGTACACCGAGGTGGGTCGCGCTAGCAAGGAGATATGGGAGAGTCCTGATGTGCCTAGCCGTCGCTCTGCCCCAACACGACTTGTCAGAACAGGAGCGGGTGGCAGCTCAACATCGAGCAGTCCAAGTTCTCCGACTGGCAGAAGGTCCGGATTCAGGAGAACGCCAATGAGATCCCCACGGGCTCGATGCCCAGGTCGTAAGTCCTCACAGCTAGAGAGGCTAGGCTGATGATGCAGGCTTGACGTGATTCTGCGCGGTGACATTGTCGAGCGCGCAAAGGCAGGCGACAAGTGCACTTTCATCGGCACGTTCATCGTCGTGCCCGACGTGTCGCAGCTGGGTCTGCCGGGCGTCAAGCCGGAGATGATGCGGGAGAACAGGGGCGGCAGGGGCGACGGCGGCGTGGCCAGCCAGGGTGTCACGGGTCTCAAGGCGCTGGGCGTCCGGGACTTGCAGTACAAGACGGCTTTCCTCGCCTGCATGGTCCAGGACTCAGACATGAACGCAAGTCGGCCTCTCTGTACTAAGGAATCAGTGCTGACTTGCCTAGCGCGCTGACGCGACGGACGTCCGAGGGGACACGGACGACCCGAACGAAGAGCAGGAAGCGTTCCTGCATTCCTGCACCCAGGCCGAAATCGACGAGCTCACGAGCATGACCCGGATGGACAACATCTACCAGCGGCTGGTCAACAGTATCGCACCGACCGTGTACGGCCACGATATTGTCAAGAAGGGTATTCTCCTGCAGCTGCTGGGCGGCGTGCACAAGCAGACCCAGGAAGGTATCCACCTCCGAGGCGACATTAACGTCTGTATCGTCGGAGACCCCAGTACGAGCAAGTCGCAGTTCCTCAAGTACGTGTGCTCGTTCCTGCCTCGAGCGGTGTACACCTCGGGCAAGGCTTCGTCCGCGGCCGGTCTGACCGCCGCGGTCGTCAAGGACGAGGAGTCGGGCGAGTTCACCATCGAGGCCGGTGCGCTCATGCTCGCGGATAACGGTATTTGCGCCATCGACGAGTTTGACAAGATGGACGTCGCGGACCAGGTCGCCATTCACGAGGCCATGGAGCAGCAGACCATCTCGATCGCCAAGGCAGGTATCCAGGCGACGCTCAACGCGCGCACGTCCATCCTCGCCGCGGCAAACCCCGTCGGAGGCAGGTACAACCGCAAGATGAGCCTGCGCCAAAATGTCGCCATGAGCGCGCCCATCATGTCCCGTTTCGACCTGTTCTTCGTGGTTCTTGACGAGTGCAACGAGGACGTCGACTTGCATATCGCCAAGCACATTGTCAATGTCCACCGGTTCAGAAACGACGCCATCCAGCCAGAGTTCACCACCTCGGCTATCCAGCGGTACATCCGTTTCGCCCGGACGTTCCGACCCAAGGTGGGTTCCATCCTACAAGTATACGGGGAGGTGATTGCTGACGGTGACAGCTCACGCCAGAGGCGTCGGCCGTGCTGGTGGAGAAGTACCGCGCACTCAGGCAGGACGACGGCGGGTCCGGCAAGAGCAGTTACCGCATCACCGTCCGTCAGCTGGAAAGCATGATCCGATTGTCCGAAGCCATCGCCCGTGCCAACTGCCAGATCAAGGTCAGTCTCGCAGGTGTCTGAGCGCGACATGACGGCTGAGACATGGGCAGATTACGCCCGCGATAGTACGAGAGGCGTACTCGCTTCTGCGCCAGTCGATCATCCATGTCGAGCAGGACGACATCTCGTTCGAGGAGGACGGCGAGCCAGCGGCGGGACAGAACGGCCACATTGGCACGAGTCAGACCAACGAGGAGAGCATGGACGCGGCGGACATTGCGGCACTGGAGGCCGCCGAGTCGAGCTTCCAGCAGCAACAGCAGCAGCGCCTGGCGAGCGACCGAGCGAGCTCGGCTGGACCCGGGGTCGATCCCTCCAAGCGCAAGATGCGCATCACCTGTGAGTGCGAGCGGGCGTTGCCACGCAGGAGCCAGTGCTGATCGTCGCAGACAACAAGTACATGGAGATTATGAACCTGGTGGTGCTGCACCTGTCGGACGTCGAAATGTCGAGCGGGAGCGGCGTCGAGCGGGAAGAGCTCAAGCAGTGGTACCTCGAGCAAAAGGAGGACACGTTCGAGAACGAGGAGGACATGGAGCACGAGCGTGTGCTCATTGGCAAGGTCCTCGACAAGCTCGTCAAGGTCAGTTTGCACCGATCGCCCCGCGACAGCGATCAATCACTGACATCCTGTAGGACAACTACCTCCTGGCTATCCACCCGCAGAGCGACGGTTTGCTTCCCAGCTCGACGGCCGGGGACGAGAGCATGGACTCTTCGGCGGCGGCGGGCACGTCTGGCGCGGAGAACGACGCGGTGCACTACGTCGTGCACCCGGGCGTCGACCTGTCGGACCTGTCGTCCAGCTTGGCAGCTTAGAAGGCGTGACCGCTGAGCGCTCCAGGTCGCGGGCACGGCCGCGGCGGCAGGCACGGCAAGGGCACGGCGTTCCAAGATTGTATCTCGGCCTGGTTGTTATGTACAGTAATTGAGTTTCCCACCATGCACTTTGGGTCTACATCAGCCGCGGACCCTTCCTGTGCCTAGGATCAGCTCGTCACAGTGGCGCTTTGTCACTGGTCAAGTGATGCGGCAACGGCGGCGGCGGCAGCGGCATGTATTGCTAAGCGAGCGAGCGAGCGAGCGCGTGGCATGCGCAATTGCCCGGTTCCTCGCCGAAATATCCGACAGAGTCGTCCTCGCCGAGCCGAGCAGGAGTACATACGTTCATCGGGGAGGAGGACACACATGGCTGGAATCATGATCACCCTGATTAAGGGTCAATGACCGAGACACGTTTGGTGCTGTACGACACTCTGATAGAGTTGAACATGTGAGGAGGACGCCGGGCCGAGTCAAATGGCTCCGAAGTGGTTCGGACGGAGCATTAAGACGTAGGCCTCCCACTCTTATGGATGTACCTGAGCATGGCGTGCCGGCCCATTCTGCGTGCTTGCGGCGAGAGATGAGCTTCTGTGCTGAGGCAGGATTGGGTCAAAGTCGCGGCACGTGTGCATGCAGAGTACCTTGGCCGGACGGCGCGGTTGCCGGTGAGCCAGCCTCGCTGCCATCAAGGGACTTGTACTGTTTCGACAGACAGGCACCCGGCCAATCGGCCTTCCTGTCGGAGTCTCGTCTCGAGCTCGTGCCTCTCATATTTCCCCTCAATTAGCGTGAGCACGAGCCTGGCCTGTAAGTGAATGACTTGGCGGGAGGTCAGCGCCTGGCCAGGGTTGGTATGCATGGACGGGGATCGCGGGATTGAGTGGTCAGACCGACATGTGTCACTTAGCGCAGCTTGAATGGCATTTGCGTTCGGACGTCCGAAAGGTGGCGGCTAAAGCACACAGGTAGTCCCTTTCCCACACATCCTTCCTTCCAAACTCTTCTGCTTCGGCTCCGTGCCCGTGAGAGACTACTAGCTGCTTGTTGACCAACCGAACTCACAGGCTGGCCTCTTCGGTGCATACATCCGTGCCAGGGCGCGCCAAGCGACACACAACTGCCAGCTGAGCATACACTCGCGCCCAGGGTCAATGGCTGGTCCGTTCGATTCGTCGACGAGTGCTGTCTCGGGCCCTTTGCCAGTACAGATGGGCACCATGCGCCAATGAGCCCCTCTGGCCCACAACGGCACTCCTTCGGCACCGGTCGCCCCTGCGGGGGGCCGGGTCGTCCCTCGCCTCTCGGACCATCGTTGACTGAAGTACAGGAGGACGACGACGACGCACCCGTGCCCGCCTAGTACACTTATCAAAGGCTGCTATCCCGCTCGAACCTGCGGACCCGCCGTTGATCACTCGCGTCCGTTCCCTGTCTCTCTCTGCTCTGCCGCCGGGCCGATCACACACCTCGCCCGAGGGCCAAAGCTCGTGCCAATCGTCTTCTCCTGGCTCCACTCCCCTCGACCGAACGGTATCCAATACATATATACTGCGCCGTGCTCCCCGACCCCGACACAAAGATCAGCGCTGGTCTTTGTATTCAACACAGATCCTCGATCGCTCAGTCAACGTCAAACACCCGGCAAAGAGCAACAACAGCATCCACAGCAATAAATCTAGCAGTGCTCCAGACAGACCTCCGGCGAAATGTCTTCCCAGGCCTACTTGTTGGTGCCGAGCTGCATCGCGCTCGTGCTGGCTCTGTACCCTGCGCCATGGCACATCCGCACTCGCAACATCGCCACCTGCAGCATGATCTTCTGGATGACATGCCTGAACCTGGTCGACACGGTCAACTGTGAGCCTTCCGCCATCGGTCATCGGCATGGCTGACGCTGCAGGCATTGTTTGGGCCGACAACGCAGACATCAAAGCCAGCGTGTGGGGCGACATCTCCACCACCGTCAAGGGTGAGTCGGTCCGCGTCAGGTGGAACCACAGGACTGACCCCGTAGTCGGATACAACTTCGGTCTGCCCCTGTCCCACTTCGTCCTCGCGAAGCAGCTCGAATCGTACACGACGCTCAGGCCCAAGTCTCCGCTGTACGACGCCAAGTCGCGCCAGAAGCACCGCCTGTTCGACCTGTGTATCACCATCGGCGGGCCTATCATCGGCATCCTCGTCCACCTGAGTAACATGGACAGGCGGTTCTACATCGTCGAGGGCTTTGGTCCCCAGCCTGCGACCTACTGGGACACCTGGGGTGTCATCTGGATGGCGGTAGGTTGTCCGACTTGTGCGCAGCACGAGCACCCGCTGACTCCGAGGTAGATTGTCCCCATCGTCGTCGCTGGCGCTGTCGCCACCTACACCGGTAAGTGGCAGTACGACCCTTCGTATTCCCGCTAACCACTAGTCATGGCGCTGGTCAACATCCACCTGCGACGACAACAGATGTTGTCGATGATCGCGTCTGACGCCTCGGTCAACCGAGACCAGTTCTACCGCCTCATGTTCCTCACCCTCGCCGAGCTCGGCACCTGCGGGTGAGTATCCCTGTAACTCGGTAGCGGATCACGCTGACATCCGCAGCCTTCGTGCAATCTTCAACCTGATGTCGTTCCAGGGCGGCCCTCAGCCTATGGGCCAACGCGGCCCGCCTACGCGCAACATGTCGATCATTGAGCAGATCTTCAGCGACCAAATCACCGACCGCGGCCTGCTCGTCCTCCGCCTGCAATTCTTTACCGTCATCGCGTGCAGCTACGTCTTCTTCCTCTGCTTCGCCACCAGCACAGAGACCAAGAAGTTCTACTGGAAGGTCCTTCGGACAGTCTTCCCGTGCATCCCCGAGCGACAGCACCACAACAACCAGCGCCTCTCCAAGCTCAGCTCCTTCGACAGCTCGTAAGTCCCGCGCCGGCGCCGCGCCACTCCCACACCCCGCCGCTGACCACCGAGCAGGGTCGACAAGTCCCGATCCGGGGGCAAGTCGTTCGCCGGCTTCTCGTTCCAGTCGTCCAACGGCGGCGGCGGCAGCCAGAGTGTCACCGACTCTGTCAGCCCGCTCGAGTCCAAGGGCGACATGTCACTCATGGACATGCTCGGCGGCCCGTCCTCTGCCGGTCTGGACCCGGAATCGCCCACGTCCGCGTCCTTGCCTCAGCTCAGGAAAGACAGCGCCGGCAGCGGCAAGTCCAGGCCCTGGCGAGAGGGCAGCGAGCCTTGGATGAAGGGCGGCGACATCAATATCTCCGAGGTCGACCTCGACCGCAAGGGTAAGTACCCTTCTCACTACAAGTCGATGTGCTTGTCCACTGACCCCTGGCAGACCCCTCGCGCAACGTTTAGGCGTATGTCCTTGCCGCGGACTTCCTTATCTCTCGTCTCTGTTATCTCCTGTCTAGATCGGGCATTGTGCTGTCTGTATTGTACATACGCGTGCCTCGCCCTTCATACCCTCTTCTCCTCGGCTCTGTGGTCTATAGTCTTGTCCGGGATGCACTCTTGCTTCGAACGCGGCAATGGGCTCTAGTCGATGGCTTGACTTGAGATACATCCTGAACTACCAATACAACTATTTGCGTCGTCCTGTGGACCGCTACAACACGGGCAAACGCATGCCCTCGCCATCACGCTGGCGCTGATCGTCCTCGCCGCCGACACCGAGAGCGCGCTGCGCTTCGAGCTCTTCTTCCCAGTCGATGCCCTCGCCGCGAGCGATGACCCTGGCGTAGTACTTCCGCGCAATGTCGTCTAGTCCACCGGGGAGCACCGGTGGTCGAGGAGAGTCTGCCGCCGGCACCGCCGAGGCAGGAGGCTGTGACGCTTCGCCGGCATCGCCTTCTGCCGTCAGTACGGAGGTCGCCTCCGCGGCCGCTGCGGCCTCGGCTGCTTCCGCCGCGGCCTGGGCGGCAGTCAGTTCGCCGACAAGCACGCGCATGGATGTCTCGCGCTTCTTGATCGCCTTGGCGCGGATCGTCTCCAGGGCAGGAACGAGCGTGATGACCCATAAGGCGATAGGCAGCAGCAGTTGAGTGATAATCCACGGGGGCCTAGGGCCCGCTCGGCGGCGGTAGGCGGCGATGCGGTCAGGGTCGTTGATGTTGGTGGCTCGGCGCTGCACAGAGCCGGGGTCGAGTGCCGAGTGGAGAGAAGATCGTGGGAGGTGCAGCTGACGAGAGTCGGTGTTCATGTGCAGAAGCGCCAGCGAAGACACCAGACCGCGCCGGTGTTGCCTCGGGGGCCGACCAGCAGGCAGACCCGCGGCGCGCATCGCTTCGCGGACATGCGCAGGCGCGTCCGCCGCAATCCCATGCAACGCGTCGTGCGCCTGGTCTGCGGCGTTACCGCCCGGCGCCGCGGCCGCACCGGCAGCTGCCGCCCGCCGCCTCGCTTCTAGCTGTATGCGCGGAACAGCCTCCGCTACCCAGAAGATCGCCGCCGCGGCAGACAAGAACCAGAGCCGCCCATCGTCCCATTTCATGTTCCGCGTCAGCATCCAGAGCATGCCAAGGAGCTTGACGCCCGTGACGAAGACGTGCGCGAATATGGACCACGACACGACGAAGGGGGCGAGCCGTTCTGTCCATGTTCGCGGTCGGTCTGCGCGGATGAGACGCGTTGGTGAAGGTGGTGTGCGGCTCGGTGCGGGGAGTGAGCGGACAGAAGATGCTTGCGAGATGACTTCGAGCTGGTGTGCTAATAGGGGCAATAGCGCGGTGATGCGGAGGTAAGCGAGGAAATGCAGCAGCTGCGAAGGTGATAGCCGCTCGAGCGGCGGAAGGTTGAGCGTGTATTCGGACCCACTGTCGCTGATCAGCGAGGATCCACTTCTTTGGAAAGCGCACTCACTCAATCTCCACGGCGACTGTCTCGCCTCGGGGTTCTCCGGACCATTCCGTTCCAACGCGTGATCGCCAAATATCCTTGATCTCCGCCTGCAGGCCATCTTGACCCCTTTCCGTCCACGCCTGCTTCAGCTGGTGCTCCTCCTCGAGCTCGAACGCCCTCTCCCAGTCTGCCCAGCCGTGCTGTGCCGCGAAGAGCTTGACCACGGACATGACTGCCTGACGGGCAATCTCACGCGGGACGACCGGCGGAGGCACGGTCTGGTCCCACGCAAGAGGAGGCAGAGCCAGCAGGCAGAACAGATGGTGCCGAGCTGTGAAGAGGAGGTAATGCGTTGCGTCGAGGAGCGCTAGGTGGGTCGCGTCGTCCACCGGTCCGGCAGTCAGGATGGCCGATGGCTCGGCCGCTTGTGGCTGGACATTAGGCCCCTGCGCACCGTTCGCCTCAGCCGAAGCGTCGGCCGCGTGGGATGGTGCGGGAGCAACAGATGCCCAGGCGGTAGGCGCGCGTGAAAAGCCCGGTCGGGCTAGACCCGAAGGTATCCTCTTCCCGACCAAGTGGAACGTATGGACCACCTGCGCACGATCACGCGTCTGTCACGTCAGTCCCGATCGGTTTGTACCGAGATAACACGGCCTACCTCGCCGACAACCTCGCCGAGCGTCTCGGTGTCACGCACGATCCGACCATGCCATACAAGTCGCAATCCCTCGCGCTCGAACTTTTCGCCAAAGTCGCCCCTGGCACAATCGTCTTTCAGCTGCGCGACGGTCTTGGACCGGCTCATCGGCCAGCCTTCTGGCTTTCCGGACGCAAGATCGCTCCATGGACTGCGTACATCCACGAGAATCGTGTCCGCCGCAACGGCCCCGCCGCCGCCGATGGCCGGCCGGTGCTGCTGCTGCTGCGAGTGACGCCTCCGCAGACCAGTCAAGCCAGGGAACGGATCTGTGGCCTCGCCTGTCGACGCGGGTTGGTGTCGTCGAAACGTCGATAGCGAAGGTGAGCTCGGCGGCGGGACCGAAGACCCAGACGGATCAGCGCCGGTGGCCCCATCGGCCGACGACGATCCGTACTGCGACGAGGACGGGCCCGCCGCCGCGGACGAGTGAGCCGACATGTAATCCTCGCCTGGGATCGTCATATCGTGAACACGAGCAATCCACTCCTAAGTCTATCGCGGGTGATGCAAGAGCACGAAGGAGAAAGGATGTCACGCTCTCCGACGCTGGGCTGTTCCACGTCGTCGACAAGGCAGTGATCGCCGCCGCTCAGGTCGCGCAAAATGCCGTAATTTTATGCAATCGCCACTGAAGGAGAGATTGTAAACAACCACCCTGGGTTCGCGAATGATTTCTCCCAACGTCGTCGGTCTGCCGCACTACAGAGCATCTGCGCTACCGTCGCAGACTTAGTTGACTGCGCCAACGTCAGAATGACCGATTCGTCGCCCTTGTCGGCGCTCAATGCCCAGCTTATGAACCGTGGCTGGGCGAAACGACCCTTAAACCTCGATGCGTTGGACGACCGGTCACGGATAGATGTCGTGACGACTATGTTTGAGATGCTTGGTGCTCACGTCGTAAGTCGCTCAAGGACCAACGCTGTCTGCTCGTGCTGACGGCGCGCAGACCAACATCGACCTATTCGACGACTTGTCGGCTCGGCACCGTACTCTGCAGTACGAGCACGAGCGCCTGGCCAAGGCGAACGCTCAGGCGGTTTCCGCGCAGCGCAAACTTGAGGTGGAAGTACAGGGCGCCAGAGCTCGAGCGGTGGAGGCGGAGAAGCGCTTGTCTGCCGAGGAGGCCAGGAGTAAGGAGTGGAGAGAGGAAATTGCGAGAGGCAAGAAAGCCCTCGAGAGCGTACGGACAGCTGCGAGCGTGAGTCCGGAGAGCACACAGATGGGCGGAAATGCTGATCGCCCAGCACGAGATCCGGAAGGTTGAGCAGCGGCTAGAGGCGGCTCAGGCCAAGCTCGCCAAGTTCAGCAACGACGCCAGCTTGATCACTCGCCCGCAGGGGCTGTACCTTGTCAACCCTATTCCGAACAACCGCCCTGCACCTGTTGCCGTGAGTCGACACCGCCTCAAGGCGCCAGACTGACTCGCTGACATGGTACAGACGGGACAGGCGCCACTGCTGGAGCAGTCGTTGCGAGACTTGGCCCAGGTTCGCCAGGGCCTGGAGGAGGAGGGCGAGGCGTTCAGGCATGTTCTCGTCTCGACCGGGAATGCGCTCCGCGAGACCCTGGCCTTCGCCGATGGCAAAGAGGTAAGCCGTTCAGGAGCTTGGGAGAGACTGGCTGCGACTGAGCTCGTAGGCGCCCGCTCGGATGGGCACGGCCCAATTCTTCACCTCGCCGCCTTCGCGCTCGCTGCGCACGTCTCGCGCTCTCCCATCGACCTACATCCAGACCACTCTGTCCACCACGTCGCACCCGGGCGTGGCAGACACGCGGCTCAAGACCCTCGTCGCGGACATTCGCAGCCGGATCACCGGCCGGATCGTACATGTGCACCAGGGCGAAGCAGCCGCGGCAGAGACGCCCGAAGAGGAAGAGCAGCGCAAGAAGGCCGAGCGCGAGACGGAGAAGCGCCGCATGGACCTCGAAGACCGCGTCAAGGACCTCGAGGTGGAAGTGGGCGTTGCTCGGGGAAGAGAGGAAGAGGCCAAGAAGGCCATGGAGGAGTTTGTCCGCCGGCAACAGGAAGAGTGCGTCGCGTCGCGCAATGGCATTGCACACGACGAGCTGACGAGGTGTAGGACAGCAAAGCCAGGAGACGACTCGGCGCTCAGGGAGCAAGAAGAGATCTGGAAGCAGAAGATGGCCCTCGCGGACCAGAAGAGGGTCTTCCGCGCGCAAATGGAGAAGCTCGAGCAGGAGCGTCGTCGCTTTGAGGTGAGTCAGGCGAAGGCCTGGACACCACAGAGACTGACTCCCCAGGTCGAGAGGCAGAAGTTCTTGGCGGAGCGCAGACGAGTCGACGTGGATGACATTGTCAACCTGTTGCCTACAACACCGTCAAGCTCAGACTCGAGTACTTCGCCATCAGCGTCTTCGACAGATGGCGAAGCTTCCTTGAACACCTCCGAATCATCAGATTCGTCCTCGTCTTCGTCATCGTCGTCATCGTCGGGCCCGAGCGCGGAGGCCGTCTACGCCTCGCCTTCCAGACCGGCGAGGCACGCCGCGCACATCCCTCACTCGCCGTCGCCTCTGTCCCCCGCACATGGCGGCAAGGCGCGTACTCCCAAGTCGCACCTCGCTGCTCGGCGTAAGAGCAAGACGCCGCTCGCGCGCCTTGTGTTGGAGAAGGCCGTGCGGCAGAAAGCGCGAGACCAGGCCGCACCGCAGCCGCCACAGCCCCAGCCGACCGTCCTTGGCGAGAGTAGTCGGCGGCTCAACAGCCTCAGCAGCAGCAGCGGTGCTAGCGGACAGGCCCGGACAACAGCCGATGGCAAGGGGAAGAGCAGGTCAGCCAGTCCAGTCAAGGCAGCCGGCAGTCTGAACGCGTCGGTCAAGACCGGCGCAAAACGGCTAGACGCGTCGACATCTGGAGCGTCAAAGACAGCAGCACCGACACTGCACCAATCCGTCAGGCGACAAGCTCTGCTGAGCGGGTCGACAGCGAGTGGAGCGGCCTCTATGCAGAACAAGGCGCCCAAGGTATGGCGATGAGGGGTCATAGTTACAGATATGGACGTTGGTAGATCTGGGATAAAGTGTAAAATCAAGATAATGAAAATAATCGCCTGGCACGGGTCGCGTGGTCCAGGTCCGAGCGTGGAGCGTCATCACAACCACAGCTCAACCTCGACTGCAGCCTGGCTTACTGGTGCATTTGTTCATCCCTTGTTATCTGTGGGGTGTTAAACAGCAACTGTCAAGATGTCTACGAACGCAAGGGAAGAGTGAGTATCAGGGCCTCATTCCAACCACGAGGCTGCTGGGCAGAGGACGGGGCGATGAGGCACTTGGCTGTCTGAACGAAGTGGAACTGGACGTTGAGTGACTATCGTACACTCGAACGCCGTCTTCCCTTCCCTCAGACAGTCGGGATCGCTTCAGGCTCAGATGAAGCGATCTATCGCCAGATGGAAGCCCCGCTTACATCCGCAGCAAGCCATCGACCTTCACACCGGTCCACCCGTTCGACATGAACGACCCGAAGTCATGGTATGTCAGCCGGGCCTGTGGGCGGTCCTTTGCAAGAACGAGCTGACGAGATCAGGGCTAGAACTATTGGTGCGTTCACTGGGCGCAATCGTCTGTGCAGGAGCACAATCATGGATACTGCGAGCTGACCGCGTCGGAAGGAATGATGCATTGGGACGAGTGAGTGAAGCTTCGACGTGGTTGCGCGTCTTTGAAGCGGAGGATCGATACTGACCCAACGCAGTGAGAAGATCGTCTTCTCCAAGCGATCCCTCCTTGAGTTCCTCAAGTAGGTCGACCGGGGTTGCCATGTTCAGGCATTGAACCTTCAACCTGGGCTGGTGAATTGTTCGACTGACTCGACAGGTCCGTGCAGGTCACAGTCAACACCAACTTCACCGAAATCCAGAAGCTCCCGAGTGGGTCACTTGCCTTTGGAAGGAAGGAATCGCTGACTTGCGCAGAGTATGCCACCTTTGGCAAGTTCTCCGAGGCTGCCACCGACGCGGCTGTTGCGGATCTCGTCGAGGTGAGTCATTCGACCTTGTCTGGGTCGCAGCGCTGACGCGCTGCTTATCTAGGCCGAGATCAACGACCCTTCGCACGACAACGAGGTCGACCCGTCGCGATCGACCGTGCCGCGGCCGTCGCGCAAGGTGCGCGAGCCGCCAGGCGGCAAGCAGAACCTGCGGATCTTCCCGGAGGAGCTCGAGGAGGAGGACGCGCTCTCGCTCGCGCCCCCGCGTGATGGCGGCAGCGGCATCGACGTCGAGGTCGAGCGTATGGAGCGTATGCGTCTCCATGTCGAGCAGGAGGAGGACCTCGGCGCCAAGATCGAGGACGCGGAGGCCGGGTCCGCCTCCAAAGCGGGATCCAGCGCTGCCGGCAGGGAGTCGAACCCTCCCGAGGGATTCCGCCCCACGCGCAATGTCCGACAGGGTAGGTGTATGCAGGTCAGCGTCGGGTATGCAGCTGATGTTTAGCACCTGGAGGAGCGTCGTCCATGGGTGCTGCGAGTGAGTGTTATGGCAAGATCATGACGGTCATGGCTGACCAGCAGTGTTCGGAGGATATGAGGACGAGACGGACGCGGACCGGGCGGCGGCCAAGGCTAAGACGGGCGGCAGGAAGGCCGGGCAGCAGGTGAGATTGCACGGTGCTTCCGAAGAGTATGGCTGACGACTATGCAGTCCGGCGGCAGCGGTATCTGGTAGGCGCTGGAGATATAGCTAGAGATGCACGACATAAGAATGCCACCCGGTGCGACGCCTATTACGGCATGATGTTTCATGAATAACCCTTTCCGGCGGAGTTCAAGTTGGATGACGACGAGGGGTAATGCACAGCCGTTTCAGGTGCGGAGGTCAAGGTATGCCCCCACACACACACGCACACGGGACGCGGCAAAGATTTCAATCACCCATCAGGGGTATAGCTTCTGGACTTTGTCTTTCCATTCGCATTTCTGGATCCTCATTCACTCCCCCGTCATGGACCGCATAACCGAGAACCCTACAGAGCTGCTCAGGTAAGTTGGACTTTCCCGCAGTCGTCCGTCATCGCCTCTCGACGAAGTGCAAGACGCGTCACGCCATCAGACCTTGCTCGAGCACTTAGCTGATACTTATAGGCTGGTCAATATGTAAGTCATCTTGTGCACAACTGAGGCGGCGCTTGGGCACGGCAGCACGACTGAGGCGAAGCCCGTCGCGGGCGCACCGGACTCTTAGCTCCTCCTGCTCGGACCCTTTCACTGACAGGTGCAGCGCCGTGGGCGGCTTCGCCATTGCTGGCGGGATCGGCTCCCTCATCAACCATTCCTTCTCAAGCATCATCATTGGCGTCTACGAAGTCCTGTACGTCCCGCCTGTCGCCTTTCGTGCGCGGTGATCAGGCACCGGAGCTGATGGCTTGTAAGGGCCGGAGCGATCATCATGTTCCTCGAGATCAGGGCGCCGACCGAGGAGCACAAGGCGCTCGTGCACAAGTACGCCAGCTTCATGCACTCGTTCGTCGGCCGTGGTGTCGGTGAGTCTTGGCGAAGCAATATATGGAGAGAACTGTGCGACGGTGCTGACATGAACAGTCTACCTCCTGCTCGGCATCCTGATGCTCAAGTGAGTAACGAGATGCGTGGCTGGCAATAAGAGCTGACCTTGCAGCTACTACACGATCCTGTACATCTGCGGCAGCGTCGTCGGTCTCGTTGGTATCGCCTACATTGCTCTCAACTTCTTCCCCATGTTTGAGCCTCCTTCGTGAGTGTCTGTTCTGTAATCAAGGTGGCCGGCGCCCCGCCTTTCCAATCGGCAGCCCGACATGGCTCGACCGGTCCCAGTCCACGAGGACTCGGCTGATTTGTGCAGTACCATGAAGCCGCCCACGACAGATGAGGAGGCCCAGCCCGTCTGGCAGGGCCCGACCGAGTGATTCTCTTCAGGTCAATAGCGTGCCTCGGGCACACGTGGCCCGCCGACCAAGAACAAGCGCTCCGCCACGCCACGCAAGCACCCTTCGCCTTTCACCGTACAAATTAGATCAGATAGGGCTGCAATGTCATACGGGAATCCCTACAGTGTGCCACCAGGAACTGATCCAGTGCGGAACAAGCCCGTCGATTCGGGCTTGGTATCGAACCTTCTTTAGGACGCCGTGCCAGGGTGATCGTGTGTCACGGACATACATGTAACGGAACCAAGCCCGAGTCGGCGGGCTTGGTATTGGGCCTTTCTGAGGACGTCGTGGCTGAGTGGTTCGTTACACTCGCACATGAAATCGTGATTCTTGCCCATGACGCCCCTTCAACGATTTGAAATATGGCCATGCGCAATTGTATTCCCGCGAAGGCAGCTCGAAGGTAAGCCGACAATTCAAGATACACGCAACATTTCCGAAGCGCCTACTCGCGCCACCATTGTCGTTCATGGAGCGTCAGAGCCCTTCGCAAGCCAGCCGACACAGTCTCATAAAGGTCAGCTACCGCGAACAAGCACTGTAGCAGATCCCGCCAAGCCGGCAAGTTCGGATCGGGACTCTATTTTCATCGTCGTGACCGCACAGCGACCGGAGGACTTTCTAAACGCAAAGGGACGGTCCGATGGCGTCAACAACAAGGCACCCTGACTCTCCGGATCGTACAAGGGAACGAGTAGAGCCAGGGCGCATCCTTTCGTGTTTGCGGACACATGTCTTCCGAGCACATCATGACGTGACTGCCTGGGCAGCGAGCGCTCGTTCGCGGTGCCTATATAAGGGGTCCAGCAGCGCAGTGGATCTTGTCCAGTACATACAGTACATCAGATCATATCACGCCGACTCGGATCGACATCTCTACGCGTTGGCCGCAATTCGACCTCACTAATACTGATGAGATGCAAACTCATCTCTCCAATAAGCTCGTCGAGCTGCTGAAAGACAGGGCATCAAGGTATTGCAACCTCGCTGAGGGCACCTCGGCGGCAGTGCAAGCTGCCGACAGGAGCACCGAGATGCTGATAAATAGCATACGACAGCGCATGGCCCCTCAAGCCGCGCAGTGCTTCCAAGAAGTATATCGCGCAGAGCAAAGGCCACTGCTCCCATTCGAGTGGACCCTGTCTGAAAAGAATCTCAAGCCTTACGAGGTGTACAGCGTCCAGACTGAGCCTGTCTCGGGACGCAAGCTCGAAGAGCTGACCTGCACGGGCACTCTCACTGCTTCTCGCGGTTACGGCGTCGGCTGCCAAGGGATGGTGTTATCCGCCTCGATTGTCCTCACCAAGTGCAAGTTCGGAATCAAGGCTACCGACACTGGCTTCGAGCCGATAGCACAAGTGCCCGAGTAATGACTAAGGGCATCTTCCAAAGAGCGCCTTGAGTCCGTATTACTCTGTGACATGCAATTGTGACTTGATCGAGGAGTAAACGTCTTCATACGCTGAGAATCGCGGAATTCCAGTATGTACCAGTACGCACCGGCATGCGCTTCGGCCCGACAGGGCTATTTGCGATCGCTCCAAAACTGCATGCAGCGTCCACCTGATTTCCGTGCTTCTAGCTGCGCTGTGGCCCAGCCTTCCCCCAACTGATTTCGCGAGCGACAGTGACCTCACAAAACGGAGCCTGCGCCCGCTACACAGCACACCACCGAGAGCTTGCATGATGACCAGCCTGGGTTGCTGCTCACAGCACATAGCTAAGCTCAGACCTGAACAGCCTGTTCTCTTCCTCCAGCTTGATGCTTGTCCTCAAACCTCGGGGTCCGCTCTACGACCTTGCCCTGAGCGGGGACAAACCTTGAGGGCGGGAACGCCGACCAGATGATCACGGCGAGGATGACGGGCAAGTACTCGAGGCAGGCAAAAAGCACCTCGGACGTGGCAGCCGTACCGAAGAAGCCTGCCCCAGTCAGCTAGCAAATTGTAGCCACACAAAGATCTGCTCACCCTGCGCGGTTTCGGCGAGACGGAAGAGCGTTCGGAGGAGGATCAAGTCGCTAGTGATCAAGATCACCCACAGGAAGATCCTCATGCGTTTGTACGGCTTTGTGTCGACGACTCCCGAGCCCGGGAAATTTGATCGGAGGGCTCTGTACAGCGCCACGGACAGGATCGACAGGAACGTCACAAACGAGAATGTCTGTCGAGTTAGCGCCGTCGTACCAGAAAGGCGCGGCGTCACTGGCTCACCTGGATGGCTAGACCCGCAAGAAGAATGTCGTTGGCCTGCTCGGGCGTGACTTTGGAGTAGGTGCCTTGAACTCGGGCAGATTGAGAGGTGCCGATCAACGCAGCCCCGGCCACCTGAATCACAGCTGTAAAGATTAGCCTAGCCCAGCGCATGACCTCTTCCGACTCACTGCACACGGCATCGAAAGTGACGAAACCTGGCACGCCTCAGCACCAAAACAAGCAAGTGGGTACTGGAAGGGCGCTTACAGATCAAAAGGGTCCTGGGCTTGATGATGAGGAGCTTCGCGGCCCGCTCGAAGCCGTTGACCAGGAGTGTCAGGGACAGGTAAATGGCGGCGGAGAACACGACAGGTGCCTGCGTTCGTTCAGCAACGACCGCCTCTGCACGAATACCTCCTACGCACCACCACAATCAGGAAGTACTGCGCGACAAAGGCTGAGACGAGGTACGGCCGGTAGTGCGCATACGTTCTTGCCGCATATCCCCCAAGCTCCATCAGCTGTGGTGTAATCAGCGGCGGCTCTGGGAAGTGAGTTAATTGAACGTACAGAGCCTACGAGGATGAGCGCATGGAAGCTGCGATGGCCCCTCTTCTTGATCAGGTACCACAGCTGAACGAGAGCCACGAGCAAGAACGTCACGGCGCCGACGATACCGTGCGCGAGGGACGGGGTGTACCCGTAGATGATGATGGCCGACTCGCCCGGGCCGGGATTACGGTTGATAGGACCAGTGTATCCGCTCATTGTCTGAGGCGTGTGATGCAAGATACAAGATATGCATTGCCTCGAGAACGGGGTCGTAGATCTTATGTAGTGCTCCGTGTTGAGCCATGGTCTCGACCCGTGCATGGTTTTCCGCTGGACCTCCTTTGTCTTGGCGCATGAATGACGGCATTTACCGCGTCATTCAACCAGAAATGCCGACACCAAGCCGCGGATCGCGTCACAGATCTTCAGTTACCCGCGGGTAGCTCTGGGTGCTCGAAACGATAGCTCGCATGTGAAGATGCTGGTGCAGGAGTAGCGGTGTCACCGGGCGCCGCTAGACCGCCGGCGGAGGAGCGACTCGGCGGTGATGTGCCCGCGCCCGTCTCTGCTCTCGCTGTTCGAGCGTGATCTGCCCCGCCGCACCTTTCCGAGGCGCCGCTCGAAGACTTCGACCACCTTGTTGACGTCCTCTTCCGCGACGCCAGCTACCGCCGCTGCAGCCTGCACGACCATGGCGTACTGTGGCGGAAGCGTGCCGGTCACGTCTGCCGCAGAGTACGAGCGGACCTTCTCGCCTGGAAGAAGCGGAAGGCTTTTGTTCGCAACTGGTAGAGGATTGGCGTTGGGTGTGACTCGCGGGACGGTCGTGTAGAATCGGTCCCAATTGGGAGGAGCTTCGGGTTCGATGCCAGCTGGCTCAGGCAGGAGAAACACTTCGGCATCTTGTATATCTCAGTATGGATGCTTCCGATGAACGCTAGACGCACCTCGAAACACCTCGTGGTCGGAGAGCAACACATGCTGGGTAAGATCCAGGTACCGGTCGATATCATCCTCTGGGTCTTCGATGAAGTCCCTACTCAAGTGTTGGTGCTTCGGCACAGGTTGTAGGGCATACACGCTTACCGCCTGATGAGCGGCGGATTTTGCCCCGACAAACTGGTCGCCTTCAACCGCTTCTCCAGCTCCGATACCCACGCGTCCCCATCTGGCATGCCGATAGTCGGATCGCTTCTGGTTGCAACGAGCCTGTCGAATCTCAGCCACCGAGCCACCGACTGTGCCTCAGCGGGATGTGACTCACCGTTGATACTCATCCAACCCATAGGTCATCTTCATGGAGATGACCCATGCGGCGGCGACTGCCAGCTCAGGCATGAAGACGTCCTGATACCGCACGGCCTTCTCATACCCTACAGCCGTTGCCGGACTAGCCGGACGGGATGTGCGAGATGGGGACCGGTCTCCTCTAGAGCTGTGGCGCGACCGGGATCGCTGCCGGCCTCGGCGCTTCACCTCGCTGATGGCCCTATCCACGAGCGAGAGGTTGAGGTCGATGAGGGCCAAGAGGTGGTTCACCTGCGCATAAGTCGTGGCTGAAATGGTCAGCTTTCCAGCCAAGCTATCTTGAAAGATTGAACTGACGTGATCCGCCTAACGCAGAGACGGTGCCCCAAATGACAAGAGGGGCGTTCAGGGGTGGGACGACGACCCCGAAGTGCCGATTGAGGACTTTTGCGACCTTGCGGCATTCTTCGAAGATAGCAAATGGTCGCGGCGACCTCTACAGAAGCGGTATGAGCAAGAGGGTTGCCCTCGCGATCACAGACACGTACAGTAGGGCACAGAGCGGACTTTGTGTCTTGGTTCATGTGCTTTGACATGCCTTCAGGCAGAAGCGTCGTGTGGCCGTAGTCGAGGTACGGTACCTCGGTGTCGTTGACGAGCCTGGACCATCAGAAAGACCAATGCACATCTGCTAAACACGACTCACCGCTCTATCTGGATGAACGAGACAGGCCAGCGCAAAATCCACAGGCCGAGCGCAATTGTAGCAACGGTGTCGCTTATCTTGAGACGCCTTCTCCTCCTCCAGTGGTTGACCTCTCGCCCCGGCGAAACCTCTCTCATCGATCCTTCTTCCTTGTCGCTGCCATCTCCTTCCGACAACATCGCTAAGAGCTCCGCTTCGACTTCGGGATCGGTCCTCTCGCCGCGCGACGAGCCTGACTCCGTCTCATCGTTGGAGGACTCGCTGTCACTCTCATCGTCGGCCATGATCTGATCCGCGTTCTCTCCAACGCCGTCCAGGGCTCCCGATGGCCTAGAGCCCGCCTGATCGCCCGACCCGGGTAGGTCCAGCCATGGGGGCGAGACTGGAGGTGACATCGCGATCTGGTATGCCCATAAATCTCGGACGATAACCTTTGTCCAGTCAGCACAGGTTTAATCGACACGACGTTGACCTCACCTCGAAAACTTCCGGCAGACTCCACAGCTTGCTGAGCGCTTGGACTTGCAACCTCATCAGGTGTTGCAACGCCTGCACCTTGAGCCATTCCGCGTCATTCCCATGGTAGACTGAAGGCGTCAGCTCAAGTCCGACATACGACTGAACAGCCTACAGTCCGGATTCATTCTGCCAAACTCTTTGCGCTTGTTCCGCCTTGGCCCCTTCTTCAGCGTGCGCTTCTGCAGGGCATGTGCTCCCCCTGGCTCAGTGACGAGGTTTTCGGATCGAAAGTCCTGGTAGACGTGCCCCTCGTCGCACATGGCGTTACCCGTCACTTTGTCCTTGTGCCATTTCCGCGAGCCGCATACCGCACATGCACGCGGCATGGCGTCTGTGCACGCCGCGACGAGGTGAAATGATGGGAGTCGGACTTCAGTCGCTCTTGTCAACAAATCTACGGGAGTGGGGTAAAGTGGGGCAACCCGTGAGATTCGCTGCATCCATACTAAGTCATAGTTGACAGAAACACTGGCCCATTTCTGCGGAAGACGCAATCACCTCCGGCCAGCTGGTCTGGGGCGGGCGAATCCACCTCCGCCACCGGCTCCGACCCTGGGGCCGAAAGCATCAAAAGCACTCTTGATCCTTTCCTTGCTATCGTCACCGCCGTCCTCCTCATTGGCGCCGCCCGTGGGCGTCGCTGGCGCGGGGGTTGCCGGGCCAGAAGCAGGCAAAGGCACCTGGCTCGCTGAGACAGTTGACGCTGCGGAACCCGAGCGGTTCGTCTGGATAGGCCGCGGGCGACCGAAGTTGGCACCTGTCGCGGGGGCAGGCGCGCCGAACATAGCTGGACGGCCGAACGATGCGCCGCCTGGCGATCCGAAGGATGCTCCGCCGCCGGCAGACTTGCCGGGCGTGGGAAGCGAGGTCGAGTGCGTGGGCTTGAATCCACTTGGCAGCGCGGACTTCAAGTAAGACTCGGTCAGGTCGGAAATGTCTGAAGTCTCGAGCTGCGGTACGTCAGCGTGGCTGTGAACTCTTGTATTTGTAGACTTGCCTTTCCAACAATCTGGCAGCCCGCACGGTCCGTCGCGTCCTGCTGGACGCCTCGAACGCTGGTCGAGTATACCATGCGAAGCTTGACGGGCGAGCTGCCGGGGCAGGAGTAGATGAAGATGACACGGCCCTTAATGTCCTGCGCGGGCTGCGCCGGCTGCGAAGCGACAGGGGACGATGCCTTGGGCTCCTCGGTGATAACCCTGTCGGCAGGTGCGTCCTCGGTGGGCGACTTGACGTCGTCGTCTGCGCCGTCTCTGAGAGACAAGCCCTCGACGCTGCCGGCGGTCTCGCCCTCTTCCTTCGGCTTCTCCTCACCCTGCGATTCGGCATCCATGCGCGGTGCGTTGGAAGCGATCACGGGCCGCGCGCCGCCCACGGTCGCCTGGAACATATCCCTTGCTGCTGCCGGAGCAGCAGCAGCAGAAGCGGCGGGCTTCGGAGCAGGCGCAGGGGTGGGCGGAGGTGGCGTCGGGTGCGAGTAGAACGTGAAGCATGGTGATTTGCCAGGCAACTTTGACGCGAGCTCGGACGGCTTGCACGCCTCGGACGTCACGAGCGAGAGCGAGCCAGGGCTTGACGCCGGGATCTCCTGCGAGATATTAGCGCAGCTCAGTATGGCTTGCGCCTTGGGGTTTACTGACCAGAACAACGATCCAGCCGTCGTCGCTGCGCTGAGCGGCCTTGGCCAGCGCGTCCTGCACGCCATCGCCCCAGGCCATCTTCCCACCGAGACCTGTGACTGCCGCACGGCGCCGCTTCTCGTTCTCCGGGTCCAGAGCCGCTCGTTTCGCCTCGGCAGCCTCGGCGTCGCGCACCTCAGCGAGTGCCGCTTCGCTCGCGGACAGAGGCGCAGGCGACTGCAGGTGCTTCATGTGCCCCAGCAGCGCACCCCGGCTCAGGTCATTCTGCGCCTCGTCAGACCGGCACCATGTCGTGCTTGTAGAACTCACGATAGACGTCGCAAACCAGTCGTGCTTGAAGTTGCTGGTGCCAAGAGCTTTCATCAGTCCGGCGCGGGACGACGCTTGCAGCATCTTCGCTCGCACCTCCGATATGGTCAGCACGGCCACTAGAGGGAGACTCAGGTCGCTCACTCCCGCATCGTCCGGCACGAAAGTGATCATCATCCACTCGTATTTGCCCATCTCCTTGGAATCGAGGCGGTAGGCAAAGCTCGCGGGCGTCTTCGGGCTCGGGAGCGTGCCAGGCAGGAGCTCGATATCGGCATCATAGCTGCCTTTCGGCTTGACAGTCGTCAAGTGGTTGAACGATTCTGATTGTCAGCTAAGCTCTCTCGAGACGCTCCTACGGCCTAAGACAGAAGTGCCCATCGGTGATGCCGCCGACTGAAACTCACCGCCCTCAATGACGAAGACCAGCGCGCGGACATCCTCAGGATTGCTCTGGGCCGAGCCGAACATCGCCGTGAGCGACTGCGGGACCTTGATACCGGACGGAGCGGACATCGTGTAGTGTACTAGCGGTCAAGGAACCCTGTCTGGGCTGTAGAAGCACTGTAGAGCAAGAGCAGTGTAGAGGTGGACCGAGAGAAGGCAGCCGTGGACCGGTCGGCGGGGGTTGCCAGCCAGGCACGCCGGCGCGCATGACGTCGGGTGCAATTTCCGTGCACCAGTCTGTCCGTATAGTCAACCAGCTCCATCTCTGCGCGCTCAGTGCATTGCCTCTAGGTCAACATACAATATGGACGGGAAGCGAACAAGGAGCGGCTCCATTGAGCCCATCGAGCCGCCAGACTCGGCAAAAAGGCCCAAGATGTCGCCCGCGGCTTCCAGCTCGAGCTCGAGAGTTCCGACGCTTCACAGCTGGTTACACCCAGGAGACCCGCCACCGCTGGTAGCCCACTCCCCTCCATTGCATAACTCAACATCGACATTCTTGTCATTTGCGATCGCCTTTGAGCCCCCAGCGCATATTCAGACCGAGTCCAGCCTGGCCAAGGAGGTCCGGCGGGTGGTGAGGGAGCTGAATGTCCCCGGCCTGGTCGGCGAGCAGGTCATGCAGGGAGACGAAGGTGCGTTCCACGATGGAGAAGGACGCGTCGGATCAGGAAAAGGAAAAGGGAAGGAGAGGGCTCGAGAGCCGGATCATAGGATGTGGGCCGTCAGGACACTTTGTCTGAAAGAAGGCAAGGACGGCACGGCTGGCGAGGGCGATTACCAGGCAAGCCAGCCATGGTCACTGACTGATGTACTCTCCTTGACGACCTTAGCTGCTCGAGTCGTTCAATGACGATGGAGAGAAGTACGGCGGAGAACGAGTCATGCGGATCATGCGCGAGTCGCGCGCAGTCGACATGATCATCGTGTGCTGCAGATGGGTACGTCTGTGCAGCAGCTGCAGGACTTGAGCTGACCTCTGGGCAGTATGGCGGAGATATGCTAGGGGTACATCCGACATATATCAGACTTTGTGATTGCACCTGCTGACTCCCTAGCCTATCCGGTTCCAGCACATCGGCATCACCGCCCAAACAGCAATCAAGAACCTATCGCAGATGACGGCCGTACGGGACTTACGTGCCCAGCTCGAAGCGCTCGACGACGAAATCGCCTCACTGCGCGAGACGCTCAATCCGTCAGCTGCGACGGCGACACCGGCTGCGAAGAACTCGTATGACGATATTGACGATGTCGCGCGGTTGGAGCGGCTGGTCAAAGCGAGAGAGAAAACGCGGCAGACATTGGAAGGAAGGGCGTCTTGGGCCGCAGCGGAGCAGGCCAGGGCGAATGGAGCGGGCTCATAGCGTGATATACTGTGTCGTGTAGTGCTGCGCCTCTGCTAGAGTTGACCGCCAACACCGCAGCGGTTCCGAGCGCCCCGCCGCGGATATCGGCCAATGCCAGTCTCTCGCTGACCCCGAGAGGGCAGAGGAGCGACTCAGGTCCGAGGTGATTCGTCTACCCGGGCCAGGCGATCCAGGCGGTTTGCCATTTTCGGCGATGTTCTCTCGCCGATTGCCGATGCGATTACACGAGCTTGCCGCCGGCCGCCATGCCGACGATGGCCTTGGCTGCCTCGGTAGACGCAGCGCGATTGCTGGAGTTCCTGTTTGCCACGAGAGATATCACTAGGCAGGATGCGACAAAGACGGTGCTGTGCCTGTCAGCTGTTTGCCAATAGCTATCTCGCAGATGTAACGAAACGCACAACTTGTAGAATGTGACCCGGGACAACTGCCGTTCTTCTTCGGTCGTCCGAGAGGAGGCAAAGATCGCTATCCGTCAGTAGGAAGTAGCGCCAGTGACTAAGGACGTACATCGAAGGTTTGGGAGAGCCATTGTGTCTGTCTGAGGGTGTACAAGTACCACGAAGGAGTAAACCAGATCAGCTCCTATGACCGTTGGTGCCAGCATCTCGGAACGGAACCAAATTTGTTTACACCTCGTCGTTCTTTTGTGTCGATCCCAGGTGTATATGCGCATACTGCTCGCGAAGTAAGAGTCTTGCGCTTTCGAAAGGGCGTGCGATCATTGTCGGGGTCCGAAACAGCGCTTGTCAGATCCGGGAAGCAAGTCCGCTGCCATCGATGTTCAAGAAGCGAGCCCGCCCGGCGTCCGTCCGCGACCGAAACGCAGTAGCATCCTCCTCGACCGGCCCGCTCGACTCGCCACTGGTGTCCGGGACGTCCAGTCCCGCTCTTCAGGCAGAAGACGGCGCACAAGGCGGTTCGCCAGCGGGGCAGGCTGCCAATGGTGGAGATGACGACGACGACGACACGGCGCAGACCGTTGAGGAGATGATCCTCCTGCGAAAACTGCGGCGAGCGAAGCAAGGGATCGAACTGGACAAGCTGAACAAAGGCGAGAAGTCCAAGCGGGCTTCAGAGCTCGGAGCCAGTGAGAAGTATGGCTTGCAAAGTACAAAGAAGCGGCAAGAAGGCGAAGACGAGTGAGTCCAGGCCGGCCCGTATTGACGCGCCGATACTGAGCTTTCTAGGGAATTCGAGGACGAAGCGACCAGGATGAAGCGCCTGATCAGGACGAACAACTTCACACAGCAAACTAATGCTCTGGACGTCGACAAGCACATGTGAGTGTGCTGCAGCGGACTAACCGAGTCGCGCTGACTTTGCAGGCTCGCGTACATTGAAAAAGAGATGGCGAAGCGGAAGGGGCAACTCGCGGCGGACCCGGCGGCAGCAAAGGACTTTGATCCCCAGGCAGAGCTGTTCAAGCTTGCGGAGAAGTACAAGTGGGACCAGCAGGCTCAGAAGGACGACGAAGAGGGCAATGTCACCAACTCGCTCGGCATGCTGACCAGCATCCCCGAGTTTGACCTCGGCATGGAGTGGGTCACCCGCAACGCGGAACTCAGGCTTGTCATTGATCGCGCAGAAACCGATTGCGAAATATTGAGGCTACGGAGAAGGCCAAGCGGGAGATGCTTGAAGCGCGAAAGTCGGAGCAGATTGCCCGTCGAAGACCAGAAGACGAGGACTTCTCGGCGGTTAGATGTGAGTCCCAAGCGATCCTCATCGCCTGCGTGCTTTGCTGACTCTTGTGCGCAGATAACAAAGGCCTGCTACGCGTGGCGTCGGACGTGTACGCCGTCAATAGCGAGGCGAGACAGGCCGCTGGTCTACCACCGCCGTCCAGGCCACGGAATCGAGACGCGCATGAGCAGGCGACCGATGAGCAGGTATACGAGAGGTTTAAGAAGCGGTCCGTCCAGTGACGTGTAAGGTCTGGAAAAGGCTGATCAACTCAGGATGAAGCGATGATACTGCGGGCGTGCCACCGATCCGCCCCATTCTGACAGAGCCCACCGCCCCCGAACCATGCACGCAGTCAGCTGCCGCGGGGGGCATCCGCGCCGCCAATGTTGACATTCGGGATTGGATCTCCACACAACTAGTCGGACCTTGCACGTACAACTATAGCCCAATTGTAGCCCTAGATGCAACCAAGCATGATACCTCTGGCCGGTTGACCGGCCTCGTTCGGTCTTATCCGACAGCTTCGTCTCGGTCGATCGGCTTCGGCGCAGGGCGTGCCTTACTTGCCCCGACTCGGCAGGGCAGTCGTCCAAGACTTTTTGGCCAGTTGCGGTCGCGAGTTGTTCACTGCCGATTGAAGTTGTGCAAGAGTACCAAGTGATGTCTAGGTCGTCAGGGCGAGAGACGGCCGCGCAGCCAACTGAGCAAAGCCCGCTCCTGAGGCAGAACGGCTCCGTAAAGCCCAGCAAGTCGCAAGTCACTATCGCGGACAACGTCGATGTAGACGGAGACGATGACGAGGAGGGCGTCGTGGGCGGGAGACAGCCTGGCATTATTGGTAAAGGCCGAGAAGTCGAGGTGTACCATCCTGGCAAGAGCTCTTTCTCCCAGACCGTACGCCCTAGCGTCCTGCGTAACGAGCAAGACTTATGGCTGACCCTCGGAATGCAGCTGTTGAACACGCTTGGCGACTTGATAGGAACGGGTCTGCTCGCTTGCCCTATCGCCTTTGCGCACGCGGGATGGATCTTTGGCCCGTTGATCATGATCCTCATCGGCGGTCTGACCCTCTGGACGTGAGTCGTACAGGTCACTCGCGAAGCACATCCAACTTATACCGGCGAACAGGCTCAAGATCCTGCTGCGGATCATCGAGAAAGACCGCCGCATGCGATCCTTCACAGACGTGATTGGCTATGGTCTTGGCCCGACAGGCCAGAAATGGGTCACCGTCCTTTTCGTCATCGAAGTCGGAATCTGGACGCAAGTCGCTGATAGTAGTATTGCCCCTGGAGTATAACTGACTCGGGCAGGGTTGCCCTGGTTGTGCTGTTCTCAGACACGCTCGCGGCGGTATGGCCTATTTTCACCAGCTCGCAGTGGAAGATCATTGGTCTCGTAGCGTGAGCACTTTTAGTATCCCTGCAGGAACAGCATATTGACAAGCGGCAGGATCATTCCGACATCGTTCGTGCCCCTGAGGTATCTCTCCTTCTCCTCAGCACTTGGCATCATCGGAACCTGGACCCTTGTCGGTATCCTCATTTTCACCGGCGTCGCCACGTGAGTCTGGACAGAGATATCGACGAAGCCATATTTCGGTGAGCTGATCGGATAGGCCTGTAGCACCGGGATCTCTTCGCGACCCCGCTCCGACCGACTTGCTGCCCTCGCACGGATGGGCCAAGCTCGCTACCGTGTTCGGGCTCATCTTATCGGGCGTGGGTGTGTCTTTCCCGTCACGGTCACTAGGCGCTGACGGCCTTGACAGTTCGGCGGACATGGGCTGATTGCCAACCTGATCCACGACATGAAACACCCTGAGCAGGCTGACCTGGTATGCGAGATCGCATACGGCATTTCCATGGCAGTGTACCTCTTGGTGTCTATCTGCGGATACCTCATGTACGGCCGCAACGTCTCCGACGAGGTCAGTCTGGGTCTGACGGGAAGGACGAGCACTGACGTGGTACGCGCAGATCAGCAAGGACCTCGCGACGACGCCTGGGTTCTCGCCTTTGTTGCAGCAGATCGCTGTGTGGATGGTCGCTATCAACCCGCTGACAAAAATCCCACTCGGTATCAGGCCTGTAAGCTTCTTATCTCATCGCAAGGTTTGGGGGTCAGCGCTGATCCGCTTAGCTGAGTGACGTGGTGTATTCGTTCTTCGACCTGCACCCGACCGAGCTTATCGCCAGCACGGCCCCAACACCTCGGCCATCGTCCCCCGCTTCGGGCGTGTCAGGCGACTCAACCGATGACGGAGAAGATGACCGCCCTGTTCCGGAGGCGTACCTCTCGCCAGCGATGCGCAAGCATAATCGCCGCGAGCGGATCAAGGCGATCTGCCGACCTGTGATCCGCGTGTTGGTCGCAGTCCTCGCGATCGTCGCTGGCCTGGCACTGCCTTCGTTCGAGCGGATCCTCAGCCTGCTCGGATCGGGATTCGGGCTCGTCACAGTCGTGATCATTCCTATCTGCGCGTACGGCCAGGTGTTCGGCTGGAAATGGTGGCATGTGGCGGTGTGCATCGCGTCGGGGTTCCTCGCAATCGCGGGCACAATCGGGTCTTTCGCGGCGCCGCCGGCACCATGAGCGTCTCTCTCAGAGAACGTGACATTCGAGGTCATCTAAATAGATTATGCATAGATGCAGCGGGCATTAAGCGCCTACGGCGCTAGGCGGCTGATATCCGCCGCGGAGGCTTTCCCCTCCAGGATGAGCTGCGCCATACACAGTCCGGTACCTGGACCTTGGGTGATTCCCCAGCAGCTCAGCCCCGACGCGACGTACACACCCTCCGCACCCTTCACCTTGCCGATCAATGGCCGGCCTCGGTCTGCTATCGGCAAGAAACACGCCTGCTCAGCTTGGACATCGGCGTTGCTTGGCGTGAACACCGGTGAAATAGCGTGCGCTTGGGTGTGCAGCTTTTGGATGGCCGAGGGTGATGGTCGGACATCGGCCGCTGTCTCGGGCAATGGCTCGTTATCTCCTGCTCCGCAGCTGCAACGCGTCAGCGCGAGTTTTGATCTGCTGTCGAGCGACTCACATGTAGGTAGTACCGTCTGGACGGGCGTACACTTCCGGCTCGCCCATGCTGCCGTCTTTCATGGTCATGCTGGTGAACAAGCAATGCGCCGACAGCTCCTCTTTCGTCTTGAGGACAATACTGTGAGCCCTATGTCCCTCGACGCCGAGCCGACCGCCGATCTTGTCCCCCAGAAGCTCTTTTGCCACTTTGCCCGTCCATGGCCCCGCGGCAATGACGACCGCATCGGCCGGAATACTCCGTTCTTCGTCCTCCCCTTGGACCTTGACCTGTACGGAGATGACCTTGCCGCCGTCGTGGACACCATTAATCGCCGTGGCTTGACCCTTGATCAATGATGTCTGAGCCCTGGTGGACGAGCTGAACTTCTGGAAGAAGTACTGCGTGAACAGCTTCGGATGGACTTGAGCCGTGGTCGTCTTGGTTCCGAGCGAGCGCGAATTGACCACATTATTCGTCAGCCATGGCAGAGGTACTTTCCCTCCTTTTTTGGCAGTGTCGTCCGTTTCAATGCTCTACATTCTGGTGAGCTTCACCTTCCTCGCAGGTCCGGGTGGCAAGGCCTCACAAGCGTGTCTACCGTTCGGTACCCCCATTCCTTCTCGCCACCAAACTCCTTCGCCAACTTGGCATGCAGGTCGTAGCTCATCGCGGCCAGGCTGGCCGTTGCACTACCGTGCCAGTCCTTGGCGAGGAAGCCACCGGAGTAACCCGACGCTCCTGCGGCGATACCCGTGTTCTCGACGATTGTGATCTTTGCGCCTTGTGGCAGCGATGCAGACTCGGTGAGGAAGTAGGCGGTCATGACGCCGGCGATACCTCCGCCGAGAATAACCACATCTTTCGGTGATTGTGTCGCTGAGGAAGCCATTTTGCGGAGAAGCGCAAGACCACCACCAGACATGCAAGAGTGTGCTGAAAAGCCCAGACTGAACCGGACATGCAAGGTGGAGGTGGACCTCGGGGGCTAAGGAGTCGGAGCGAATAGGGATTCCAGTGGCGCATGCCTCGGAGGAATGAGCCTGACGTCACATGCCCTCTGTCCTCACGGCATGGCCCCGTGGTCCGTGCGGCAGGCGGCACAGTGGCCAGCTGACCAGCACTCTGCTGCGACAGTAGGGGTTGACTATCACGTCTAGATAACGCGTCCTTTCTTCTTTCTTAACCTCCATAACCCACCACCAGCCATGTGTAAGCCTGTGCAGGGGCTACTGCTTCCTTGCACCGCCGCTGACTTCCCCAGCCGACCTCCTGAACCAAGCCAAGTCAGCTGCGACCACCGCGCTCAACACCGCGACCAACCTCGCCTCGCAGGCCGTCGAGGCGACGAGCAACCTCGCGAACCAGGCCGCCAGCTCGCAGGCCGGTGCGGCCATCACCGAGCAGGCCAAGTCGCTCGGCGCACAGGCGAGCTCGCTCGCCGGCCAGGCGCACGCCCAGGCGCACGCTGCGGCCCCCAGCATCGTTCCTCCTCCGTCGGCGACCTCCTCTGCCGGTGTCGATGTCCGAGGCGACTTGAGCCCCACGAGCGAGAAGGACAGGGCCAAGCTCGAGAAGCTCTGGGACGCAAGGCCCTCTGCCGACGAGCTCCAGGACAAGGGCATCCTCAAGGGTGGGTGTTTCCCGCTACAGCGGGAAAGAAGGAAGAGGATTAAGGGTGAGAAGGCTGACGAGATAGGTGCGCCCGGAGACGCCCTTGCTGGCAAGAAGGCCGAGCTGGAGAAGTCGATGCTCGAGGTACGTCGCTCACGTGGCAATGCTGCTATATCAGAGCGGGCGAGGCTGACGCCGCCAGGACAAGCTCGACAAGGACATCGCGTCCCGCCCTAACCCGGAGGACCTGGTCAAGAAGGGTATCCTTGAGGGTATGTTCAGCAATTGCACACCTCCTCCCACAATCCCACATCATCCTACAGCTTCCGTCTCTTCGCCTTTCCAAGCATGAAGGGAAACCGTCTCCGTGCTCATCTTCTGCCCGAGAGAATAACGAGGAACTAAGCTGACTTATTCAGCCAACGAGGTCCCTGGCAAGTAAACCAAAGTCTCCGCTGGGTCTACAGAACGAACAGGCGCTTAGCCATGTACCATGCATATAAAGCGAGAGTCACGGTCTGGACGGCTTGGCTGAAGTACTTGTAACTTATTGCTTGGACCTGCCCGACGGGCCGGTGATAGCCGGGCGTTAAAGGCCCGGGCGCTTGTGTCGGCATGCACGGTCGCAACAACCGCCGAATGCGTTCGTGTTCCGTAACCACTTGGCTGTCGTCGTTGCACCCTGTTTTCATTGGGGGATCCAGGTGTAACTACGTCTCTCAACCTACCTCTCGACCGAGGCGCATACACGATGGCCTCTGTCGCGCTCACACCGCCGGCGACCACGCCCAGAGGATCTTTTTCGGGCCCCTCGGGCGCTGCCGCCGCGGCAGCCCCTGCAGGCGAGGAATACGAAGTAGCTGCGGACCGGACCCCGCGAGCGAGCATCTCGGGCCCGCCGTCGCCCGTCAACGAGTCACAGCGGACTATCCCCCTCGGCCTACCTACTGCGCTCAAACCCATAGGCATCATCAATGAGCAAAATACATGTTTCCTCAATTCCACCTTTCAGGCGGTACGTCCGCCCACCCAGTCCGCACGTTTCTGACGGTGCCTCGCTAACGAGCGGCAGTTGAGCGCGACTGCGCCTCTGATCAGCCTCATCACTGAATCTTCCTCCTCCGCTCTGCACCCTAGCTCGAGCTCTAGCCTCCCACCGGCAGTGATCTCCCCGTCGCGGATACCCGCCCTTCAGCCCGAGGCGCTCGAGCCGCCGCTGTACAGCCTCTTACCCGTGACGCGCGCATTCATTAGCTCTCTGCATACCGCTTGGAAGAAGAAGGATGCCGGCGGAGGGACTGCCGGCCCGAGCGAGACACGCTCGGACAGGTGCATGAGCTTGCGAAGCGTGTTGCGCGAGATTGCAAAGAAGTATGACCAATACGACGATTATCGCCAGCAAGACGCGCACGAGCTGCTGCGGCATTTACTCGACTCGATGGAGATGGAGGAGAAGGACGTCATCAAGCGATTACAGCCGGCACCGCCCCCGGCCCCGGCGGGCAAGGACAAACGCAAGGACGTCGTGGGCCAGACGGCTGCGGCGGGGGCAGTCAATCCCGAGTTGGCGGGCATCAGCCCGCTTCCTTCCCCACTGCCATCCCCTGCGACAAGTGCGCCCACATCACCAACCAAGCACAAGAGCCTGGACCTGGTGCTACACGAGCAGGAACAGGCTGCTGCGCATCGAGAAGTGCCCGAGCACGAGCGCCTGATCCCGTTCGTCGACGTGCTATTCGGTGGGTCGCTCGCCAGTATCGTCATTTGCGAAAGGTGCAAGTCGGTCTCGCACACCTACGAAGGGTTCCTCGACATCTCGCTCAGTCTCAAGGGCGACGACCCTCGACCGCGGAAACGCGATCGCATCAAGGCTTTCTTCCTCGGCGGAAGCAGCAAAAACGCCAAGGCGTCGTCGAAGGACTCGTCGACCAATAGCGCCGTCTTTTCCGATGGCGAGTTCTCGGACGCCGAGCAGCACTCGTCGCATGCGGGAAGCAGCAGTACCAGCACGAAAGACCGAGACCGCCGGGCGAGTCTCGACTCGGACGACAGGTACTCTGAGGCGGGCAGCGACATGAAGCGTAATGTCTCGCTGAAGGACAAGATCAAGACCAAGTCGAGCTTCCCGTTCCGCAAAAAGGGATCCAGGCCGTCAAGCTCACAGTCGATCCCGTCGCCGAACGCTGGGCCGTCGCAGCACTCCTCGCCTCACGCCAGCGCGGCAGACCAGACACCGCCGCACCCGCTCGCTGCCACGTCCCTCACCTCCTCGCCCAGCGGCAGCCTTTCGGGCACGCACGGCGGGCATGTGCATCATGGCACGGGTCCGTCGCCCGCTCAGGCGGCGTACATTGCGAGAATCCTCGGTAACGGCGCAGCCCCAGCGGACGCCCATGACCCGCTCGCCAAATTGCGAGCGGCCAACAGCGGCCAAGGCTTGAGCGTAAACAACGACTCTTCGTCGGGGTCGGGCGAGTACTCCTTGCTGGACAGCCTCCGGGCATTCACCTCGGTCGAGGTGCTCGAAGGGGAGAACGCCTTCGCGTGCAAGAAGTGCTGGAGGATCCAGGCGGGCAAGTACGAGCCTTCGCAGCCTGTCTTGCGGGAAGAGGACGAGGCCAGCGGGCACGCGTCTTCGCCAGAGTTATTGGCTTCTCGGCGCGAGGCGCCGCCGTCCATCTCCATCATGACCAGCCCGGACACCGAGCCGGATCACTCGACGAACGGCCTCGACCCGCGGAACGGCGGCCCGAGTAATGGTCGACCGGGGTCACTGAGCTCGTCGTCGCTCAGCTCCAAAGCGGCAAGCAGGATCCGCGCGCCGTCGCCGCTCAGGCGGGCAGTGCCGCAGGACGGCGGCGCCGCCGACGAAGACGTTGGGTCGATCGCGTCGTCGACCGAGGTCGCCGACCGGTTGTCTCTCGCTACTGACGCGGACACGCTGTCCGTCACATCCGGTCCGACGACGCCCAGCGTCGTCACAAACTACACCGAGTCGGCGGCCGACCCTCAGGAAGCCGAGGGGGACGACGGGCTGTCGGACACGTCGTCGTCCGACGACGACCAAGAGCCACCGCCGCGCACGCACATCGGCCGGCCGAGCATGCCCAAGCGCCGCAAGTCGACACACTACGTTATGCGCCGCGCGTTCAAGCGGTACTTGATTGCCAAAGAGCCCGAAGTGCTCGTCTTCCACCTCAAGCGGTTCCGACAGACCCAAAAGGGTCTGGTCTTCACCTCCTTTTACGACCTGAAAAAGTGAGTTTCGCGTCCGTCAGGACGTCGGACTGCAGCAGCGATGCTGATGCCCATCCGCAGGGTAGACGACTTTGTGCCGTTCCCGCCGATGCTGGACCTTGCGCCGTTCCTCGCGCCGAACAGGCACGACTACAAGGTCGTCCCGACCGCAACAGGGCCCAGGGCACCGTACATGGACTGGCCGTCGCCCGAGCACGGGCCAGAGCACCAGCCTGTCATGTACAGGCTGTACGGTGAGTGGCGAGAGCGCAGCGCATGGGCATCAAGGCTGACATTGCAGCGATCGTGGTGCACATGGGCACGATGATTGGGGGGCACTACATTGCGTACACCCTCGTCGACCCGGAGAAGATGTTCGAGCAGGGCCAAGAAGTCGTCGACGCCATGCGGAATATGGACCTCGACAACGCGAGTGCCGTCGAGGCAGAGGGGTTGCCGAGGCAGCCGGCCCCGCCGGCCAGGAATGGTGCCAAGGACAGGCGGGTGTGGTGTTTCTGCTCAGAGTGGGTTGGGGTAGTCGCGCAACAGGGGTGACAGCTAATGTGGTAATAGTACATCGATCCGTCTGGCCAGCGTCGATGAAGTCCTCGGTGCCCGCGCTTACCTCTGCTTCGTGAGTGCCAGATCGAGATGGTCGCGAGCGCTGCGCTGACTCCTCAGTACGAGAAGGCGACGTAGCGGGCCGCGTCGGATCCACTCAACCTGTAGCACTAGCCTGTACAGATTGCGCAACCTCGGCCGAGTGTATGGCGACCCCATGCATAAGATGTCCATGCTGTTCTATGACTCATTTGGCCGTTCAACGCTCTTACAGCTCCTCGTGCCGAGGAGGCTTAGGTTCCGCGGGCTCGGCCTCGGTGGTCGTGCTGGCCGACTCTGCGGCCGAAGCAGTCGAGCTGCTGGTGGCCGAGCTTGCCGACGTGGAGGGCTTAGGCGGGCGCGGGGCCTTGGGCGCCTTCTTGTTGATCAAGCGCAGGCACTGTGAGGTCAGCAGAGCACACGCGCGCTCAAGACAGGGGACTTGCCAGCATCTGAAGAGCCTTGCCCTTTTCGTCGAGATCTTTTGTGAAGATGACTGGATCCGCAGTCTTGTCCGTCTCGATCTTCATTTGCTCAGCCATGAGACCGTCCATCCAGTGTTCGTTCTCCGTCATGAGGCGCTCGACGTCGGCGAGCTCTGCCTCGGTGTACTTCGGGGGCGCAACGGGCTTGTCTGCGGGCGCAGCGGCTGCAGCCTCAATCGCGAGCGTGTTGTTGGCTTTTGCGTCGGTTAGGAACGTCCGTGCGGCGAACATGGCTTGCTGGAAGGCCTCGACGGCTTTGAACCGCGTCTGCGACTCGCTGAACCGCACAATCACCGGTCGCTCCAGTTGCCTGCGCGCATCAGCTGAGTCACCGAAACGTGTAAAACGGGAGGACTCACTCGAGCGCGTCCCGCTTGGCCCGGAGAGACGCCTCGTCGGCGTGCTCGGCGTGTTCGGCCAACCACTCAAACGTCTCGCTCAAGAGCGTGCTCAGCGTGCCTTGTTCCTTCGCAGTCGAGTACTCCAGCAACGACTTATTCTCCCCCTCGGGGTCGAGCAGCGCCGACAGACGGTACAAGTACCCTTCGAGCTGGTTCCGAGCTTCCTCGCGCGCCGCCTTGGCCTGCTCGAACGCCGCGATCGACGTCATCCTGCCACAAATCAGCGACCGGTCCGAAGTATCGTCGAGCGCTGCGCCGCTCACCTCTGCTGCGTGAGGCGCTTCTCCTCGCCGGTCATGTGGTAACCACCCAGGGCCTTCTCGCGGAATCGCACGGCGACCTTGGGCTCTTTGCTGGGAGAAGCAGCGGAAGGCGTTGCTGCGGCGGCGGCATCGGAGGCAGTAGCGGCGTCGCCCTCGGCGCCCGCCTCGGCGTCCTCACCACCCTTCGCCTCGTCCTTCTTGCCGCCGAACAGTCCGCCAAACAAGCCCGAACCGCCCGCCTTCTCCGTCACGTTAGACACGAGCGCAGCGCTCGCGGCGGACAGGTGGCCGCGAGAGTCGAGGCGCATCGTCAGGTTGATCGCGGGCGAAGGAGCCGTCCAGTTGGCCAGGACACCAGCGACGTCGACAAATTGAACCGAGAGGACAGGCTTTCTGCACCGCATGTAAGCGCACGCTCACCTCCGGACACTCGAACGGACTCACCCGTTCTGCTCGAACTCGAGGGACTGGTCGTCCTTGGCGGGAAGTAGGATACTCTTCTTGGTGCCCTGCTTGGACCCCTTGGGGAAGACGACCTCGGCTGCCATGCCGCCGCTGCCGGCGAGGCTGAAGTCGTACACGCTTCGCTCGGACACATCGAGGTTCTTCATCTTGAACTGCCTGCTGAGCGCGGCGCCGTAGAATGCCGCGCCGAGAACAGCGCCTTCGTCCGTGTTGACGTTTTGCGCAATCAAGTCCTCCTTGCCTGATCCGAGGGCAGACCGCAACGCGGCCTGGACAAGCGGGACGCGGGTGTTGCCTCCGAACAGGATGACAGAGGTGAGCTGGTCGAGGGTCAAGCCGGCGGCCTCCAGTGCGGCCGGAACAGGCTTGCCGAACAGCGAGGCCTGCGACTCGACGGCGGCCTCGAAGTCCGCACGGGCCAGGCGTGACCGGTAGTCAATGTCGTTGTACAGCGACTCGATCTGCAAGCTCAGCACCAGTCCCACTGCATGGATGAATACGCCGACTTACGGCGACATTGCTCTCCTGGTTGGCGCTGAGGATCTGCTTGACGCGGACGGCCTCCCTGCCGAGCTTGGCGAGGGCCCGCTTGTCCGCCGCGACACCATTGACACCCGAAGCCTTGCCTTGGAAGTCTCGCAGGAGTATGTCCCGAATAGCCAGGTCCAGCGCCACGCCGCCAACCTCCTCCCATCCGACGCCGAGGAGCTCAATGTGCGTCGTGTTGATGGACGTCTTGCTTTTGGGCGTGGGGAGGTACGACGTCTGGTAGAACGCCAGCACGGATGCCGTGGTCTGCATGGCGCCCGAGTCGTAGATCATGTGGTACTCCTTGGACCCCTCGCCCGTCGCCGGGTCGTATGTCGGGAACGAGCGCGTCATCGCAAAGTTAAGCGCGACGCCCGTTCCTTCGCTAATCATCGCGAGGCAGGTCAAGCCTTGCAGCTCCAGCGCATCACGGTACGCTCGCCGTTGCGCCTGGTCCCACCATGCCGGGACTGTCACGATCGCCTGGTTGACTGGCTCGGCGCTAGACGTCGTCTTGACAAGGTCGACTGCCAGTCCTCGCAGGTACGAGATCTGGTGCGCCAGCAATGCCGTCGGGTTCCACACCGCCTGCGCGTTGTCCGCCGAAGGGGTGAAGTGAGAGGGCGGGGCCGGGTGAGGGAAGTAGACTGTGCCGTTGACGTGGGTAGGCTCGTTCGGGCACAGCGCCGACGCCAGTTCTGGCGCCGACGCCTTGCCCAACAGAGGCTTAACGTATGGGTAGTGAGTGTCCGGGAACCGAGTCGCCTGGAAATCAGCCCTGTGCACCCTGCTCTGTGGAGTGGGACGCCCTACCGCCATCTTGCCCTCGGCACCAAAGACGCGGTCGTCCCGCTTCCATCCGACGACGCTCTGGATCTTGCGCTTGCTGTCTCGGTCAAGCACGACATCGAACGGTACACCTGGCTTGACGAGCGAGATCTTTGTGAACTCTGCGCCGTAGTCGATGGCCAGCACCGCCGCCTGGATGCATGGCGCCAGCAGCAGCAGCGCTGCAGCTGTGAAGTTGGCTATCCGCATGCCGTCGTCGTGCTCCGCGCGTGGACCAGGCAGAACAAAGACAAAGGTGAGACTCGCTTTAATCTGAAATTTCTGGAACACCACCACCACTGCCGGTGCGCTGGAGCCGGAGGTGGCCGGGTGGAACGTTACGTGGCATGACACGTCGGGGCGCGTCGACAGGTGGCACCGTATCGGTCAGTCTGTTCTGGAAGCAGATAGAGTCCTTCCAAGCGAGGGGGGACACGCTGCATGCTTGGCACAAGACATCGGCGACACTGCATGAGGTATCCTTGCACGTGGCCGTAGCATGCGGGGCGGTCGCAGCTTACTGGGCTGTCTATGGCCTCTCTGAAATGGTAGACGATGAACGTATTACCGCGAGACGCAGCGGTCTTCGTCCGATATCTCTCTTTACTCCGCTGGCCCTTTGACCCTTCAACCTCCTCTGCTCCTGAACACTTCGCAACCTTGTTGCTGCGAGTCCTGATGCATGCAACCATGCCTCCTTCTGCGGGAAGTCGCCCGTTACGTCACACCCCACCTTCGCCACTTGGATTCCCGAAAACAACGACGACCGATGAGGTGATTGATTTTTCAGCAAGTCGCCCAACAGTGGGTAGTCTGGCAAAGCATGCATGGTCATCTTGGTTTCTGCAGGTACCCATAAGTACAGGAGACACCCCACACCATAGCCATTTGATTCTGTAGCCGATATGTCCAACCTATCAGCATCGAGCTCGTCCGGACCGGACGCGGACGTCCTGACGCCGCAGTATACGCCCGAGCAGATTGCCGAGTTCAACGCCCAGCTTGAGGGCCAGTCGCCGCAGGAGATTCTCAAGTGGGCGATTGACAATGTGGACGGACTGTACCAGACGACAGCGTTCGGCCTGTAAGTCTCTGCTGTTGCACTCCGGCCCGAGCGCTGCTGATTCGGCAGGACCGGCCTTGCTGCGCTGGATATGGTGTCCAAGATCTGCCAGGACAGAGAAGAGGTCCACCTCGTCCCTCTCGTACGCCACCTTTCACGCGCCTGTGGCGCAAACATGTGCTCACAAGCAGATCTTCCTTGACACGCTGCACCATTTCCCGGAGACGCTTGAGCTGGCGCAGACCGCGTCCGACACGTACCTCGCCCCTCTGCACACGTACCGCCCTCCGGGAGTGACGACCGCCGAGGAGTTTGCCGCTCGGTACGGCGACAAGCTGTGGGAAACAGACGAGGCGTCTTACGACTACCTCGTCAAAGTTGAGCCGGCGGCGCGGGCTTATCGCGACTTGGGCGTCCGAGCGGTGATCACTGGCCGGCGGCGGAGCCAGGGCGCCGAGCGCGCAGACCTCCAGGTTCTCGAGCTCGACGAGCGGGGGCTCTTGAAAGTCAACCCGCTCATTGGGTGGGGATTCAAAGAGGTCAAAGAATACATTGAACAGAAGTGAGCCGTTTGCCTGCGCTGGTAGTGCTTGCCGAGTGCTGACGCGCGCAGCGGCGTGCCGTACAACCCGCTACTGGACGAGGGATACCGGTCAATCGGCGATGTGCACTCGACGGCCAAGCCGGATCCTTCCGCGGCTGCCGCGAGCGGCGACGCCGCGGAGCGCAGCGGTCGGTGGCGCGGTAAGGCCAAGACAGAGTGCGGCTTGCACTCCAACTACTGGGACATGAAGAAGCGGTTCGAAGCCACGCAGGCAGGCGGTGCCGCCCCAGCAGAACAGGCGCAGGTGAGCGCCCAGTAGATCTCGGATGATATCAGTTATGATTGTAGCAATACATGCAGCCATAGTTTCGAGACGACTGGATGGCTGGGGCCAGAGATGCCGGGCGGCGCTTGCGGACCCCCGGGTCTAGCGACAAGCCTCCTCCATGGCTTCAACGGCTTTCCGGAGCTTCTCCCGCTCGATGAGGACGAGTCTGCCAAACTGCTCAACGCCAAACGACTCGTCGTCTCGCGGCGGCGCCGACTTGAGCGGGAACGTGTGCACGTGGGACGCGACCCGGTCGATGAACTCCTCTTCGGGATGGTACGCGAACGAGCCAGCCGCCATGGGCACAGAGGCGGCAGCTGCGCCGGCGGCACCGCCCTTGTTCTTCTTCTTGCTCTTCTTCCTGCCCGCGTCAGCGCGAACACGCCTTCCCCGTAGTGGGAATAGACTGACCCCGTGTCGTGCATGTCCAGGCCCATGCCCTCTTCGCCGCCTTCGAGGCGGTACCCTCGTCCCCACAGGAGGTAGTGCGTGAACCTTGGCAGAACAGCCTCTCCTTCCTTGCCCTTCCCCTTCTCGATGCGGCGCTCCGCCGCCTCAAGCTCGTCCATCATCATCTTGTACAGAGGCGGAATGAGCGGGAGCGGGAGATTGAGCATCCGCATCGAGAAGATAAGCGCAGGCGCCGAGTTGAACGCCGGAGAGGAGGTGGAATTGAGGACCATCTGGATAGGGTTGTGCGATGGAACCGTTGAGAGCAGGTAGTCCAGCAGAGGCTTGAAGCCAGGGTGGTCCTGTCCATGTCAGGGATATGACAACGCAGCAATGCCAATGACTCCACCTACCCTGTTCCGTGCGACGTCAAGGGCGGTGACGAGACCCCAAGGGTCGCTCTCAGTGCCATCCGTCTTGATGCTGCTCCCGACCTGTGTCCGGGCAGATTCGGACAGAATGAGCTCGGCCAGTGGGTGAACGTCGATCAGCTGGTCATCGTGCGACAGCGTCTGGCGCAGTAGGCGCTTTACTGCGATCCTGCAGTCGTCAGATGCCGTCTTCCTCAGCCGATTGGTCTCAAACATACTGGTCGACATCCGCATCTAAGTTGTAAAAGTCAAAGTCAACATTGATCATGCTCTGCGACATCCGTCAACAACCGCAGCTGAAAGTGACGCGCCTGTGCAGAACTCACGACGTCGCTGTCCGACTCATCTCCCGAGTCGGCCTCATCCTCCTTGGGCGCATTCTTCCGCTTGACCGCCGGCACGGCTTCGAGTGTAGGCTTTCCAGGCATACTGACCTTCAAAGATGTTGAATGTGATGGGTAGAAGTGCTCCAAAACACTCAGCCGCCGGAAAATTCTGCTTGCCAGTACGCGGGGTGGGGGAAGTGGGGCACTGTTGACGTCACGGCGAGTTCTGAAGTTGCACGATGGGAGGCGAATGGATCTGACAAGAGAGTTGAAGCATGCAAATGTCTGTATCTTGAGGTCCAGGCCCCGATGTCAAGGACAGCGGCGAAGAGACAAGCTAGCTTGGCGGGGTTCTTCTCACCGCAAGCCAAACGGGCCGTGAAGAAGGAGCCGAGCCCGGATATCGTGGTGCTCGATGGACCGCCTCGACCGGGACCTGGCGGCAATGTGAAACCGCCTGGCGCCGAGGTCAAGCTGGAGCCAATATCTAAAGTAGCTGTTGACCAAGGCGAGTCGAAACCGCCACGTAGGTCGGGCACCTCAGCGGAGGAGGAGAAGGATGCGCTTCGAGCCATCGCGGGACCATCAAGACCTCGCAGTCCAAATGCGTACCGGCCACCGCCGACGCCTACCTATAATCACCCCTTCGCCATCCCACCCGTTCCCGACAGCTTGCAACTCGAGTACAATACCGTCCCTCGAATCATCAATTCACCAGAATCGCTCGACCTGCTGTACTTTGACCGGTTCATCGCCCCTTCGTGCGCTCGTCAGCTCACAAAGTACCTCCTCGACTCGCTGCCGTGGTACCGCGTCAAGTACACAGTCCGAGGGATCAACATCAATACGCCGCGGTTCACCACCGTCTTTGGGAAAGACGAGACAGATACGAGTTGGGACGGGTACAAGGTCAAACCGCGGGCGATTCCCGATATCCTGCTCAGGCTAAAGGCGAAAGGTAAGTTCCTATGTCAACCGCGGGAACGGCACTGATAGCGCAGTGGAGGAAGTCACGGGGGAGACATACAACTTCACGCTGGTGAACTACTACGCCTCGGGCACAGACTCAATCTCGTACCACTCGGACTCGGAATCGTTCCTCGGACCGAACCCATGCATCGCGTCGATCTCGCTAGGCGCCCCGCGCGATTTCATGCTTCGGCACGTGCAGCACAAGGCGTTAGGCCTGCCCCCACAGAAATTCAGCCTGCACGATGGCGATATGGTGGTCATGCGCGGTCGGACACAACACGACTGGGAGCACAGTATCCCGAAACGCAAGAACGCCGACGGACGGATCAACATCACTTTCAGGCGCGGACGGGTCAAGTACGCGACGGTCAATTACAACACGTACAATGTGGGCACGGGGCCGATGTACCGCTGGAACGGCGCCGAGATGGTCGAGCAGGCGGTATGAGCGTGGTTATAGTTGGCATAGAAGGGTCGTTGGTGGGGGCACTTGTTCTTGTTGTAGCGATAGACAGGGTGTATGGCCATTGCGGCTCGAGATGATCGCCTCGGAGTTGTCACAAACGATGCGCGGGACTGTGGTAGTACGGTGTACCGGGAGTCCCAGGCAGGATTTCCGAAATGCGTCTGCCGCGCATCGCATGGAAATGAGGCAAATGAATGAACTCCTTGCATATCTTCTGCCAGAAGACAGCTAGAGGTCTGAAAATGCGCATGTAAGGAGCCATATATCACAGCTACTCAAATCTCAAGCTTCATGCAAGTAGCTTCTCTAATGGTGTAAAAACAATTCGATGATTTTATCAATGATCAATTACATTTTACTAGCCAACTTGACCGCCATTATTTGCTGCTTTCATGTCACTGCCATGCATGAAAAACTACATGAAGGCTCCTTGGGATGGTAGCACAGGCCTATGTGAGTATGAGATCCCTAGGCCCAGCGCAAGGCAAGCAACAAGCATGTTTTGCAGAAGGGAGAGAAAGTAGATTTCGGATTACATTCATCCCTGAGTAGGCTAGGCTATTCCTTACCGGATACAGGTAATTTCCTAATCAGCGCATCTAATGATTTTTCACTGTTTCTAATCAATGTTTGCCTCCCTATCCTGCATGCATCACAAACACGGTTACTGCCATGTCTATAGGGCATATTGTCCTACTTAATATGTGTGTCCTGGCAAGATCTGATGCATGTGGGATGCAAGCTGGCTGCGTAGCAAGTGGGACAAAAATATTCCAGTTCTGACCAATTATGTAGCTGCTCAATGCATGTCACGCAGCGAGATTTGAACATGTAGTAGCTGTAGGACTCCTGCATCTGTGAAGGCTTTCAGATACGCGCTAACTTGCAGGATACATGCACAAGACTCGGAAATGCACCTTTTGGCTTGGATGCGGACGCTCGCCTTGAAACTCGGAATCGGGAAATCCTGCCTGGGACTTCCGGGACATCGTAGTCTTTGTTGTTTGATGATGGCATGTGATTTCATTATAGTTGGCTGAGCGATCTATTCAGGCGAGTTGTATGCATGTGCAGCGCGCACTCTGTGCTGAGCGATCTACAACAGGTTGTTCAGCCTGAGTCGGTTGCGTTGAGACGCGCCATTCTGCGGAGATTTCAACTGAAACCAGTTGACTCACTACTCACTCTCCTATCAGTCAAGGTCGAGACTTCGCTCCATCACTTTGTACCTCATCGTGACTTCTCCAGCAACCTCTCAAGTCAAAATGTCACGCAGACAAGGCGTCCTTCAACCTGTTCAGGTCGCGGGCTCCATCAACGCGCCCCCGCCTCCATCTCCGCTCGATCAGCTTCCCTTCAGCGTCCAAAGTCCGGCCGATTATCCGTACGCACGACTGCGGACGAGTTCCTACAAGGGGCCCTTCGACTGTCTCGGGCGGATCTCTCACCTGAGCCGACTCGGCGGCTTTAGCAGTGAAGCCGATCTCCAGACCCGCCTGATCGAGCCGTTGATCAACGCCCACTTCAGCGAGGTCGGCGACGCCGAGGGCAGGCAGGAGACGGCTTCTCTCAACTTCAACGGGGCGGCCTGCTCTGCTGTCTCCATCGAAAGATGCGCCTTGAACCTTCGCACACTGTTTGGGTCGGCGGGCTGGGACCGTAGCGGCTATGTTCAAGCCGTACGGGCAGCGCGGCCACCCCGCAAGAAGCGAACGGCCGACGGCGTGAGCGTAGCGGTGAGCTGTGACCAGTCAAGTGAGAAGTAATACTATGCTAACCCAACGGCAGAGCTCTCTTGCGCAAGGAGCTACCACGCCGGACGGTGCGATCATGTTGACGCTTACGCGGAATGGGGCGCTCTTCGAGCTGTACCCTGTGCTCGCTATGATCTACGAGCTCAAGTTCGCGTCGAGGGCGTGGAGGTACATGCTTGGAATCGGGCGCGCGAGGGAGGGAGACGGGCTGCAGGGTCTGAGTCTCGCTTCCCGAGAAGCGCTCTTCCAGGCATGTGAGTATCTCATCCTGGCGGGCGAGCTCGGAGGAGCCAGGTACGGGCTGGCCGTGGCAAACACCCACTACTATCGGCTTTTTCGCGAAGCCGATGGCACAATTGCGATCGAGGCTCCGACCGAGCATGTCCATCGTACGCCGGTGTCGGTAGACGACCTGCGCGAGCGGCTAGAGCGCTGGGATCTGCCTCCCAATTCGCTGCTGAGCCTGGCGGACCAGCAAGTCGACACACAAGGCGCTGCCCGATTTTGCGCAGTCATCTACCGCTCGCTGCAGGCCCTGGGCACTGGTCGACTCGTTGCCGAGCTGCAATTGCGTCCCACAGGCGGCCTTGACAGAGCATTCCCCGCATCGGACAGCGTTGTGAGTAGTCTGAAGGGAAATCAGCACTTTGACCGTATCTCACACTTAGCAGCGGGTCGGAGACTCCGTCTCCGCAGCCGTGCGTGCTCACGTCCACCGTGAGGACCTGCATTGGCTAGCGGAGCATGCCAAGGGCAAGAAGACCGACACTTGCCCAGTGGACGGACCTGCCGAGCGCCAGACCCGTGGCCGACGGCGTTGGCCAGAAGTTGACGCAGGAGCGGGCGCAAGCGGGTCGAGAGGCGCGGCCAGTGGCACAGGAAATCGCAAGGGCAAGAAGCGGAAGGTATCAGCCGAGGCAGGTCAGCGACATTCCTCCGCCCGATCGACCAGGCGCAAGACTGCCGCGAGCAGCGCCCTTGCCGCAGAGCCGAGTGTCGGGCCCTCTCTGACATCCGATGCCCTGCGCAAGAGCCTCTCGCCGGGCACCAAAGCGGCATACTCAACGCCCGCATGGCTCGCCGCTGCAGCAGATGCTGATGAGCCAACGCCCGAAGCAGAGGCGATATTCGCCCCCGCGGAGGCACAAGCTGCTGCGGAGGACGATCTCGTCATGTTTGGCGAAAGTTCAGCTGGTCAGGATGCTGCCCTTCGTGCCCCGGCGCGACTCAGGTCCGCGGGCACCCAGTTCCGACTCGTCTCATCGGACGAAATGGACCACCTGATCGAGGGCTCGCCGTTCACCTCTGCGCCAATGCGCATTGAGACCGCCCCTCCGACGACAACTGCTCGAGACCCCAGCGATCTCGCTCTCTCCGAGACGCGGTCGGCGGGTCCGCACCGCTACTCTCCGCGCAACCTTAGCTACGCTCCGAGTTCAGCTGGTGACGATGCTGTCCTTCGTCCTCTGGCGCGACTCAGGTCCGCGGGCACTCAGTCCGGACTCGTCTCACCGGACGAAATGGACAGATTGATCTCAGGCTAGCCGATCATCTCTGCGCCAATGCGCATCGGCCGCGCCCCCGACGACGACTGCTCGAGACCCCAGCGATTTCGCTCACTTCGAGACGCGGTCGGCGGGTTCGCGCCTCGACTCTCCGCGTACAGTAGGGGTCGGAAAGTCTTTGGACGCTTTTCGGTGACGACCGTATTTCCGGCTGCGGGTCTGCAGCTCTCACGCCATACATATGTCCCCTACATACCTCAGACTCCTCACATAGACCATTTAGAGTGGCGGGTAGATGCTCATGTGCTCCATTTATGCATGCATACACCGCAGACCTGCCACAAAGCAGCAGCAGGTCAGGGACCAGAAGTGGCGGTTTGAGGTTACTCACCATTCTTGTATCTTCTGCTTCACTTAGGAGGGTTACTCTATCCCTGAGAGACTATCACAGATGCACGCTGTTAGTTGTAGACGAGAAATGGCCAAGGTATGCCTTGACAGAAATGGCAGAGTTTGGCCAAAAACAATGTCTTTTGGGCCATTTGGGCGGTTGGCATCTGTCTACCGGAGACAATCTCTTTGCTATCGACTCAAGAACTTGTATGCAAGTTGACAAATATGTGATCTATTGTCGTGCCGAATTCCACAGCGATAGCTGCAATACTACAGGAGCTATATCTACACCAAGCACAAGGACCAAGCAACATCTCCATCTTGAGAATTAGTGACAAAGCTGCGCCTCAGCTAGCAGTGTCTCTGGGGGTGCTATGCATACATGTAGTCTTACAGTACTCCAGAGCACTCGTGTTGAATTCTAGGGCTCCATGATGCAAAGAGCCAAAGATACAGGAGGTCAGAATGAGTAGCCGTCTTCGGCGGCGTTCAAAGACTTTTCGACCCCTACCGTATGCGTAGCTACACGTCGAGTCCAGTGCCAAGCCATTAAGACGACTCTTCTGCCTGGATGACAGCTATGTGCTCGCATGCAGTACATATACTCACATACGGAGCAAAAACATGACGGATCTAATCAAAGGCAGTAATCAAAGGCAGTAAGGCTATTCGCTCGGATGGCATGTTGGTAGTTCCGCTGCATCCACTCGTACACACAAGCGCTAACTATGGTACCGGGACGAGTGGACAAAGGCGGGAGACAGGAGCAGGCTCGGTCGCATCGGCCCCGGAAAGGCTCTAAGAATACACAAAACGCGATGGGGTACTCCCTTTCCCGCTATCTGCTGTGGCCACCGGCCGGGCATCTGTCGGGTACCCGCGCGACTGCAATCTAGAAGGACGACGTCCGACGGCTATAAAGGCGATGGCAACGCACGGGATGCAGTCCATCCTGCTCAACCTGCTGATAATTCCATCTACACTGGAGTATCCAGATGTCCGCGGTCGCTGTTCGCCGGGCTCAGCCCGCCCTGCCGGCGGAACTACTCGAACACACGGTCGACACGCTCGACCGCGCGTCGCTATCTGGCGCAGACCTCGTCAACCTCCTGTGTGCTTCGCGTCTCTTGTTCGACGCGGCCCATCGTAAGCTATACGAAGACCTCATCGTCACGCAGCGCAATGCCGAGAGCCTCCTCGCTCAAATGGTGTCCGACCGCGCAGGTCCTTCTTCCGGATCGAGCCCTTTCCGCCGCACGCGCCAGCTCATCTTCAAGTCTCTGTCCTCCGACCTGCCGGCCGCTGAGCCAGCGCTCAGGGCTGGAGATCGGGATCTGTTCCTGACGTTGCGCAGGATCACCCTGCACCCGGAAGCCCTCATCGCCCTTGCAGAGCACCAGTCCGTCCGGAAGGAGGACCACCCTATGGTCCAAGTCCTACGGAGGCAAGCGTCTACCCGGCATCTAGGCGAACTGCAGGTGCACCTGCCGCCGCATCTACGCCGCGTCGGGCGGGGCCCGACGTTCTGCTGCGGCCCACCGATGGGTCACTGGATCTACACGGGCACGGCGCTTCCCTGCCCTGGGTGCAGGCGGGAACGGATCGGTGACGCAGACCTTCTTGGCCCCGTCGCGGCTCTGATCGCCGGGTGGGACGTGGACAGGATCAAGATCGTCGGCGCGACTACGCACAAGCTCGACCTGTTTGACGGCCCGGGCAAGCGCGACACCCACGTCGTGTTCCGCCCGTGCAGGTGTCAGGCGGATCCCGAGTTCTGGGACGAATGCGACAACCACATCAGCATCGACAAGCGGGTAGATCTCATCGAGGCCGCCGTCAGATGCGACGTGAGCGACGAGCAGGAGCTCAGGAAGTGGACGTTCGAAGGAGCGGAGCAGATTGAGGAGCTCAAGGGCGAGAAGGGGGCGATGGTCGCACGAATCGGGGAAGAGTTGCTCCATCGTTTGGGGGAGGCCGCCATGACCCGCTTAATTCTGTTGTAGTAGCTCGGAGGATAGCTGTATGATCACATCTGTATGCTTGTCCTAGGTGTCCATTGTCGATGATATGTAACTAGTTGACGCGCACCAACATGCGCACTAGCTGTCACCCAGGCTCAGGGGTAATTTGGTTCCGGCGGAGTTAGTCTCCATGACAGCATCGGACCTTTTGCACGTTCAGCACCGGACCCGTGGATCTTGACACTACTCTGCTCTACATTCTTGCCTGTACCATCTACCGCTCAAGGACACGACCAGTCGGTCTTGACTCAATCAGACAGCATCTCTTGACAGCGCTTGATTCAAGCTGTCGTCTTTTCTCGATCTCTCCCGTGAGCTCCTTATTTTTGATGATGGCGGCTGGAGGGCCGACCGCCAAGCCAAGTCAAACAGAGCTGACGCCATTGCTCAGTTGTCACTGCGTTGCTAGGACGCGCCGTCACGCTGTCGTTCTTCAACCCTTTCCGGCGGGCGCAGTCCCAGAATGCGTCGGGCGCAATCCAGATCCAGGTGAAATGGGGCCGGGAGAAGTGCGTCTGCACCTTACAGTCGTTCGAGAACTAGGGGCTGACGAGCTGGTCGCAGGTTCAACATCCCTATACCGAATGCGTCTGTGACGCCGCTATCTCAGCTCTTGGCGACTCTGTCCGCCCAGACTGGGATTCCGTTACCGCAGCTCAAGCTCATCTACAAAGGAGCCGTGCTGAAAGACCAGTCGCTCACGCTCGGGTCGTACGGGATCGGCGACGGCGCTGTGCTCGTTTTGGTCGGTAAAGAGGGCGAGGTGCCCAATGCGCCTCCGCCGTCTGGCGGTAGTGGGGCTGCTGCAGGCCAGCAGGCGGCGAGCAAGAAGAAGCGCCAGCCTGAGACGGACCAGGAACCCGTTCTGGTGGAGTACATCCAAGGCCTGGTGCGCGGGCTGCTGGACCCGCTTCGACCCGCGATCATCACCTTTGTGTCTCAGACAGACCCCAAAGCGACGAACCGGCCGGCGCAAATACCCTCGTTCGAGGTTCTCCAGCGGGAACACGCCCGCCTTAGCGAGCTCCTCCTTCGCGGCTTGCTCGACCTCGACGGCGTAGAGGTCCCGGGTGGCTGGGCAGAAGCAAGGAAGGAGCGGAAAGAGGCGGTCAAGACTGTCCAGGCGCAATTGACCCGCGTAGATGAGGCGTGGGGCGAGCGTAAAAAGCTTGGACAGAAGTAGACGATCAGTGTTCCCGATCTGTACGCCGTACACCATGTATACAATGCTGCATGCCAGAGGTCGGCGGGCGCACAACAGCTCTATGTGCTTTTGAAGATGACAGATGATGAAAGGCAGGCGAGTATAGGGCCCGTTTAGTACCTGTTGGGAGAGATGGTCGGGTGGACGGAGGAGATGCGCGGATGAGATTGAAGGGCAATGGGCGTGATTGAGATTACGACCTTGACGTCAGATCAGCACTTCTCAGCGAACACGGCCGGATGTTCACGCACATCTTGTACACCATCGAGCCCTTGAACGGCTCGTTGCCCTGCACCTCGTAGTCGATCACAATGTCGAGGTCTCGGTTATTACGGGCGTTCGGCGCGCACGACAGCTCGCCGCGTATTGTCTCGCCAGCCTGGCACGTCAGTCTCTGGACCTCGAGCCCTAGAGGGGACTTACCGAGACAGTGAGGGTGTCAGGAGTGTAGAAGACGGTCTGCTTCCAGTGGGTGTACTGCGGGGTCAGCCGGACGACAAAGTCTCCGTGCGCATGGCTCACCTTGGCGTGGGGGCCGGTGCTGAACTGGATGGGTTTGTGGCAACACGAGAAGTTGATATCGAACCAGCCGAGGAAAGCGTGCACGTCTGCAGACTCGTCAGCTCACGTCCACAGTTTCGCGGCTGCGGACCTACAGTCATTGCGGGTGGCCTTGAGCTCGAAGGGAACCTTGAAGGTCAGGTCCTCCTTCTTGACAGTGGCGATGTCAATGTGCCTGATGGCACATGGCTGGGACACGACAGCCTTTAGCTCGACGCAGTCCACCAGAGGCTCCTTGAGCGCAATGTCCTTGATGCACGAGTAGTCGAAGCCGTACACGTCGTCCCAGACTGCTGGTCAGCGCTGCCCCATTGTGGTCACCGAGGGGACCTACAGTTGATCTTCTCCTCCTTGTAGTCCTGGTCCTCGATCGCGGCGAGATAGATGGTCGCCTGGTCAGGGAACAGCAGTCCTCCGGGCGCCTGGGAATGTCAGTACAAGAACCACCCAGAAGAGCCTACTGGAGTGGTGCACTCACGAGATACTTGTCTCGGGCAAGAAGAACCGTGTCGAGCATGGACTCGTACAGAAGGAAGTAACCCATCCACTACGACAGTCAGCTCGGCCGAGGTACCTGTCAGAGGACACCAACCTCGGAGATGATGATGTCGACCTCCTTTACTGGCAGCTCAATGTCCTCGAGCTTGCCCTTGATCAGGACGATCTCTGCCGTGTGTCAGCGGATCCTCTTGATGCAGTCCGTATACGCACTGTCCTCGCCGAAGCCGTTGGCCCGGACAATCTTCTCCGCCTGGTCGAGGATGTTGCTCATGTCGATACCGATGACAAGCTTGGCGCCCGCCTGCGACGCGAACATGGATAATATACCGGTACCACAGCCGACCTGATATGTCAGCCCCGATCTCGATACGCGCGCGGTACGGCTGCCCGTTTGCGGCTCCTAAGTAGGGACTCACGTCCAGAACGGTCTTGCCCTTGAACAGGTGAGGGTTCTGCTTGATGGCGTTGCGGTAAGCAAGCGTCCGGACCTGGTCCTTGAGCATCTCCTCGTGGATACCGAAGTGAGCGTAGCTGCAATAGACATCAGCTTCACGATCCTGTCCATGTTCAGTCTGTGGGTTCAAGCGCACCTGTCGGCGTAGCTACGACACATCAGTCAAGGTCAACTAGCACGGATGATGGAGACGCACTAGTCCTTGCTGGTCATCTCGCCGACAGGAGGCAGACCCTGGGTTGCGGGCGCAGCTGCCGAAGAGTTCGAAGTAGTAGCCATCGTTCTTTGACTCCTAGTACACAAGAAAGACAGACTTGTATGGCTTGTCTAAGTGAACCGCTCAGAAATTCAATCGACCGGCTGGTTGACCCGTGCCTGACCGAATGGTTACCCGCTGTGGTGAGCGAAGGATTAAATAAGAAAACATCTGGGAAACAAATAAATTTCAAAGGCGGCGAGTCTGATCCTTGTACGCCTCCACTCTGCTGTCCGGAAGAGCACAAGTTGCATTTTTGGCTGGCACATAGGTCTGTATTGACACCAGTATCATCCACTAGACATCATGGCAAAGATTAAGCGACGCGGCGAGTCCGGCGCGTAAGTCAAGTCATGGCTTTGGGGTATCATGACTCACTTGACAGGGCCAAGAACTACATCACCCGAAACCAGGCGATCAAGAAGCTCCAGATCTCGCTTTCCGACTTCCGGCGGTTATGTATTCTCAAGGGCATCTACCCGCGTGAGCCGCTTCACAAGAAGCGCGCGAACAAGGGATCCTCCGCACCGGCGTCGTTCTACTACGCCAAGGATATCCAATACCTCCTGCACGAGCCGCTGCTCGGCAAGTTCCGGGAGCACAAGTCGTTCGCGAAGAAGCTCGCGCGTGCGGTCGGCCGTGGCGAGTGGGGTCTGGCGAAGAACCTCGAGGACGCCAAGCCGGTTGCCCGTCTTGATCACCTCGTCAAGGAGAGGTGAGCGCATTGACAAGGGGAAATGTGCTGACGGAAGATATCCCACGTTCACGCTTGCGCTGCAGGACCTGCAGGACCCGCTGAACCTGGTTCACCTGTTCTCGACGCTGCCCACGAACCCTATTCCGGGCAAAACGCTCGTCCCGGCCGAGGTCATCGCCGAGTGCGGCCGACTTATCTCGGAGTGGAAGCTTTGGGCGATCAAGACGCACGCCCTGCGTCACGTCTTCCTCGGCATCAAGGGCATCTACTACGAGATTGAGACGCCCGGCCAGGGCGGCGAGACAGTGCCCGTTCGGTGGATGGAGGGGTACGAATTCCAGCAGCATGTCCCGCACGACGTCGACTTCCGAATTTTGCTCACTTTCCTCGACCTGTACCGCACTTTGCTGGGCTTTGTGATGTACCGCCTGTACACGGAGGAGAACCTCGTGTACCCGCCTCCGATGGACAAGGAGCTGGACGAGCGCGGCGAGAGCGTCGGCGCCTTCAAGCTTGTCGAGCGAGAGGAGAAGGCCGGCGCCGGCGCAGCCGGCGACGCGAGCAAAGTCTCCAAGAAGGAGGTCAAGCGCGCCATCAACAGCATCAAGGGCGGCCAGGCCGCTCAGGTCGAGGACGTCGACATGGACGAGGACGAGGGTGCCGAGGCGGCGGGAGTCGCGGCGGCGTCCAGTGCCGAGGTCGCCGAGGAGGACTTTGTGGAGCGGCAGGGCAAGACGGCGACGGACGACGTTGCTCCCGGATCGCTGACGACGTACAACTCGATTGTCGCTTCGGCTTCGGGGGCGGGACCGTCTTCGTCGCGGCACTTGCTGTTCGCGCCGTACACATTCTACCTATCGCGGGAGACGTCGTCCAAGACGTGGGAGTTTGTGATTCGGTCGATGGGCGGGCAGGTGCTTCCCGCAGGGCAGGTGCCCGACCTGGCGACCGACTCGGCCGCCGACACGATCACCCACGTGATTATTGACCGACCAGTGACGGCCGAGCGGATGCGCGAGATGGAGAAGGGCCGCAAATGGACTTGGGTCCAGCCGCAGTGGGTCGCCGATTGCGTCAACCGCGCCAAAGTCCTCCCGGCGGAGGAGTACGCTCCGGGTCAGCTCCTGCCCCCGCACCTCAGCCCATGGGATGGCGAGGGCGAGCTCGCTCGGCCTTGGCTTGAGAAGGGGGAGGCACGCGTCGAGGCCGCCGATGCCGACAACGAGGACGAGGAGGTCGACGAAGTCGACCCCGAGGCAGACGAGGACGAGGAGGACGAGGACGAGGACAGTGCCGAGGAGGAGGATGCGGCCCCCGCGTACCCGCCTGCGCTGCTCGCGGCGGCCAAGGACCCGTGCAACGCCGCGCTCGTGCACGCTGCCGAGCTCGAGGCAGAGACGACTGGCGTCCCGCACGCGACCTTCCGCGCCCAGCTCAAGGAGGCCACCAAGCAGTTTGGCGGCAAGAAGGCTGGCGGTGCCAAGTCGACGACGGCCGCGACTGCCGCAGAGGACGATCTCAGCAAGATCATGATGAGCAACAAGAAGGCCAAGCTGTACACCAAGATGAAGTACGGCAACAAGGAGCGCCAGGCCGAGGTGGGTCACCATTCGCAAGACATACGGGAAATGTACTGACGCTGCGCGCAGAAGGACAAGCTCGAGGCCAAGCGACTTGCTATCCAGAAGCGCAAGGCTAAGGAGGCCCGTCTCGTCGGCAAGGCCTAGGCTGTCTCCATAGCTCTTCCGTCTTCTCGCGTCCGCTGTACGGCTACCCCACCACACTCTGTAGATCTCAATGTACTATCATGATGCATAGCTTGCGCACGACCGCGGAGGGGCGAGCATCGCCCTTAGGGGCGGGATCATCTGCGCTTCTTGTGCTTCTTGGACGCCTTTGCCTGCACCTCCTCATCGTCCGAGTCATCCTCGTCCTCATCTTCGTCGTCGCCGCCCACCTCCTCCATACCCTCCCAGACATCCTCGCCCTCACCCTCTTCGTCGTCGCTGTCCTCGTCCTCTTCACCCTCGACGCCTTCTCCGTCGGCAGACTTGACTTTCTCCGGCTCGGCCATCTCGCCCCATCCTGTGCAGACGAAACTGCCAATCCCGACGCCGCGGACCGAGCCGACGACGTCGGCCTTTTGGCCATTTCGCCAGTTCCCCTTCGCTCCGCCTGCCTCTGTTGACGGCGGGGGAGTGATACTGTTGATCCGCATGGTCGCATCGGACGAGATGGACGCGAGACCCACGGGTGTTCCGCTGCTGCTTCGTGACGAGGTAGAAGGCTGGGAAGGGAGAGCGAGGAGGTGGTGAGGCGTTGCGGTGGACGGGAGGGTGTACAGCAGCTTGCCAGTACGCAGGTCCAGGCTGCCCAGCAGACCAGACCGATCGGAGAAGAACAGCTCGCTGAGGCGAAATGAGCACAGGAAGCGCTTTGCAGGAAGAAAAGACTCACTGCTCGCCGACGGGGCAAACGGTGTTGATACCGCCCTCTCGGGCGATCTTCCAATTACTAACGGGCTTGCGTTGCCGGGTGTCGTACCGCCGCACATGGCCCGACTTGGTTCCGGACGCAAGGAGGACATCCGAGTCGGTCAGATATGTCAAAGCCAGATGGTGGATTGGAGGTCGCAGCGAAAGCGAGTCGTTCGGTAGCTAAAGGCATCAGAACTGATCGTATTCATTCCCCTCGGACGACTGACGTTCTTCGCACGCCATGTCTCGCCAGGCAGCAACGCTTCCTTTTTCCGCTTCGTGCTCTTCCCCGATCCCATCTCCACGTCGGCGGCTTCCGCCCCGTTCGCCGATGACTGGCCAAAGGTCCGCTCGACGTCGAAGACAGACACGTCGACTTCTTTGCCGGCGAGGGCAAAGGTCGAGTTGCCTTTGGACGACGAGGCGAGGCATAGCAGGTTTGATGGGAGTGTTGCGGTCTGTACATCCGTAGCAGCATCGCCGACGTCGGTCGACGGAGCCGTTGTCGTGTGGTAAGAGGCCTGTCCGGAAGACAGAACAGCCACGGTTCCCCTGCACCATCAGTTCTGGGGCAGACGGACAGGAACAGCTGAGGACCTACGCTCCAGTCGACACCATGCCAGCCCAGACACTCCCAGCTTTGGACTTGGCAGTGTACTGCTCAACCACCTCCGGAGGTGCCGGCTCGTCCGTCGAACTCTTCAATGTGGAGATACGGAACCCGTCATCCGCAACAAGGATCTAACAACAATCAGCCAGCTCTCCGCAGTCGACCGAAATCGACCATGATTACGCTACGCACGGTGTTGTGTGAGGCGCGCGATAGCTGCTTGATGCTTCCGACAGGCAGGTGATCGCCGTGCTTGATGGCCAGATGCCGGACGACGGGGTCGATAGACCCGCTACTTGAGCTGGGAATCGGAACCGACACATCGGTCAATGTGTTTGGGTGCAGCGAAGGCGCTAGGAAGTTGATCGTGGGTATCATCGCAAAACTTTCCTCGGTACGTCTCGAGCAGCTTAAGCGCGAAACTCCGGCTTGAAATCAAGTAGAGACGACGCGATGGATGCCCAGGTCTGCTGCAACAAGATGGACGAGCGTAAATCTGAAATTTCGGATTGCGGGGCTCCACAAGGATCCCTCCTGTCGATGATCGAGGCTTTGCTGCCATATCTCATACTTTTCCGGTCGAATACGGATTTCTGGTCTATCCGCAGCCATGGTGAAGGGAGACGAGAAGAAAGTCAGCGTCCTGATGGTATGCCTTGGGTGGGTCAATGGTCTTCCGCTTCTTTCGCGTTAGACGACATGCTGATCGATACCAGAAAGTCAGTCCAGCGATGTGATGTTGTTACAAGGTGATATCGCTGAGCCTGCGGCTCAAATTGAACAGTATCTGGTGATTCCAGAGCGCATTTTGATCTCCGACGTACACTGATCCCAGGTAGTCGGTCACCCATGGCAGAGGCCGTGCTCAAGCACCAGATCACCCAGAGGCAGTCGCTCAAGGGCAAGCTCGCCATCACGGTCGACTCTGCGGGCACAGGCGCATACCACGAAGGCGATGACGCCGATGAGCGGTGAGTCGACCTCCAATTGCTTCTCACGCGCATCCTGCGCTGTAAGCTGATTGTATAGTACCGTAGCAACATGCAAGAAAGTGAGCTTTCAACGTCTGGACTATCCTGTCCCTTGAGCTGAGGCTGCCAGCACAAAGTTCCTATCTCGTGTACGGCTCGCGCAGTGACCAAGTCGGACTACTCCCGCTTCGACTACATGCTCGCCATGGACAACTCCAAGTAGGCCACGCTCTCCCCACCAGGAGCCCACGCTGATTCTCAGCCTGCAAAACCTGCTGCACCGTAAACCGCCAAACTCCAAAGCGCATATCGCGATGTTCGGCGCATTTGACCCGGACTTCCTTCGCTCAGAATCGAGCAGTACTGCCAACGGCCGAGCGAAGCAGCCTCAGGCGATCAGCGATCCGTACTATGGCGGAAGAGACGGGTTCGATAAGTGCTACGAGCAGTGCGTCATCTACGCCCAAGGGTTTCTCGACTACCTCGAGGCGGATCTGGCGGGAGACGCGGGCAGTCTTGCGCCGGCCGCGTCGGCGCAGACGGAGGACAAGACAGTCCGCGACGCAATGGGCATGTGACAGGAGTTAAAGGCGGTGCCCGGGAAGAGCCGGGGGCTCTCTACGACCAATCGGTGCTTGTCGGCGTTAGCCGTAGGCCTGGGGCCGAATGCGATTGATGTTACATCCACCTGCATCCTGTATTGAAGAATAAGCGAGACTGCCCCGTTCAAGAGGCCATCTGGTTGAAAACCAAGCAGGCGGTAGAGCCTAAGTAGATTACCATATAGTAAGCCCTGCACAGTCGGCCGACTGTCAAAGCCCTTTCCCGCCCTTGAAGGCACCTTCTCCTCCCCTGCCCGGCATGCCAAGAGCGACAGCATGCTTCAATTGCGCTGTACATGCTGCATATCCAGCATGCCCGGTCAACTGTGTCGGGCCAAGCCGGCCGTTGTTAGCGAAAGGGACCGATTTGCTTCCGGCGAGTTTTATCTGATAGCGGAGCAGCGAGGACGAGCGGAGCAGCCAGGGACATGAGGTCACACCCGAAAACCCAAGGGCTCTCTAACTACTGCATGTGTCTTCTGTTCTAGCTTGTTTGCAGAGTTGTGTCTTCTTTGCATATTGTCTGCTCCCTTGGGTTGATTGTGCAGCGGCTCTCTCACGCTATACGCACATACCAAAAGCGGACGACATCGTTGTTGGAATCGAAGGGATAAAAGGAGGTCGTACGCTATGCCTACCCCGGGTCTACCCAGCAAGACGGTCGTCGTCCTGGGCGCCTCGTACGGCGGCGCCCGGGCAGCCAGGCTACTGTCGCTGTCTCTACCCCATGGCTGGCGTCTAGTCGTCATCGACCGGAACTCACACATGAACCGTGAGTCTACCGATCTTCGTCCTTCCCATAACCTTCATTTGATCTGCGGCTGTCCGGCCCGATCTGCCCGGAGGAGCTGTTTTCTCGACGGACAAGTGTTCTCGGCCTGTACGTCGCTGACGCTCGTACAGACGTGTATGTCTTTCCGCGATTCACAATTCTGCCGGAACATGCGCCAAAGGCGTACGTCCCATACACGCACATGCTGGCTCCACCGCCATCGGCGGCGCCCCGCCGCCCGCCCTTACCCGCTCGCAAGTCAACAATCATCGCGAATGCCGCTCGCCCCAACACCCTCGGCAAGGTGTCGCCTTCAAGACCCATCACGCCGCCGTTGACACCGACGGGGTCCGACTCGGACGATCATGAGCATGAGCCAGCGTCCGACTCGGACGACTCCGAGTCGTCCTCCTCGTCTTCCTCGAGGGTATTCATCCAAGCGTCGGTGACGTCCCTGTCTGCCAACTCGGTCACATTCACCCGCGCTCTGCATCGCAAACCTTCAGACGGGCTGTTCTCCGGGTTGAGCACCTCGCACTCGTCGACAAACTCGCTCAACACACTCGCATCGGTAGCTACGACCGGCACGGCAGCTACCTTTGACGGACCGGAAGAGACTGTCTACTTTGACTACTGCATCTACGCGCTAGGCAGCGGGATGCCCGACCCGGTCAACGTGTGGAGCGAGCACCCGAACATGCCGCAGGATATCGTTCACGACCACCGCGAGCGCGGCCTTGGTACCAAACGGGGTGGTATACGGTGGATGCAGCGCAAGGCCGAGCACCTTCGCAGGGCGCAGCGGATCGTCATTGTTGGTGGCGGCGCCCTTGGCATTCGTCAGTCCTGCCTCGCTTGTTCTGAAAATGACTGACCTTGCGTAGAATTCGCTTCGGACCTGAAGGAGGTGTACCCTGACAAGCGGATCACGCTGCTGCACTCGCGCAAGCGCCTGATGCCGCTGTACCCGTATTCAATGCACGACGCAATCATCTCCGGCCTGGAGAAACTCGGTGTCGAGGTTGTGCTTGGCGAGCGAGTGACGACCTGGCCTGAGGAGCCTGAGCGGCTCGACGGACGGACTAAAGTCGTGCGAACGGATAAGGGAGGGGTGTACGAGGCAGACCTCGTCTTGCCATGTACGGGCCAAAAACCGCACGTTTCATTCATGGCGGAGCTGAGCCCGGCGTTGATCTCCAAGACTACGTCCCGGATACGCGTCCGCCCGACCATGCAGGTCTCCAACGGCCCCTCCTGCGTCGCCTCTTCGTCTGCCTCGTCGTCTACTGGCCAGGTAGGCCAGAGCGACGCGCCAACGGACCGGCTAGCTGGTCTGTCTCTCGGTGCAGCCCCACCGACCCCGCCCGCATCCGCCACAGACCAACGCCCTCGCACTGGCTTCGGAGCGCGACGTGGAGAGCCTAACCTGGACCACATGTTTGCTGTCGGCGACTGCGCCGAGACGGGCGCGATTCAGGCCGGTCATACGGCTTACTGGCAAGCAGAAGTCGCTGCGCGTAATATTCTCCGCCTGATTGAACGCGAGCGAGCTGCGCACGGCGAGCACGATGTCGACGATGAGGGTGTTGTAGATGAGGAAAGGCGGAAAATGGCGGAAGAGCCCTTGGAGGATTACAAGCCCGGACCGCCTGCCATCAAGGTGTCCCTCGGTCTGGTGCGTCTGGCCTAACTCATGTCTTACGACGGCAGCTGACATGACGCAGAAGAACGGCGTGGTTGCGCTTGGAGACGACGTCAAGCTGTCGGACGAGGGGGTGGAGGATCTGCAGGCGCGCCTGATGTGGCCCATGCTGCAGGCTCAGGATTGCGCAGATGACGAGTGAGGCATCGGAGCAGGACGTCACGCAGCTCTCTCTTGGCGATGGCAGAGAGGTATGCATCTTCTGTACCATCGAGATCGAATACGCTGCCCGAGTATGTGGGATACATATCGTGAATCGTGAGATACAGAGTGTGTGTTTGTCGCTACAATCTATGCTTGTCCGGTCGTGAAAAATCAATCTTTTGCCCACTTATGCTTGCCCTTGCCCCACTTCCACGGGCTTGGGTCACAGCCCCACTGCTCCTCGCCTGCGAAACCTCCTGAGCCTGCGACGGGGCCACCGGCCATCTTGTCCCGCCATGCCCTCTGGCCATCCTTCCACGCCTGCATCGATGGCGAATCAGGCGAGAAGCCTGCAGCTCCGCCTGCGTCTGAAGCCCAGCGCCGATCGTCTTCGTTCATCTGAGCGTAGAGCATCGCGTCCCGTGCGCGCGCCAAATCTGCACGTGGGTTGATGTACACTGGCTCGGTGGATGAAGCCGCGCCGCCGAGCGGCGCGGGTGAGCCGACAGGCGAGACAGTGTAGTCGCTGCCGGAAGCAACGGCGGCCACTGCGCTCGCGCCGGCGGGGCCCGAAGGCCTGCCACCGATATTATCGCCCTGACGACCGGCTCGGCGCCTGAACAGCCAGTTCCAGACTGGCGAGCCGGTACTGCCCTTCGCCCGAACGATACTCCTCGGTCCACGTGGCGAGCTCCTCGGACCCCGGCCGCGCCGGGCTGCCTCGCCAGCAGGTGCGTCCGGCCCCGCTCCAGCGGGAGGTCCCGATCCGAGCCGGAACCCACTCGGCGCTGGGACACCCGTGATGGGGTCGGCAGCCATGAACTCGCGCCAGGCAGGGTTGTTCAGCGCCGGGTGGTCCAGCGAGGAATGGAAGACCGATCGGTGCATTTGGCCTGTGAGCGCCACGCGGCCAACGCGCTTCAGTGTCCGAATACCGAACATGACGATCAAGACTGAGATGAAGGCTGCCGAGCCGGATGCCACCCAGAACGCGTATGGCGTCGTTTCAAGCGAACTCGTCAGCTGGGCTGATCAGCGTCCGCGACCTGGCCATGATATACCGGACGTACGTTCATGCCGAAGGTACTCGCAATGAGTGCCCCCGTGCCCAGTCCGACCGTGGCCACCGAAAGCTTGACGTCTAGCGCTAGAAGGGCGTTCCGGCCCGAGTCGAGCATAAGCTCTGCGATCTCCTGCGTCGATTGCATGTTGGCTACCGTGGTGTCGATCTCGGAGACGATTTCTTCCACTTGCTTCGTGAACGACTCGAGCAAAAGCTCAAGCTGCTCGTGGTCGTGTAGAGCACGAGGTCGGCCTTGTGCCCTTGATGTGAGGTACATAGCCGACAAGTCTTCGTCTGCGCAAGGAGTCAGCATCGTCCCCGGTCGTCTGAACCCGAGCCATACCGTTGTCCAGCACTTCATCGACCGCCCGCTTAACATGCCGAGCACGACTCTGAAACCCGACGATCCGCCTCGAGTAATGCAGTAGCCGCCTCAGGTTGTCCCGGTCGATATCGGCTTCCAAGTCGGCCAGCAGCTTCTGCACTAGTTGCCGAGTGAACGCCATCTCCTCTTCCAGGGCGTTTGCTGTTGCCACCAGGATCGACTCAAGGGCTCTGATCGGTCAGCGTGTGGCACACCGGCGCTTGCGCGCCGACGTACCGGTGCTCGTAGCTGAGACCCCATCCCTCGCCCTCGCCATCTTCCTCCTTGATCTCCAACCCGGCCTTGATGTTCCGCTCGAGGTGCCACCTGAACCTGCGCTGGATCTCGCTTTCCACGCTACCCGCCTGCTCGAAGATAATCACTCGGTCGGGCTTGATAAGTGCCCGAATGTGCAGCATCGAAATCAGGATACACGTCCGCCGTGTAAGGATGACCGGAACCAGGTTAGGCATGAACGAGTCGAGTTTCCGCAGGTCACGAGGCTGCGTGCGTAAGCTGGGTTTCCACCGAGCACGCCGCTGCACTCACATCGAGATCGTATTCCTTGCAGAGGGAGACTTTCTTGTACTTTCCCTCTTCGGCGGTCCACTCGCCACCCGCATCTAGCACCGAACCTAACATCAGCCTCAGTTGGCGCAGGCAGACTTACATCGCAGACTGAGCTCTCCAGCCTTGTCCATCAAACTATCGAGGTATCGCTGTTTCCGCTGCGTCCGCCCTTCTTCCACTCCTGGCCGAGAGGAAGAACCCCCTTGGCCCTGGTCGCCCGGGAGAGGCGGCACATACGGCACCTGTATTGAATGCTCGCCATCGTCCGGCCCACCAGGATACGATATTGCACCTGAGCCATATGACTGAGGAGGGTACGACTGTGTCCAGAACGATGTCGATCGGCGAGTGAACAGCGAGCGCTTCGTGCCGGACTGAGGCCCGGCTGTCCTGATTAGACCGGAGGAGGAAGGCTTGCCAACAACGGGGCCGGCGCCGAAGAAGGCTTTTGATGCGTGGAATCCACAGTACCGCTGGGACGACGACATGCCTGACGATCCAGCGTGACGCAACGAGGCGATCGCCGGCGGCCTGGACATGACGATGATGTACAGAAGAGCTGTTCGGAGGAGGTTATCCGAAAATCATGAAACAGATCTTGAGTCGAGCGCCGTGCCGTAAAGCTTCAGGTTGGCATGCACCAACTTTGCGCACAGCACAAAGACGCTGTCAAAGCAACCGGGCGGGACGAGCGACCAACATCGGAAGGCATTGAGAAGTACGAGTCTCCAAGCTCGCGCGTGGGTACCGGCTTTCCCAAAGGCCAGTAAATGTGGCTGGGTCGGGGGAAGGTAGAAGTACATGTAGAACTAGGAACATATACGAGTACAATCAAGCGCGGCGGAATGAGGGCCGGTACTAGACGTGTTGACGCATCGACAGGATACGGCTCAAGGTGGAGCTCGAGCCTGCTGCGGGCTTGGAGCATCTGTCCCTGTGATACTAGTCGTTCAAGGCAGGACTGAAAGGCGCCGCATATTCCAGCATGCCGTCCAGGTAGAATATCCTCCCATTTGACGCCTGTCTCGACATAAGCTTCTCTCCAAGCCGGGGAAGAGGTTCGCACCTCAGTGATGTGGAGAATTGACACATTGCCGGGAAACACGGTGAAACCGGATCCATCCTGGTTTCGCCTGAAGTCGGCATGGAATCCGGGATGCAGCGTGGCAACGTCATCAGATGGCAGCTCCACGCGGTGCTGAATGTCAGGACGTGAAACCGGTGAGTGCTGACAACAGAGGCGTCACCGAGCTTACAGGGATCATGCGTTGATCGATCCAGGAATGGAGCCCGCGCAACATCTTGTCTCCGGGTATCTCTTTGCCTTCCGGCAGCCTGGACAATGCTTATCAGCTACGGCGCCCGGAGAGAGCGTGGGTCGTACGGTGCTGAGTGCTCGATGAAGAACTTCTCAGTCTCTCCCAACAGTGTCCAGTCACCGGGGCTCTCAAGCAGCTTTCTCTGCCAGCGTGTCAGTGGATCGACCGGGAGGGGAACTCGGGCAAGCTCACCTTGGCAGCGAAGACCGGATCTTCGAAGGGATATTGAAGAGCAAGCTGCACAGATGCGCCCATCATGACCTCCCAGAGGGTCTTGTCTCTCTCGTCGATTTTCAACGCGCTCGGGTCGTACCGATAGAAATGGTATGACGGACGATCTGGACGTCCACCTTTTACACGAAGCCATGGGCTCTTGAGCTGGCCTGTCGCGCTTGGATAGAAGCTGTAGCCGAGGATTATGACAGTAGTGAGGACAGCAGCAATGAGCAGCAGCGATCGTCGCATTATGAGTTAAGACTGTTATCGAGTGGTTAAGAAGTTTATGAGGAGCACATATCCGCATCGGGAGTCCCAGAATAGCATTCCAGTCGACCTTAGCGGAGAGACGTCCACTTACGGCAGGGCATGTCTCAAGGACGCTCTCCCGCAGGTGTCTTTGCTATCAGTTGGAGTCTCAGCTGAGATAAGAGCTGGCACAGAATTCATGAACCCTGCCTCTAATTTGTGAAACGCAAATGAGGAACAGTCTACATGGCTCGCCCATCTGTTCCGCCCCCGACACCCACATCTCCCGCATTCTCGAGATTCTCGCTCAGCGGGGTTTGCGTCTTGTTTGGTTCCAGGAAAATCCTCGCCCACTGCCCTTGTCTTCCCGCAGCCATCTTCCTCTCTGGAGTCCCTCGTGTGAAGAGGACTGTGTCATCGTGAGCGGAAAGAACACTCTCCAGGTAAGGCGCGACCGACAGCTCCTCCTCTATGCGAGAAAGATCCCTCGTCTTTCTTGAGACGGCAGTGACTCCAAAGAAGGCCAATCAGACCCATATCATGACTACGCTTCGATCGCCTGAGCGAGTGGCATGCCAGTCCGGCTCGCGCCGATACTAGGATTCTGAGCTTGACCGCCACGAAGTGTAAGCGCGCGAAGCGTTGTATTTGTCCGCTCCTTAAAGACTACTTGGTGCTACGACAGATCAGACTATCACTGCACTCGCAGGGAGGTCCGCGGAGCATGTGACAGGATCCCCAGCGCACTCATGTTTGTGAAAGAGCGGAACGGCGCGGCGAAGTGCAGCACCTTCACCTCCGACGTTAACGTAAGACGCCACGTGGTCAAGAGTAACTCAGCGGTGACGTCCTTACGGGTCGCTCTCATTCAAGGGCGTTGCAAGCTGTGTATCTAACTGTACAAAGGCAGATCTCAGCATGGCTGACGGTGCGCAGGCAAACATCCGACCTAAGATATAGCTGACGCTACCAGCAAAGTTTGACTCGCTGCTTGACCTCCTGCGAAGACTGCCGCCTACAAAGGTTGAGCAGAACGTCGACGCCCTGTGCGAGATATGCCCAGACTACGCGGACGACCTGCTGGGCAGCGTTGACCAGCCGTCAAAGCTGCTGAAAGACGAGACGAACGGCCGGGACTTCCTTGGATGCGACTACAACCGCGACGGCGACTCGTTCAGGCGAGTCCAGCCCTCCATTCCTGGGAACGCGGACTGACGCCGTGCAGATCACCCTGGACTAACGAGTACATTCCCGCATCACCACAAGGCCCGACCCCCTCGCCAGCGCTTCGCGAGCTGGAAGTGACGCTCAATGCCGCGTTTGATACCTACCGCGAGATGTACTTCGAGGGTGGCGTGTCCTCGGTGTACCTTTGGGACCTGGACGACCAGCCCGCTGCCGGAGGCAAGGAGATGAACTTTGCCGGAGCGGTCCTGATCAAGAAGAGTGAGTCTGTACAACGTTCAGGCAATGGCTCGGCGGAACGCCTGATCCGCTAAGCCTCGCGCGTGGACTGACGCCGCGCAGCGCTAGCGGGAACAACGGTCGAGGGCCAGGCTGCCGGCCCGTCTGGGACATGGGACTCGCTCCACGTGTTCGAGTGCCAGGAGCGCGGCCGGTCCGCTAAGTACAAGCTCACAAGCACGGTCATGCTGGTCCTCGGAACGCAGACCGCCGCTGTCGCAGAGAAGGTTGAGGGTGGGCACGGGAACGGCGGCGTTGAGCTCTCGGGGAGCATGACCCGCCAAACAGAGGTGGACGCGCCGTTGAGCAATTCCGCGGGACACGTTCAGAACATCGGCCGTATGGTCGAAGAAATGGAGTCAGTCCGCCGCGCTTCATACGACGAATGAGCTTGCTGATGTTCTTGCCAGGATCAAGATGCGTAACCTGCTGTCGTCGGTGTACTTTGGCAAGACCAAGGACGTGATCAACGAGCTGCGAAGCCAGGCGGGCTTGGAGGCGAAGAGCAAAGAGGACATGCTGCGCGCCGAACTGGCCGGTCGCCTTGGCGCACGCAAAGCCATGGCAGCGTAGGCTCTGTGAGGGATTTTGAGAGGCAATGCATGTATTGTACAAGAGTACGGTGACGAAGCTACTTATGCAGCGGGATCGACAGCCTCCCACGCATCTTGCGCCTCGGCAGGCTTAACCTCAAAGTCGATGATCTTCGGCATGTTGACCTCGGTCTTCCTGACCTTGCCCTCCTTGAGGAGCTTCTCGAGATGTGCGAGGGTCGGCTTGCCCGCCGCCCAGATCTTCTTCTCGTCCTCGGTTTGATACACCAGGCGGCACAGAAGCGGAACCGTCAACGCCGTGAAGTCTTCGAAGACGGCATACGGGTCGGCTTCCTCCGCACCGTCTTTGGTAGCCGGCGAAGTACCGTCCTCGCTCTGGTTTTCGACTTTCTCAGTTTGATCGGCCTCGACTTTCGCCTTGTTACCGCCCTTGACGTCCGCGGGCTTCGACGGCGCTTTCGGGTCGTACGGCTTGCCGGACAGGAACTCGGCGCGGTACTTGACCTTGGCGTCACGCTCCGCCCGGATGGCGGCCGAGTAGTCGCGCAGCTTGCTTGCGAGAACACCCTTCGCCGAGCTGACCTCCTTCATAACCGCGAGGAGCTGGTCCTCTCGCTGCTGCCGGTGAGTGATGTACTCGTTGATGTGAGCGGCGGCTTTGTCGACCCCGACGATGTGCGGTCCGTGAGCGGGATACAGCACAGAAGGCTTCATCGCAAGCAACAGCTTCAGCGAGCTCATATCTGTGCATCGTCAGCACCTTTTCAAGTATTATCTGGGTGGCCAGCTTACACGCGGACAAGTCGGTAAAGATGGTTGTGCCACTGCCGAGGACCGTGTCGCCCGTGAAGATACCCTTGTCGCCTTCGCACAGGACGAGACTGATGCTGTCTTGGGTGTGACCCGGGGTCTTCCAGCACCTGACGCTGACGCGTGCGATCTCAGGCACATCGTTCCACTTGGGCTTGCCCTCCTTGTCATGCTTGAGCAAGTGCCTGTACGCCGGGTCGATGATGGAGATCATGAGTCCCGGCATGACCGGGTGGAACGGCTGGAACGGGGAGAAGGGGGTGTACGTCCCGTTGGGCAAGTTGGCAAGGAGTGCTGCGTCGGTGGTGAACCTGTCGCGCTCGTCCGAGGCCAGCTGGATCTCGTCCGGGTTCGGCAGCTTCCATATCTTCGGAGGCGGGTTCCCGTGCTCCTTAAGCGTGGAAAGCAGCGTCGGCAGCGCGCCGACGTGGTCCAAGTGTCGGTGCGTGAGGATGATGTGCTCCACGACAGGGAGCTTGCGCGCCTGCGTCGCCGCAGAAGCCCATATGGCCGTCGGGCCGTACTCGGCCAACTCGACTTCGGCCGCTCGGCCGTCTTCCATTCGCTCGCCTAGGACGTTCGCCTTGAGGCGGTCTCGCTCAGCCGCCTTCTCCTGCTTCGTCGCCTCGTCGTCTCCCGGACTGTCGGCCAGACCGAGGGTTTTGAAGCTTGCAGCGGCGTACGAGGACTCGAAGTGCACCTCGCGGCTGCCCGCCTCGAGCGCAAGGTGGTGCAGGTGCGTCAAGAGGCAGTCGACATACTGCTGCGCAGTGTGCGGCGATGACGTGTCGATTAGGATCAGAGGTGCGTTCGGGTTTGATGGAGGCTGTAGAATATACGAGTTGGTGCCCTGCAGAGTCATCATGCCGGGGTTCTGACCAAGCACCCGGGTAACATGAGGCGAGAGCTGTGAGTCAGCGCGAGCCGTCAGGGGTGCGCTAGAGGTTTTACCTTCTGTACATCATTGAGCTTCTCCTTGTCGTTTAAGACCATCTTGCGCGGCGCTTTCACAGACAATCCTGAGTATATGTTCCTCTTCTGGAGGAGGAGGTATGCCGGCTTCAAATCGTGTTGCAGACAGTTCTTGTACCGCTTCACCCGGGCAGACAAAGGCGGTCGGACGTTACGGGTTGCGACGATCAGCGATATCGGAGCGGGTCTCGAAAGGATGATTCGGGTCAAAGGAGCAAGTCGAATCGAAGCTGCCAGGGTGTTACATAGCGGCATGCATGCGGATCAGTCGCTGAGACGTCTGACCCGCTTGTACATGACAGTATAACTGACGCTCCTTTCACGGTTGTCGATGCTCTTAACCGGAGGTTAGGCGGAGATCGCTGGTTCTCCGGGGTTGCGGGGTCCCAGTTGATATGACGGCTTAGACCACAGCGGACCATTGCTCATTCCTTGACTCTCTCTGTTCTCGGTCGGCACGCAGTAAGATGGCTCGGATAGACGGGCTGATCATCTTGGATTCGAACGGGTGAGTTGCGGGACACTCGGTTATGTGACACATAAGATGTAGGCCGCAACTTACTTTGGATAGAAAGCCGATCATCACATCTCATTTCCCCCTCCACCCTTCATCTTACCCCTCCATCCACATCGACGCGTACAACCATGCGAGCAAGCTTGCGGACGCGGAGGACCGAGCGCTAGATCCCATTATATGGGTCAACAACGTGTCTAGTAGCGCGGCCATACCTGCGAGAATCGCTCGGCGGAATAGCGCGGACGAAGGGGACGACGACGACGACGACGACGATGACACCGCGGATGGCCAGTATGGTAACAAGCCCGACTTCGGCTCCGGGCCATCATTGTTGGCCGGCGCTGGCCTCTGTCATCTGGAGCGAGAAGGTCTGCGCTTCCTCGCCCCGGTCAGCAATGAAGGTCCGTACTGTCGACTGGGAAGGCTGGGATCACGCTGAAGCGGTACCTTGCAGTGAACCCGTTGTTCGCCTTATCATTCCTGGAGTGTTTCCTCGAGACGCTGCAGGAGTACCTCGGGGAGGTCACCGAGGTGTCCTTGAAAGATAACTTTGACATCGTTTACATGGTCAGTCTTGGCACTGACGGAGAACGGAGGCGAGCTGACCCTTCCAGCTGATTGAGGAGATGCTGGACGAGGGGCACCCCATGACGATGGAGACAAACATGCTCAAAGAGGTCGTTCTCCCACCAACACTGATGCGGAAGCTTCTCAAGGCCGCAGGAGTATCAGGGTGAGTGCTTTGCCGCAGCGGAACGAAGCGTTGCCTCCTAACACCACCTCAGGCTGCAGGCACCGACAACCGCACCATTCACCGCTCCTATCCCTTGGAGAAGATCAAATGTGCGGCATACGAACAACGAGATCTACTTCGATGTCGAGGAATCACTCGACGCCATTGTTGATCGGTAGGCCGCCTCTCCCTCATTTGAGTTCCTCGCCTGACCCCGCCGGCAGCAAAGGCAGTGTGCTGTCTTCAGTAATCTGGGGCCGGATCAACTGCAACTCGCGACTGTCTGGCAATCCAGATCTGCTTCTGACTTTCGCCAATCCGAAGGTCATGTCGAACTGCAGCTTCCATCCTTGCATCAGGTACACACCCTAAGATGTCTCTGGCGGCCGAGGCTGACCTATGCCAGGTATAGCAGATGGGAGGCGAACGGAGCACTGTCATTCATACCGCCCGACGGGCATTTCCAGCTCATGAAATACGAATCCTCGACCAAGCCAGTTCTTCCGTTCACGTTGAAAGCCAGCTTGCAGCCTGGAGAGGGCGGAGGTGAGCCATCATCCGCGGCGGCGTGTGAAGGGCTGACACCGGGAAGGCAAGTTCTCCCTGACGCTCGCTTCGCGGACGAACCATCGGCCATTGGAGGACGTCGTCGTCTCGATTTACCTCGGACAAGGCGCTTCGTCCGTTAGTGCCACCGCTACGGGCGACAAGCGGTCTGTAGGAATGGGTCCGAACGGATTGAGCGGGAGGAGTAATGATGCGGTTGTGGAGGGTCACGTAGGAGGAGGAACCTGGGAGTTTGATCCCAACACCTCGGTAAATGGGAAACAGGCCACGTTTCAGGGCGAGGCTGACTGTCGCAGGTGCTCAAGTGGACACTAGCATCATTGACATCCAAGGAGCGACCAGCAACCTTGACGGGTTCATACGTGACCAGGTAGGCAAGGAAACCCTGCGTGGTTGACCGGTAGCTGACCCCGCGGAGCAATCCTCAGAGCATGCCGTCGCCATCGTTCACGGTCAAGTACCTCATTCAGCACCACACGTACTCGAATCTCAAGGTGGAGCAGCTCAAGGTCACGGGCGACGTCATGTACAAGCCGTTCAAGGGCGTCAAGATGACGAGCAAGGCGGGCAAAGTGGAAGTGCGTTGGTAGAGCTGCATCGCAGAATGCAAATACCGTTGTGCTCCACTCTTGACCTATCGGAATGCTTGGGTTTGATCCACGACGCTCCGTGGGTTGGTGGCCCGGCAAGCCCTAGTGTGCCGTTCCCGAGCCGGGTCGAAAGGAGGGTCCCTTGTCACGGAGGAGCACACAGCGATGACACGCTGGACAGCGGATTTGGCTCGGGTGGCGCAGGCGCGTGCCGCTCCCCGGCAGCGAGGTCCTTTCCTTCTTTGGGTGCTATCGCGCCGGGCTGTGATGCGTTGCTCGGTCTGCATGATAAGGCGGTGATGCGAATGATGAAGCGCGCCGGGACGGCTCTGGCTATAGAGCGAGGCCCAGGACCTGAAGCGGACGACTACTTCCCGCCTCACCCATTTTCTATTATTATTAGCAGCAGTGGGATCGCCGCCACACGGTACAGGCTAATACAGTTATTACCGGAAGCAATAAATGGTCCCTAACTTACCCCGCTCTCGTAAGTCTCAGCTTCGGAACCCCCCCTCCGCGTGCACACGCTGCCCGCGGCCCTGGCCAAGCTAGCAGCAGCAGAAGCAGCAGCAGATGCCAGGTGCTCAGCAGACCAAGACCCGGATCATCATCGGAGGGATCGTCCACTCGTCTCACACTTCTCACCTCTCTCCATCTCATCTCACAATCTCATCACTCCGCTTGTGCATAGTTGACGCTCCGCTGTACATCAGCAGCAGCAGCAGCATCAGCCCAAGTTCATCAAGCAGCGGTCAGCAAATCAACGGTCGATAATTCATCGCCCGCTCCAGATCTCGGCCGACTTACCCATCTCAAGTGACAAGTCGACTCGATACCTACGGCGCACGCTTCCAGCCCGTAAAGAGTAGGAATACGCTAGCTCCAGTGGCGACGGGGCCGATTGCATCCGGTCGAATAGTCTGAAACACGCCAACTGTGAGTGGTGCTTCCTCCTGCAGGAACAGGATCCCCACCCTCCCCTTCTGTCCCCACGCTCCGCACACACACCACAATCCTGGTCTTTCTGGTCTGTTCCCCTCCCCGGTTCTGATCGTGGATTGCGTCGAGAAGGCTGTGAGACAGGCAGACCACCCGTGTTGCCCCTCGTGGGACGGCAGATGGCTGGTCGCCGTCAACGTGGGCCACCACGACGAGCACCAGGCGGGTCTCACTTCCTATCGTCTCCTTCGGCAAGCTGTCCGGCAAGATCGGAGGATGGCCAGCCATCGGGCTCCTACTGGGACCCATGAGAGGTCCCCACACTCGGCTTGTTGACTCGCAGCGGTGTTCACGAGTCCCCGCGGGGACCACCACACCTGCCCACTAGCAAGCCACGGATGTCGGGGCGCGTAGACACGGAACGGGCCAGCCCCCCACTGTTTATGGTGTCTCACAGCGAGTCGCCCGGCTGGCCTTGCTGCCGGTCCGTCGGCCATGCTAGAACGGCTGGCCGAGTGGTGATGGCGAGAACGCGTCCGGCGTCCCCTCTCCGAGTCATGTTCTCTCCTCTCCTCTCCTCCTCTCTCTCTCCCACTACCTAACACCATCTCTTGTGCTGGACAACACACGTCCGCCTGCGTTGTACACCACCTCTCTACGTCTCTTGCAGCTACCCTCTACCTGGGCAACTGTCCACGCTTGTCTCGTCTCTCTCTCACGTCGCCACAACACGTCTATCCTCGCCACCTGTTCCTCCTGCAACGACCTGTCCGGCGTGTAGGCCTTGACTACACACACGCGCACGACCACACGCCTTGGAACCAAATACGGCGCTTTAGGCTCTGGCTGTCTGTCTCCTATCGGCACCGTCGCCTGCCATCCCATCACCGACACCCTCTCACACCGCCTCCTCTCGGTCGGACATCGTCCCATCGGTTGCACTGGTGTCCTGCCTGTTCATGACCGTCTCACCATGTCGTTCTTGCCGAACAGTCCGTTGCCTCCTGACCTGCCGTCGAGAAGACGCTCTGCGTCGAATCACTTCAGGAACCCCAACCCGCGCCGTCCCAATCCCTATTCTTTGCCTCACTCTGCCCTCGAGACTTACATCCGGCCGATCGCAGAGGTCATCCTCGCTGACAAGATTGCCCAGCGCGAAGTCTACGCTTGGCCTTACCTCGACGAACACCGCGTCGAGCACAGCGTCTACAGCCTCGCCCCCGACCAGGAGCCTCCGTCAGACCACTCTTCCTGCGGAACCCACTGCTCTTGCGGATCGCCTAGCCCAGTGGTCGACTCCGTACAAGCCGAAGAGCATCCGGTACCGCTCCAGCCGGCTCAACAGGTCACCGAGCTTTACCAGTTGCGTTCACAAGAGCAAGAGGAGCAAGATAGACTCTGGAGACAATCGTCTAGACGGAGACTATCCAATTCGTTCAAGCCCTCACCTTGCTCTGTGCCGTCTTCGAAGGGGTCTCCGATCCAATTCGTGACCAGAAAGCAGTACGAAAGATCGCTCAGATCGCGACCGTCGACTCCGCCGCTCCAATCGCACCAAGAAAGCGAAGCTCAATCGGAGCCGTCGTCCTTTGCTTCGTCAGGTTCATTCACATTAGTCGGCGATTCCCGGCACACGAAGTGCGAGTATCGCAAGCCCACACCTCCGCCTCAGCCCGAGCGACCTCGTCAAGCGACTCCTGCGGCGCACGCTCCATCAAGCCCCGCCTCACTCTCGCTTGAGCCTCGTTGTTCGTCAGCACCAGCTCGACTTGAACGGGACCCTCCTTCGCCCGCTCAGTCGCTGTACTCAGAGCCGGAACCCGAGTTCTACCGCGACGCGTCGCAACGGTCCGAGCGATCAGTCCCGTCATCCCCTCACTCATCGCTCCACTCGCCTCGCTCGAACACTTCGCGCAGACGCGAGCCCATCGTCAACACCAGCCAACTCTCTCTTCGAAGGTTCCTGGGAGCCTCGCACAGATCGCCTGCAGGCCCCATCCTCGACGTCAGCTTCGTGCCCTCTGTCGAAGACCATCCCGGATCAGCCCCTCCGAGCTGGTGTTTGGGAAGATCGTCATTGCACTCGAGACGCTCGCACGACTCAGACCCTCCTCCTGGATACAGCCTCAGCCCACTTGATCGCTGGTCTTTCTGCCACGACGTCTCAGACTTCAGATCCTCATCGCCCTCCGACAGATCAGAGACAGACATCATGTCGTCAAGTATGAAGCGAAAGGTCGTCATCATGGGCGCGCCCAGTGTCGGTCAGTCCTAAACTCCGGAGAGAGCCGAGCCAAACTCTTCTTCCGTGTTGAAAGGGCTGACGAGGAACAGGCAAGACATCCCTTACACAGCAGTTCATCGCTCCGCCAACGTACACGGAGCAGTACTTCCCCACCATTGAGGCGACGAGCCATAAGATTGTCAACCACGACGGTATCGAGTACGACTGCGAAATAATCGACAGCGCGGGACAGGTGGGTCTGCGACCATGACTCATTTGGGTACAGGGCTGACTGGCAGGATGAGTACACGTTGTTCCCGTCCAAGTACGCCGTCGGCGTACACGGCTACGTCCTTGTTTACTCGATCAACTCGAAGCAGTCATTCGAGATGATCCAGACAGTGCACGACAAGATCCTCGACTTCGCCGGCCAAGAGAAGGTGCCGTGCGTGATCGTCGGTCAGAAGTGCGACTTGTCCGGAGAGAGGTGAGTTGGCTGCCCGTGTCCTCAATTACGGCGCTTAACATGCAGGCGCGTAACCAAGGCCGAGGGCGAAGCACTCGCCAAGAAGCTGCACGCCGGCTTCATCGAGAGCAGTGCGAGAAATAACGAGAATGTCGGTGAGTAATGCGGGTCACACTCGACCGGGATCTCGCTGACCCACCCAGGCAAGGCGTTCGATATCCTCCTGCAGGAGATGCAGAAGGAGTACAACCCCAAGCCCGAGAAGAAGAAGAAGGGGTGGTTCGGGTGGTAATGGCGACACCGGCCACGACCGTCTATCCCGCAGACCTTCTCCGCATCTCTCACGGACACTCACTCGCACACACGCTCGTCGCACTGCCTCTTCAGTCCCAGTCGGTCGACGCCACCCGGCGCGGCGCTTCAGGTCCATTATCTGGCCCGATACGCATCTAGCACCGGAGTATAATCATGTACATTAGTTCTCATTCCCATATTTCCTCTTCTTGCTTTCATCATCAGCCTCTCATGCAACGCTTTCAATACACCTCTAACTTACTGGAGCAATGCACACCACAGGTACACCCGGCGGCTTGACCGGGCCGGGGCCGGATAAACGGAGGAGACGCTGCCGGCGATGAGGTCACGTCGGATCTGAAAAACGGGAATCTGTCCTCGCCGAACGGGAATTGTTGTTACCGTTGGGTATTAGCTCGGCGCGACTTATAACGGGCGACACCCCGAGCTGATCCTCAAGAATCTGAACATCTTCTCATCTCTGTACATACCGCAAGAGTCAAGGACGATGTCTGACCGAGCTACGTTCGAGCCTACCGAGCATCCTCACCGCAGGTGTACGCTGTCCACATACCCTGCGTTCGTCTTGAAGCTGACCGCCGACCGCAGACAACCCGCTCATCGGGAAGCACGTGTTGGTCTCCCCTCACCGCACAAAGCGGCCCTGGAACGTGAGTCCATTCTCTACTCGACCATACCTCGTGCTGATACCGCTTGCAGGGACAGACGGAGGAGCCCGTGCTGGCTAAGTTGCCGGAACACGACCCGGCATGTTACCTCTGCCCTGGCAATGCCCGAAGTGGAGGCGAGCACAACCCGCCGTACGACACCACCTACGTGAGAACCGACAAGCCGCTGTCTGAGTGGTGTAGGGCGGCGCTGACACCCGCCAGACATTCACGAACGACTTCCCCGCGCTTCTGCCGGACGCGGTCCCCATTGTCCCGGAACAGGCCGGCACAGACCCGTCCATCTCTCAGCTGTTTGCTTCCGAACCTGTTCGAGGGCGATGCCGCGTCATCTGCTTCCACCCTCGCCACGACCTGACGCTCGCGCGGATGCAAGACGAGGATATCGTCAATGTCGTGAAGGAGTGGAAGCGGGTGTACGAGGAGGAAGGCGCCCTGCTCCGCCAGAAGCACGCAGAGGACGGGGACTCTGCCCCAGAGGGACAGGAGGAGGGCCACGTGCAGATCTTCGAGGTGAGTTCAGAGCAAGGGTTGTGAGAGAAAGTCGGGCTGATGGACAGAACCGAGGCTCAATGATGGGTGCCAGTGCTCCGCATCCCCACGGACAGGTGAGCACTCCACTGAAGGGGTAGAGATCAGCTGCTGACTTTTTCAGGTCTGGTCTCTCTCCTAGTAAGCCTGGTATACTGTCCTTCTTGTCTCAGAGAACCAGCGCTGACCAGCAGTGTGCCTGAAGAGCCCGCTTCTGAACTCGACAACCTCGCCCGCTTCGCGGCGAAGAACAAGGCGAGCGGCGCGCACCCTTGCGGACCAGGCGGCAAGCCCTGCCTGCTGTGCTCTTACGCTGCAGAGGAGGTCCAGCGCGGCGAACGTATCGTCGAGCAGGTCGGCGGCTGGGTCGCCGTCGTGCCCTTCTGGGCTACCTGGCCATTCGAGATCCTCCGTACGTCCCACCCCTCTGCAGCCGGGGAGGCGCTGATGGCCAGTGCTGCCTTTCAAGAGACATATCCCCTCGGTGTCGAACATGACCGACGAGGAGACGCGCGACCTGGCTACCATCCTAAGGCGGACGCTTGTGCGATACGACAACCTCTTCTCGTGTCCGTTCCCGTACTCGATGGGCCTGCACCAAGCCCCTTTGCCACCCAAAGACCCAGAAACGCATATTGCCCACACACACTTCCACTTCTACCCGCCGCTGCTCCGTAGCGCGAGCGTCAGGAAGTTCCTCGTCGGCTTCGAGATGATGGGCGAAGCACAGGTAAGCGGTAGCGCGTCCCTCGAGAGGATGTGGCTGACATAATACCTCAGCGCGATCTCACGCCCGAGCAGGCGGCCAAGCGGCTCAGGGATCTCAGCGATGTGCATTACACCCTTCAGACTAACCAGTAGGGTGCAGGATCTTTAGTCATTGCGAGCGAGTCGTACAGTACACTACTAAGTTATGCAAGCAGCTGCTCTTGCATATAACTAAGGTAGTGCATCGTGACTTGTGACCGTGGGAAAGCGACGGGTAAACAGCCGGTAAAGACAGGCGCGTGGGATGTTGTTGCTGGCACTATTTCAATCTGAACGAGCATTCGCAACCAGTAGATCGGCGCTCGAGCACCATGCTTGGTCGGACAAAGGGTCAGAGAGACCTCTTTGTGGTGTCGACACTGTTCAAGGTACTGCTCTACCCCGCTTAGTGAGTCAGAGGGGACCCAGCGCGCGCGGACTGAGCTCACCCCCGACAGCCGCAGCACGGACTTCGAGGTATGTCCTGCGGAGAGGTCTGACATCGACCGTCGGGCCTCTGAGAAGCGCGAAGACACCTCGCTGATTGTTCAGGTTCACCGTAACTGGCTGGCTATAACACATAACCTGCCGCTCAAGCAATGGTATTTCGACGTCGGTGCCCTTCGCTGGACCCAGGGATTGAGCTGACGGGCCTCGCAGACCACCTCAGAATGGAGTATGCCCCTCCAAGTATCCTGTCATAAAGAAAACGTGCTGACCCACAGCGCTCGACTATCCGCCGTTCTTCGCGTACTTCTCGTACTTTCTCACCGTGCCGGCCAAGCTGCTCCCTGCGCGGATATCCCGGCACATTCTCGAGCTGTCGAGCGTACCGGTGGAAGGATGGGACGTCACGGGATACATGCGTACGAGCGTACTTGTCACAGAGCTCGTGCTCGTCTGGGCTGCCCTTCGGTGAGTTCGCCTCATGTACACACAAGATGTGTCATTGACGTGCGCAGAATGGCCAGAGGATCTTCTGAGCCGGCGACCGCTCAGGTCGTGTCACTGGCGATGGCGCTGCACCCGGGATTCATCATCCTGGACTCGCTACACTTCCAGTACAACGGATTCTTGTTTGGTCTGCTGCTTCTCAGCCTCGCCGGAGCCAAAGAAGTAAGTCCTGAGGTATGGCAAAGGCGATGGTGGGCTTACTGTGCGCGCAGCGGAAGCCTTTGACTTGTGCTGCCTACTTTGCTGCTTTACTCAACTTCAAGTAAGCCTGCACAGCCCGCCCGTCTGGCGGGGTGCTAATTTCACAGGCATATCTACGTGTACCTCGCTCCAGCCTGGTTTGTCTACCTGTTCAGGGCGTACTGCATGCCCCCATCCGCCGGTAAGCTCCCAGCGGCGCCGGAGAGCACGTCTCGCTGACAGTGTAGGACTATCGATCAAGCTTGCTCCGCTCGTGCGGATCGGAGCTGTGACACTGTCGGTCTTCGCTCTCTCCCTGGCGCCGTCTATCTACTACGGGCAAATACCCCAGCTCCTGTCCCGGCTGTTCCCCTTCACTCGAGGTCTCAACCACGCCTATTGGGCGCCAAAGTCAGTGCAGCCCGTGCACGAGAATGTGATCCCGGACTGACTTGATTCAGTGCCTGGGCAGGAGTCACTCTACTTGACCGGATACTCCTCAAACGTCAGTCCCACACGCGTCACGCCCCTGTTCTTACTGACCCTTCGCAGTGACGGGTCGACTCGGGTACGACTTGCCAGTCGACTCGGCTGGAGTCGCCTCTACATCGCGAGGGCTGGTCGGGGACACGTTCTTCGCCGTTTTACCCAACATCAAACCCATCCACTGCTTCATCCTCACTGGCCTGACTCAAATCGTGAGTTCTGGTAATGACTGCCTGGCGCAGACACTGACAGCCCAGGTCCAGCTGGTCCCGCTGTGGAGACGGCCAACGTACCGCAGCTTTGTCCAGGCCGTCGCGGCATGCGGGTTCAGCAGCTTCATGTTCGGCTGGCACGTGCACGAGAAAGCTGTCATGCTCATCCTCGTTCCTCTGAGGTGGGTTGCTCGCTCCGGATGAGGCGTGGTCACCGCTAACATAGGGATAGCCTCCTGGCGGCACACGACTGGAACAGCTACCAGGCGTTTGTGGTAGCGAGCGTGTCAGGGATCATTGGACTCTTCCCATTGCTGTTCAAGGCGGCTGGCAAGTAACGCGCAATTATGTGTGTCTGTTTGGTGCTGATCATGCAGAAACACCCATCAAGTTTGGGTGTTCGCTCATCTGGCTCACGCTGGTCTGCTCAACGCTTCGCAAAGCCGTGTCTAGGTGGGATCCTGGCGAAGAGCTTGCACTGACTCTACAGACCAGAACCGACCGTGGTTAACTTCCTCGCGGACGGTCTACAGAAGGTGTACCTCATGAGCGCGATCCCGCTCCTCGTATTCACGTCGGCCATCCACCCCGCGTTGACGCTGTCTGGCCGCCTGTCCGCAGACTCGGCCTTCCTGCCACTTATGATGACGAGCGTATGGTGTTCTCTGGGGCTGTGGCTGGCCTGGGCACGTCTGCTTTCCACCCTATTCACCGAGCCCAAGGGCCCAGAAGTCAAAGTCGAATAGATGCAGATGCAGTTGTCAACAAAGATGCCGGCATGGTGCCTGAACCGAAAGTCCAGTCAACCGGTTCACTCATGTTCGCGATCGGAACAAAGCGCGTTCGGCGCGTTTGGTACACCATGATCAGAGAGGGGACACCCAGCTCGTCCCCAGACGTCATACCTATATCCCCACCGCCTAACAGACATGCCTCCTCCTCGCGCGCATCCGGGAGCAGACCCTTGCAGCGGCTCAGCACGCCAGACTCATCGCCCTCCCGCTCGGCCGCCACGAGCGCTGTCATCGACTTGATGGAGAGAACAAGGCCAAGCCCCCGACGGTCGCCGAGACAGCACTCGTCTGTCTCGATACCGCGTCCTAGAGAGTTCTCGCCCACGCCAGAGCTCAAGGCCAAGATGGCCAAACACGTCAAGGCGTACGAGGACAAAGTCGAGGTGCAGGGAGGGAAGCGGAAAGCGCGAGAGCACGATGTCCAATCAGAGCGCGATCGGATGGGCAAGCTCTCCAGAGCGGCAGTCACCGAGCGCATGGCGCGTCTACCACTTGACGCAGGGGGTCGCGGCTGATGCAGCCGCAGATCAACACGCTCGGGAAGGACATGAATCCCATCACCAACTCAGACTTGTACTCCCGAACAGATCACTTCGTGTCTGCGTCGACGGGACACCAGCAGTCGAATCGCGGCGGAGGCAGCGGAGGAGCCGCGACGTACTGGGAAGTCAGGATGGCCAAGACGGCGGATCAGGCGCGGGGAAAGGTGGGTTTGCGTTTCGTGGTGTGCAAACCGCATGAACGGGTTGCGAATGGGTTGCGCCTCAAGCGGCTGAACCAGCGATCGGTCGAGTGGTCAGAATTGGCTGACACCATCACATAGGAGTCCGACCTGTTCAAGGGCTGTGTGTTCTACATCAACGGAAGCACGGGTCCACGCGTGTCGAACCTGCAAGCGCAGCACATGATCACCCAGAACGGGGGCCGCTTCTCGTGTGTCCTCTTGAGCCTGTTTAAGGCATTCGGTCTGACCAGAACAGACCTCTACACAGCAGCTCGTGTACCCACATCATCGCGTCTGGTGGCCTGAGCGGCACCAAGACGCAGAAGTGGATTGATGGGCAAGCCGGCCGAGGGACGTCGAAGCGCACTAAAGTCATCCGCATAGACTGTGCGTCTCGCAAGTGGGGGCGTCGATCGAGCTGATGCAGCTCAGGGCTCTTAGACTGTGTAGAGAAAGGCGTCAGACTTCCAGAGACTAGCTACTCCGTCATCTCAGATCCCGTACGTCGGCCAAGTTCTTCGGCGAGACGATTCAGCTCCTGACACCGCTAGTCACAACACAACTTGTTCACGTCTTTCGGCGTCAAGCCGAAGGATATCTCAGCAATACCGTCCAAGAAGGAATAAACGGCATTGATCCGCAACGCCGAGCTGGCCTCACACATATCCCGGCAATCGTCCCCGTATCGGAGTCCCCATTGTTGTACCTCTGTATTGGTGTCACGAGCATAGTCTGCTGCCCAGTCTAACCCGCATGGAGCGAGAAAGGTTTGACAATATATCACATGGTACCGCTAATAATACTACAAGAAACTCAGTCCCTTTGGGACTGGTGACTCTACTCGCTGTCCTCTTCTTCGTCGTCGTAATCCCGCACTTTTCTGCGCTTATCTCGCGCCGCGTCCCGCTCGTCTTCGTCCTCCTCCTCCTCGTCCTCATCTTCTGGAATCGCTGCTGTGAACTTTGCTGCTCGTGCGTCTTCCGAACCACTGCGACGGGCCCTTGGCGCGCCGTCCTCGTCTGAGTCCCGACGCTCCTCGTCGTCGTCCTCGTTGTCGCTGGATGCTGGTCGGGCGGACTTGGATGACATGTTCATCTTGACGCCGCCGCCGTATCCGTGATCAAACGCGTGAGGACCTCTGTTGACTGGTCTGCAAAGTGTCAGCGCTGCGAAGCCGCCGTGACGATTGTGAGGGCTTACCTCGCCTTGACGGGCTGTTTTAACCGTGCTTCCTCGCAGGCGTCGACCCAGCTAGACGCGGTCAGTATATGTCGCCCGGGGACTGTATGGACTTACTCGGCGTAGATATCCACGGCGTGAGACAAAGCTGTTGGGTTAGCCGATGGACCACGGACAAAGCTCCGAACCGCTCACTGTTGATAGGTGTGCTGAAGGTCTGCCCGCAGCTCTTGCAGCTCAAGCTACCGAACATGGTTGACTTGTCCCTACAGCTCGTCAGCCTCGGTCCGCGGGTCGCTGTCACCCGCCCGACTAACATCTTGACCGTGACGGCCTTCTCGTGATGGCAGAAGAGACATTTGAATGCTGTTGCTGCCGTATGTGAGCTGCAGGTCCTGCTCGGAGACGGCTGGACCTACAAAGAACGATCTTTGGCTTGGTGATCGCCTTGGTAGAGGACTTGCGCTTGCCCATGTTGAGTGTGACAATGTAGAACAAGAGTTTCAAGAACGAGAATGAGACTGGAGCGCTGTATAAATATATACCGGGGATGGCTTACCACCAATTCAGTCGAGTCGAGATGCGAGTCATCGATCACGTGACTTGACTCGCGCGCTGGCGTCAACGTCTCGCTCGGTTCGTCCATCGTCACTTCGCACTCCGACCTACATACAATACATAGCTGTCGACCTCATCTGTAGTACAAGCATGGAGGAGATTGGGATCACGTCAAACTTCGAGGTAGGTCCATTTGAAAGATCCTAGCCGCATGTGCAAGCGTGCATGCGGCTGGTCGCTGGCTTTGTAAACCTACCCAGCTGACATCACTTCAGGAGCGCCCCAGCGCGGTTCAGGAAGCCCACAAGCAGGCCTTGTTCGGCGCTACTCTCGTCCCTGATGAGGAGCTCTACCGGACATGGAAGAAGCTCGAGGCGCATCGCGAGTTTCTAGAACTGCAGGAGGTAGGTCAGAGCTCCCCACCCTGCATTCAAGGCACCATTCCTTGGGATAGACATCCCGCAATGGAATGGACCTGTGGTAGTCTGGCCCGCCAACAGTATCTAACGAGCTGCAGGAGTACATCCGCGATGAGACGCTCAACCTACGGAGAGAGCTGCTTCGCGCACAGGAGGAAGTCAAGCGGATACAGGCTGTGCCGCTCGTGATCGGACAGTTCCTCGAGGCCGTCGATGAGAAGCGGGGCATTGTTGGCAGTACGACCGGTCAGTCCATGTTCGCGCGGTGTTCAAGGGCATACCTTCACCCATTCCGCGGGACTGACGACTGCAGGCCAGAACTACGTTGTTCGGATCTTATCCACTCTGGACCGGGAGCTGCTCAAGCCATCTGCATCGGTCGCTCTGCACCGCCACTCCAACGCCCTGGTCGACATTCTCCCGCCGGAGGCCGACTCGTCCATCTCTATGCTCGGATCGGACGAGAAGCCCGATGTCAAGTACAGCGATATCGGAGGCATGGATATGCAGAAGCAGGAGATCAGAGAGGCGGTCGAGCTCCCCCTCGTTCAGGTCAGTCATTTGGGAGGCGGTTATCGACTCGAAGCTGCCGGCAGCTTCGGGTGTCTGATGCTCAAACTCAGATGCTGACGTAGCAGATGGACCTATACCGCAAGATTGGTATCGACCCACCTCGAGGTGTTCTGCTGTACGGTCCGCCTGGTGAGTTTTCTGCCGATCGCACTCCCGAGTGATGTGCTGATGTCTAGGTACCGGAAAGACCATGCTGGTCAAGGCCGTTGCCAACGCGACCACCGCATCTTTCATTCGAGTCGTCGGATCAGAGTTTGTGCAGAAGTATCTCGGAGAGGTAAGCCTTCGGCGCGTTTCCACTTCAGTTCGCAGTGGCTGACGACCAGGGCCCCCGAATGGTTCGAGACGTCTTTCGCTTAGCGCGCGAAAACTCGCCCTCGATCATCTTCATCGACGAAGTCGACGCTATCGCCACCAAGCGATTCGATGCGCAGACCGGTTCGGACCGAGAAGTCCAGCGTATCCTGCTCGAGCTTCTCAACCAAATGGACGGTTTCGACCAGACTACCAATGTCAAGGTAGGCTTGACGATCCTGCATATTACATTGGTACTAACGCGAACAGGTCATCATGGCTACGAACCGACAGGACACGCTTGACCCCGCGCTTCTGCGTCCCGGACGTCTCGACCGAAAGATCGAGTTCCCCACGCCGAACAGGCGAGAGAGGCGTCTCATTTTCCAGACGGTCACGAGCAAAATGAACCTCGGGCCTGATGTCGACCTTGAGGACTGTACGTGCAGCCGACTTCAGCCGTACTGCTAGGAACCGTGCTGATACCCGACAGACGTCTCTCGGCCTGATCAGCTCAGCTCCGCTCAGATTGCGTCAATCTGCCAGGCGGCCGGTCTGCAAGGTATGTCTCCATCTTCACGCCCTCTCAGGCATGCATAAACTGACTTCTGACTCAGCTGTCCGCAAGAACCGATATGTTATCCTCCCCATCGACTTCGAGGAAGCCTGGAAGGTAAGAGCCACGAATGCCACAATCCCTTACGACACCCTAATCCCGTCAAATTACCGCCTGCTTCGGCTGGCAATATATTTGGCGGGCACCATTTGTTCTGTTGCTGACTTGTCTCTTAGTCTGTTGTTAGGACGAAAGACGAGACTCATGAGTTCTGTAAGTGTCCAAGCCGACAAGAGGTCAACTCGGTGCTGACCTGCTCACCAGACCGATGATCACGCAGTTGTTCTCTTTGTGAGTCACTCATTCAACCTCCCCAGAGGGCTGTCCTAACCCGCGAACAGATGCATGGTTTTCCGTCCGATCACCCTCGACCCACCCCAGTACTGACCTACTGCCTCGGCCTGCTTCTGCCCCCAATGCCCCACTGCCCTAAATCGCGCTCACCAACGTACATTGCGCCCACCCTCACCCCGGTGACCGCGTTCCACCGTTCACCGAGCCAGATCGTCCCCGGCGTTCATTTGCTATCCCCTCGCAGTCGCTCGTCGACGCAGTCACGCTGGGGATACTTCACAGACGTCGGACAACTAATTGCTTAGGCAGAAGATAACACGGCATGATACGCGGGACGTCCGGGGCGCCCTGGCTCGACTTCAAGGCGGGAATCTTGGCGTCCCGCTTGTGATGCTGCGGACTCTTCGGCCGACGTTTGAGAAGGAGGAGGCGTCGATTGGAAAGGCGACAAGCAACGCGGGAGGCGACGCGGTTTTGGTCCTCGGTGACTCTGCGACCTCCCCATCCCCATTACCCCTGCATCCTTTTCCCCTCTCCTCCCTTCCTTCACGGTGTCTACACTCTGCGAGCGAAAGAATTATCCACTTCGTGAGCGATTTTCTCGACACCCAGAGCAACATCCTGGCGCCTCCCTCGCAAGGGGAGGATGTCCGCCCCTGCTACTCACCGGCGCGGCCAGTTTTGTGCCGTGACCGGTCCATTTTTTGGGGGGACACCTGCACCTGTGCAGCATGGATACTCTTTCTGTCGATACTCTTGTCATGCATTATTGAGCGCTCTCAAACGTTGTGCTGCCTGGATTACACACCACTTGTTGACTGGTCGGATCCGGAGTGCTGGAACAAGGGACGGATCCGCGCAATGGATTGCCGCCTCCGCCTCCACCGGTTCAACCGAGGCACGTTCCATGCCGGACGATGGTCATGTCACCAGTCTCATTCTGCTTTATCCTCACTTGCATCTCATTGCTTGTCATCTGTGCACGCCTACGACCAGATCTGACCTCACTGAGTCGATCAAGCTGGCCACCTCACCGGAAATCGTCTCAATCTAGGACTCCCCCACGGCAATCCCCTTCCTACTGTACACCGGACGATCACCTTCCTGTTGTACTCGCCACCTACGGTTAATAAACGTCGACGAGCACGCGCAGCTAGCTCGCCTGTAACGCAGCAAGCACACATCCCGAGGCCATCTTCCTCGGGTCTGTGTGTTCTCCAGCTGCACCTCGCTCGCTCGACAGTCTAGGTCGAGCGGGCAGATCTCTCCGCGGCGAATGCCAAATCTCCACGTTCATTACTACCATGGAAACGTCAAGGCTTTCCGGCAGGAGCTGGACGGGACGGCCACCAGCGCCAATGGCGGCGGCGGTGGTGGTGCAGGAGGAACGGGCGGCGGCAGTAGCTTCAAGCCTGGAAGTTCCGGTGGCAAGAGCTGGTCCATGAGCGGTCTGAGCCAGGCGCCTGTCAAGGGCGACCCGAACGAGCGGGACCACCTGGGACGGACGTGAGTCTCACGGATAGGGCGTTGGTGGTGGGAACAGGGCTTACGGTTTGTAAAGAGTGCTGCACTTGACGGCGAGCTCGCGGACGCAGCAAGCGTACAACTTCTTCTCCATCCTGCTTCGCAATCCGAACATCTCGGTCAATCTACAAGATCACGAGTCGGGCTACACGGCGCTTCATAGGGCACTGTTCGTCGGCAACCTGCGGGCTGCGAGGGACTTGCTGCTCAGGGGCGATATTGATCCGTCTATCAAGGATTGGGAGGGCATGACGGCTTATGACCTGTACAACGGGACTGTCGATGGTGTCAGTGTCATCCGCTGAGATGCGCGGCTGGGCTGATGGAGCAGACCAATCCCACGCATGAGATCGAAGGAACAGATCTATACACTTGGGGCGTGAACCGTGAGCTTTGGGTCTTGGGCGGACGAGCGATCCTCTGCTGATCTGTGGCGACAGGCAACTTGACGCTTGGGACGGGAGACAGCTCAGACAAAGCGTTCCCAGATCGGGTCAACCTGTTGACGCAAAATCAAGTCAGCGGCCGACCAGATCCGACTCAGAAGTTCAACCATGTGGGCGTCAAGGACGTCGTGATGGCCAAATTGCATACCGGCGCTGTCACAACCGAGCCAAGGGGCAACCTTAGTGTCTGCGGGTTTGGCAGTAATGGCAGGTCAGTCCGCCTGAGTACTGTTACACGACGTCTCCCTGACCAGGTGTGCAGACTTGGCAAGACGATCCACTCGCAACTGGCGATGCTGCCAATGAGCGATTTCCCACACAGCGTCACTGGCATCGCTTTGGGCCAGGATCACACTCTGGCCGTCACGTCCGGCGGATATGTCCTCTCGTGGGGCAACAACCGATTTTCACAGCTGGGCTATGCTTTCGAGCCGGCGGAGAAAGCGGTCGGAGCCGCTGCGCTGGGCAAAGATGAGCAGGAGATCCAGGTCTCCCCGAAGAGGATCGTCGGGTCTTTGAAGAAGGAGTTTGTGTTCGGAGTGGCCGCTGGACGAATGAGCAGCGCGTGCTGGACAGCCGATTCGTTGTACACATGGGGGACGAACGCTGGCCATCTTGGTGAGTCCTCGAGCAACTCTGAGCGGAGATCGGAAGTAACGATCGAATAGGCTATGACAAGGCGGCCAACCCCGTTCAAGTTCAGCCTCGTAAGGTCACTGGCATGACGCAGCCGGTCATCGATGTCGCCATCACCGTGAGTCCATCCCGGAGTTCCTTGCACTGCCGGCTGAACACTCAGGACTATGCCATGGTTTGCTTACTGGACACGTTTGAAGTTGTGTGTTTCCATCATGATACCTCGTTCAAGATCAGGTTAGCAGCCCATAAACCGAGCCCGCAAAGACATGAGGAGCTGACCTAGCAGCTTCTCGACACCGAAGATGATGGCTGAGGTCCCATTCCGCCCACCGCAGTCAACGCTCCGCCCGATGATCAAGAAGGTCACCAGCTGCGGATCGGGTTTCGCCGCGCTATCGTCCATCGGAGACGTCTTCACGTTTTCGTTGCCGAACCCGCTCGAAGACATCTCCAAAGACGCCCGGGACAGGCATGTCAACGTCAAGCCGCAGTTGATCTGGGCGCTCAGGAAAGGCTTTACCGCTGTCAAGGTGGGTCGCATCCGTTCCTGAGGTGGCAAGACTAACCCTACAGGACGTCGCCCTCGGCCTCGACGGCACAGTGATCATCTGCACCGGCTCGGGACATGTATTCGTCCGGTCAAGAGTCAAGGCCGGCGCCGGACAGCTCAAGTTCCGCCGCATACCATATCTCCAACGAGTCATCAAGGTCGCATGTAACGAGTCTGGCGCGTTCGCTGCCATCCGGGTCGATGCTCGACCAAAGCCAATACCGCTCACCGGCAAAACGCTGGCGGAAGACCTCTTTGGCCTGCAGCCCCACTTTAGACGGTTTGGATCGCAAATGAACGCGGAGGATTGGGCGCGTGCCCATGCTGCCAAAGCGAAGGCGCAGGAAGACGACGAGGACGAGAGCTACTCGTCTGTCGCCAAGGACATCGCTGTCGCGCTGCAACTTTGCGCCATCATCAGCCGGTGGAAAGCGACCAGCGAGGACTCGCTCTTCTCGTGGAGTGATCCATTAGCCGGGAGCGACTTGACCATTGTCGTCAAGGACACGGCTATCCCCGCTCACAGCGTGATCATCGCTGCTCGCGCGCCGGCACTCGGCCGCCTGCTCAAGTCGAACGACAAGGTCGACCGGTTCTCAAGAGGGAAAGCGGATCCGTTGCGGATCACCGTGCAGGCGTGTCATCCGATGGTCGTCCTCCTCCTTCTGCAGTACATTTACTCGGACGAGATCGCAGCGATCTGGGACATTCGCGTCACACGTGCGATGCAGGAGAAGTACGCCGACCTCAAGCTGCCGTTCGCACAGATCAAGGCCGATCTGAAGGCCCTTTCCGACATCCTCGACTTGTCGCCTCTCGCAAGAGTCCTCGATGCGACGGCCAAACAGCCCATCGCAACCGCGACCCTGGCCAGAGACGTGGAAGCGTTCTTCGCGGAGACACACGGCGCTCCCGGCGTGGCTGCGGCAGCAGCCGGCTGTGACGTCGCTCTGGTTCTTGCGGATCGGACGGTCCACTGCTCCTCAGCGATCTTGCGGGCACGGTGTCCCTTCTTCGAGGCGATGTTTGCCGACCCGGACTGGACGGCCGAGCGCGATCAAGATGGTGTGGTGAAGATCAAGATGGAACATCTCAGGTGGAAGCCCATGAACATGGTGTTCAAGTACATCCACGCTTGTGCAGAGGACAACCTCTTTGACTACATGCGTGAGTCAAGAGTCGAGACCAGCCCTCGCATCTGTGCTGAAGCGGGTAGATCAGGAAACTCTGGATGACTTCCTTGACTTCGTGTTCGAGGTCCTTGCGGCAGCTGTAAGCTCGTAGCCTCGAGTCCCGGGACACAGCTGATAAGGCAGACGGAGCTGCTCCTTGATCGACTAGTGCTGGTCTGCTCGCGAACCGTGATCAAGCACTGCAACGCCTACAATGCAGCGGCGCTAGCATGCGAAGCCAACTTCTACCAAGCCACACATCTCAAGCTCAGCATCTTCGACTACATCATCGCTTCCATGGAGACGATGCTTGAGAGTGGCTTGCTTGACGACATGGACGACGAGACGCTTGCCGAGCTGAGCAAGACCATCGAGCAGAAGCAGAACAAGAAGCTATGGGTGTCACGGAGTCAAGCGCTAGTGCAGACCGCCATGGTCAAGCACAAAGACTGGCTCTCTCAGCAGGACATCCCGGTGCCGCGCGTCAGGCAGCCATGGAGGTGGAAGCCGAGGGAGGTCCCGCTGGCGTCGATGGCGACGGCTTCCTCGAAGGGCAAGGGCAAGGCGTCGGTCGCTACGAGACCACCACCGCTTGCACAGGGCGGTAGTCCTCGAGTGGGTGTATCTTCCGGTGATACCGCTGCAGACGACATATTCCAGATGGACGACGACGTCTCCTCGCCCCCGGCCACTGTGACGTTGTCGACCCCAGCCCGGTCAAGGCCTGTGACGCCGCTGGATCTATCCTACCCCCGCAGCGGCCCAGTCTGGAAATCCGCCGCGGTTGAAGCAGCGAAGTGAGCGTTTATTAGGAGAGTTGACCCTGCGTTTGCTGACGGCTCCAGGGTGGATTTGCGAAGTATCATGGCGGAGACGCAGTCGAATACGACTCCTACTCGACCGCCAACGGCCCCGAGGACGGCGACCTCCATGTCCGGCAGACCGGTTCCCGGATCGGGGTCACCACTACTTACACCTGCGCGGCCACCGGGCAGTGTCGGTCGTCAACCTTCGGCGTCAGCAACGGGGTCGGCATCCGCACCCTGGCGGACAGTCGAGCCTCCTCGAACCAACTCATTCTCCGCCGTCCAGAGCCAGCAGGCCTCAACACCGCCTAAGACAGCTTCGGGAGCTCGGGTTGCGGGCCAGCAGACTCCTGCGGCACCCGCTCCTGCTCCGTCACGCTCCGCCTCGAGCAACAAGGTCATCACCCCAGTCAAGCTACCAGCAGGTGCCGCACTGCCTCGCCGGACCAGCGGTCCCGTATGGAGCGCCAGCGCTGCCACCCCTTTCGCTCCACCGCCATCATACACTTCTCCCGCCGGTCCTGGGCCGTCTACCTCACCAAGTCAGGCGTTCTCGCTCCTTGCGATTCAGCAGGAAGAGAGAGACTACGCGGATCGGCAGGTCAGGAAACCGGTCAAGAGCCTAGCGGATATCCAGCGGGAAGAGCGCGAGGCGCAGACAGCTCGCGATCAAGAGGACGAGTTCATGCGATGGTGGCAGGAAGAAGAGGCTCGAGTCGCTCGCGAGAGCGGCGCAAGCGGCACCAATGGGACTGATGCCGGAGGCAGCAACGGAGGCGGCGGGGCGCGGGGAAGAGGTCGAGGGCGTGGCGGGCCTAGGCGCGCAACAGGCAGAGGTAGAGGCGGAGCCAGGGGCGGCGGTGGTGGTAGTGGCGGAGGGGGAGGAGGACAGTCTTCAGCTAATCCCAATCACGGTCAGGGCCAGGGCCAGCAGCCGAAGACGCCCAAAAAGACGCCTCAGAAGAGTGGTCTGGGCCGGATCGATGATTGAACATGATGCATCTCGTGCGCTAATACCGGGTCGACGATAGGTCATTGTTGATGATATATTGGAAACATTCTGTACAGAGCCTTGTCATTGTTCTCCATTGTGGATTCACCCTTTCGGAATCTTGGTCATATGCTTCATAGCTTGAAGCCGCAGCATTGACGTCTCTCTCCAGCCTCCAGGTCGGCGATGGAGCAGATGCGACGGAAGAGACGACGATAACGAGGACGGCAACGTGCCTGAGTCCGGTCCTCTCCTCCTTTACGAGATATTTATTTGGTTCCCTGGCCACTTCCGATGGCCTTTTCCGCCTCACTTGTTCATCTGTGTTAACCTGCTCTCATTATGTCTGTGGCCAAAGAAGGTATCCACAAATGGCAAGGGCAGATGGTCTTCGGCGTGCGTAAGGGCAATCGGATACTTGTCTGCCGCCAGGTGGACTTGGTGAACCCGGAGGACTGGTCGGTGAGCACCCCCTTCCCAACAAGGAAGGAAACGGCATCACTGACCCTTCAGGACATAGCCAACTGGCTCGGGGCTTTTGGCGCAATCAAAGCCCCTGCAGTGCAGGAGAAGATCAACGACATGCTCGAGAAAATGTACAAGTCGCCAAGCGACTTTGCTACGGCGCATTGCGGTGAAAGCGAGGATGGCAAGTCGCGAGCCAGCTTGTGGACAATTCCTTACTTCGTCCGGCTCATGTTCCGTGACAGATCGCTGCGATAATTGCAAAAAGATGGACGGAAAGTCCGGAAGGTTCTTCGAATCCGGGTGGTTCGAATGCGTGGTCCCGGTGATCCTTGTGAACGAGCGCCTTTGGGCGATCGGCATGTAAGTACTCAGTCGCCGACCTCTCTCCGCCCCAACGACGGCGACCTACCTCGATGAGCTCATAGAGTCTAGGTGCATAGCATGCTTCATTCGAGGACTGTCGTGCAGTATCTGTCTAAACTCGAAAACGGGTCAGACCCCTGCCCTCACCGTGACGAGCCGCTACAGGCAGGAGAAGCTGGAGGAACTGCAGGAGCTGGCCGCAAAAGCCCTTGATCAGACACGGTCGGCCCAGTTCTTTACCGATTACGAGAGGCAAGCCTTTGCCAAACAAGTTCTCGATTTCACAGAGATCCTGGAGGAGGTGAACGACTGCAGGCCTTGCGTAGCGAATGTCATGCTGATGAATGTTAGGACCTGAACTCCGCCAAGGTTGTTCGTGCAGGGCGCACCGCTTCAAGTGCAGCAACATCCTTCAGATCGCCTCGCGCTTCACGAGCTGACAGTACCACGCCGAGCGCGTTCGCCTCCTCCAGAAGCGCGGATACCGATGGCGACCTCGAGTGAAGGCCGGGACCAGTACGCGGTCAACGCCCGCATAAAGAAGGCAGAGGGGCGAGGGCGAAGGCGAGGGCGGGGCGAATGCGAGACGGGAGAGAATGAGGAGTATGAACAAGCCTGCGGGACTTTCACTGTACACAGCATGCATCTCAGCGAACAACTGCCAGAGTTCGAGAGTCGATCATCAGAGTCTGATTGTCAGGCTCGCGTGGAGGACTCGCTCTTTGGAGTCTAGACGAATTGACGTCGAGGATTGGTGTCATGATTGTGGGAGGGCCCGATGCGGGCCCTGGATGAGGTATGTAGAAGTCGCACGTAATCACAACAATAGGCAGCCCTTCCTTTGGCACTGCATTTTTTTCCTCGTTCAAGGGTGGTGACTCATGCTGTCTTCCCGGACGCCTACAGGATGGACAAGTACAGCTCTCGACACGTGCTGCACCGGTACATACCTGCCGGCTCGCCTCCTCGAACTCGAAGCCTGCGATCTTTATTTACCCGGCTCGCACCGCTCGCACCGCCGATCAGATGGCGCTGAACCGAGTCCTCTTCCACTACGTGACGCCTCGCGAGCACTCCCCCCAGTGGGCACTTGGGGCTGAGAAGTCGATGTATGTCACCAACGTGGAGCGGATATATGTGGGGGATGGCGCTGAGGTGGGATTTGTGGCGCAGATTGCGTCGGATGTGGACCTGCACTGTAAGTTCTTTCGACATGACTGGGCCGGAGGTTCGCCCATCTACCACGTACCGGAAACGCAGCCAATTATCTGGCACGTGCGTATCACCCATGGTCATCCGCCCAAACACTTGAGGCGAATCACGCCTGAGCTCTTGAGGCTCGGAATGAACACGGTGTCAGGCGTTCAATATTCCAGCTCGGCGCACATCACTCGCGAGGTCCTGATAGACGCTGTCGACACCGGAAACGATGAACTCGGTCAAGAGTTCCTCGCGCGCATCGGTGGACCCGTCTGGTTGAAAGGCCACGAATGGTTTCTGCGAGACTTCATCTGCAGCGGATCAGGACGATGGCACCTGCTGTCGCATGTTCCGCCCAGCATCCATCTCCTCCTCGCGGACAAGAACGAGACCGCTCAATGCGATCATGTGGCATGCGTGTATCACGACACCATCCGCGGCCACGGTCCATGGTTGCTCACTTCAAGGTACAACACCAATCCGCTGCGCCACTTTTCGAGTTATATCAGCGCTCTCGGCGGCACCATGCCCAAGATCGCGTTCTCAATCACGATCCCGGCTGACCGCAGCGGAGAATGGCGGCAAGACTATCGGCTGCCCCGCCGCTACCTGTCCGAGACCCTCCGCTTGCGCAGTGCCGATCTTTTGCTGTCCCGCTCTCGAGCGCTGGGCCCCTAGGCCCCGGCGGTCCGTCGGCATGATCCTGTCGACACGGTCTTCTTTCTCGCACGGACTGTTCAACACGAGAAGGAACGCTCGCACTCGTCCACGTTGTTGCGCCAGATCATGTCGTTCCTCCACGATCCGTGTCCCGGAGTCAACACGGACTGGTGCAACGTCGGTCATCTCGAGATTCACTACGAGGTCTCCCGGAGCTACTCCATACCTATTCAGGATCGACATCACTCCATGGGATGGGAACGCCTGAGGCATCATGCCAGACTGGTAGCGCCACCGGGAAGAGCAATCCTATCGGCATGCATCAATCCGGGCGTCTGGAGCAAGCAGACTGAAGATATCCTGTTCTTCGGCCAATTCTGCTACGTCCAGGGCTTCTACAAGCGTCAGGTGGACGAGGAGGACGAATTCGTTGAGGACGACAGCGACGCAGCCGTTATCGCAGACGAGGATGTCGGAGCTCTCACTACCGTCGACCCGCATACCGACACTCGGCGACCCGACAGACGGTGGACATGTCCCGACAGCGAGGCGATGAGGACCCACCTGAGCTACCTCGAGGCGTTGCAGCTAGGAGGGCGCATCTATGGCCAAACGGACCATTACCTCCGATGCTGGCTTCTCTCCGGCAGCGGTTTCGAGCCCTTTCGACAGTCATTCGAACGATTGGCCGAGGCGCAAGGGTGTCAGCCCGCCCTCATCCTTTCGAGGGCCTCGGAACGTCCCACGCGGAGCGAGTCGGCTCCGAACCCTTTTCTGGCGAAGCAACACGACTTTGTCTGGCAGGTTTTGCCTCACGAGCCGTTGACGGTCGACAAGATCATGATGGACCCAGTGTGCTCGACACGAAGCTATTGACAAAATTTCATGTGGACATGGGGCTGCTACATGACATAATGGCTACTGAAGTACAGTCCTCGGCCATATTTCATCGGTACACCGACCACCTAATTACCATGGGAGGTGTACCGATGATTTGTGGCGGGACCCTGTATGGCTGCTGAAGAGGGTGAATCGGTTCTGCCCTAATGGTGTTGTATCCGATGCGCCGCACCATGTTGACGAAAAGAGCCGCTCGGAAGGCGATATCACCGAAAGCGGCGAAGCCCGACTCTTCCATCAACTCGCGGGCGAGATCGAGATGCGACACAGGATGACCCATCGTCAAGCCCGCCCAGACGGCTCCGAACAGCTCCTTGTCGCTCTGGTAAACTCGCCTGGGAAAGGGGATCCGCGTATTGAACTGGCATGAATCATCAGCACCAAATCGGCGCACGCAAAACGTAACGCAGATGCTCACCAGGGGTCTTCCCTTGTAGTAGACGACGGCGTTATATTTCAACCAGCCCGCGGGGCCCTTGCCAGGGAAATTAGTAACCCACGCCCGGCCATCAAATGCAGGCTCTTGGTGCCAGCCAGGCGCGAAATGGGTAAAGCCGAGATCGAGCCATGGGAACGGCTCGCGAGAATGAGAATGGCGATCGTGACTGTACTTGATCACCGTTCTGCTCGCTTGTATCAGTGATGTTTCGTATCACTCATCCAACTCACGCAGGGTGTGTAGCCCAGAAGCGCACCATAATGTCCCAGCCCCGCTGACCCAGGCGTGCTTGGCCCTCGAGGCCCACCTCACACCATCGGTCCCACTTGGCCGGATACGAATGCAGTCCAGTCTCCTCGGCCTCCTCGGCGAGGGCGAAAAAGGCCGCCGTGATTTGAACGTCCCTTGGTCTAAGACATTTTCAGAACCAGCACGATGCCGATGTTGATCCGAACTCACTGTTGCGCAAAGGGGACCTCGGGATGGATGATCGGGTCTTCCGAGAAGTCGAAGCTATCCCAGATCTTCGCCCAAGTAGGCCTGAGCCACTCATCAATCTCCGAACAGCCCCATATATCGAAGAGATCGTCTGGCTCGCCCATCTTGATGACAAGCTGCTTCATAGTCTTAATGGGAGGCTCGATTCGCGGGCGGTGAAGCAGTTCCGTGAGATCGCTATTGCACCGTCGACGGGACCACGGTCGGTCGCCACTGCTCCCCCCAGATCCGCCGCTGTCATCGCTCGCATCACCAATTTCGAGGTGATGCTCCGACTGTTGATACCCTTCGTCCGGCGACGACGGCGGGTTGTACCTGTCCACGTCCATTTTGAGTGGGTCGTCGACACTTCGACGACCCCTTGCCCGAAAGACCTGATACCCTTCAATGCCCTGCGCATCAGAAGTTCGCGGCTATCCATCATCATGCAATGATCCCGTCCGTCGAGACAATGCTTACCAGGAATTCCGCCGGAGGCCGCAATGGAGACGGAGCGGGGAGTTCGAACGCACTCATCGTTGCTAGCTTACGAGTAGAAATAGATATTAGCAGAAGAAAGCAAGTGTGCCGGTCGGACAAACGATCAAGGATGAGGGCTCTGAGTTGTTTCAGTCTCCGCCAACAACACACCACATGTTCACGTCGGACTCCTGAACCAAGGTCGCATGAGTGGCGATGTGGCGCCCAACGACTTGGACACACGACTTGATGGTGGCTCGGAGAGCAACACTTCGCTGCAATGAGGTAAACGTTCTCCTCTCCGCTTCATAGCGCATGTACAGTACATGTCCCCTCTGGCCATTCCTTGTATGTACAGGAGTCATGGAAGGGCATGCATACGATAGCGGAAATAAAGGGTATGAAGTTGCAGCGCATACGCACATTCAGGCGTCGCGAGGCAAGGCGTCGAACGAGACAGCATCATGCATGCTATGTACATTCAGAGTGCCCCACTATATTTCCATATGTATGTACAGTCCGGCAGCTCAGCTCTGTATTTCCGATCCGGTCCAAAGATTGCTTTCAGGTGAGATTCCTTCTTGACGCCTGCGGAATGGTCAGTCAGCACGTTCAGTGTCAGAAGCAGTGCCAGGCCAGAGAGCAGTAGCAAGAGAGCCAGCACTGACTTATCGTCTCCTCAACTCTCCCGGCCTTGCTTCATGTGTCGGGGCTAAAGTCCGGCTTGAGCATTTGGCTTTCGGTTCGGCCGCTCGACTCACCTCTGCATCAGGGAACCTCCTCCCAGTTGAAGTCCAGCACGGAGGGGGACCGAAGCCCCCTCTCCCGCGCAGTCGGCGATCGTGCGCGCTTGACAGGGGGTCGAGTGCTCGCATTGAGCTGCTGGTCGAATCGGGTTTTGAGGGCGGCGACCTCTTTCTCGCGTTCGGCGATCTCCTTCTCACGTTCGGCGAGGGCTTGCTCGCTCTTCTTCGCCCTCGCCGACCACTTGTTCAGTTCCATCTCCAGGTCCTTGCGCTGGGCCTCCCATAGAGCCTTATCGCTGTCATACTGCTTCTTATCGTCGTCATACTGCTTCTTGACCTTCTTCATGAGTCGCTTATTCTTTGAGTCCAGAAGTTCCAATCCTTCATAATGGGATTCGGCCCGCTCCTTTGCTACCACAGCAGCCTCCAGAGCATCTTCCGCCGAGCGCTGCGCTTCGCGCGCTTCGTCTCTCTTCTTGAGAGCGTGGTCTCGCTCCTCTATCGTCTGCTGGTGGAGTGCCGCCTTCTCCGCATCATCCGCGCGTCGTGCCGCCTCTGCCGCGCGTACGCCATCCTGCACCGCTTCGTGTGCCCGATGGAGCACGGCGGCGAGCTGGCTGAGGAAGTGTGGTTCCGTCGTATTGGCTATCAATGGCTGCAAGGTGATGGGGGATCTCGTGCTGTGGGTACTTTCGCCGCTCAAGGACGAAGGCGATGACGTGAGGCGTGTCAGCGAGGTAGTGGCCAAATGGGACGACTGTTGGGTTGAGTTGTCGTGGCCATTGGCGACATTCGCTGTAGTATCGAGGGACTGCATTGCGTTTGTATTGGTCGTCAGAGATGAGGTGGTGATAATGGAATGGTCGAAGGGATAAAGAAGGAGAGAAGAGAAGGACAGGTGACACGAAGCAAGGAAGGGAAGAGTCTCCCACCGCTCGGACCTCCGCAAGGACGACCTGTGATTCGCGAGACACACCCATACGCTTTCACAGCATCTCGTACATAGGCTGGATACTTGCGACGGTCTCGGCGCCGGAGACTGGACCAGATTATGGCGGCTTTTTGACTGTTTTTAAACGTGTCGCCAATGAGGTGATGAAGGGATCACATGCAGGCTACATAGATAAATGGCTTCCGCTTCTGGACAGAGAGATGTGAGCCGGGCTGAAGGCGGAAGAAGGCCGCGAACCACCAGAGTGGGACGAAGGGTGAGCACAGAGGGGGCGAGGGTTCTCTGAACTCAAGGGTCCTCGCCAAGAGGCGAGAGGGGAGAAGGTGAGGGAGGGGGGTCGGGGGAGCACCTGTTTGTGCCCAGTATGTAGTCGCACAGGTCGGCTGCCTGATTTCCTACGCCGAGGTTTAGGCTTCCATGTCTAGATGATTAGTGGCTGCTTCAGTTGAAGCTCGGCAGGGGAAACTCACGGTCCGCCTCGAATTGCGCTCGGCTCCGCTTGAGCCTCCTCGCTCGACAGGTCCGGCAGTCTCGATTCGTTGAGGGGTAGAGTAGGGTCACTCCGCAGAGACAGCAAGTCGGCGGATTCATCCTTCGCGCGGCGAAATACTGTTCTACGCAGTAGGTCGAGCAGTAGTGCGAGGACTTGTCCGAGCAGAAGCCAAAGCACCTAAAGCAGAATGGCTCGCCTGACTTTGCTTCTCTCAAGGGCGCCCTAGGTCGGCCTGGGCCCTGAACAATGAAGTGATCCGCCGGCGGCCTTCGATTCACGATCTCGAGAAGCCCAGGGGGTGTGCGGTAGAGGACTGGCTGTGTGACAGGGACGAGATCGCCCGCTGGAGCTTTAGCAGGTCGACTCAATGTGACAACTCACAAGAGGTGGTGTCGGCGGATGCTGCCGGATTGGCGGAAGAGGCCGTAGAGGCTTGACGTGGAGAAGAGATTGAAGTCACAGGGCTTTCAGATGTAGACGACATTGGTGCAGCGGTCATTTGTATATCGGAAAAGATGCGGATGAGAGAAGGAAGGAAAGGGTATCTCACCGCTAAGACCCCTAAAGGGAGGCCCTCACCACCTTCGCATGAAGCAGTGTAGTTTCCAGGCCGTAGGGGCGAAGTGACCGAGAGCATATGTCACATATGAATACAAGAGGTGCGTACAGATGAAAAACTTGTCTGATACCGCGTTCGTCACAATGCAATGGCAGCTTGACCGGTGTCATCATTTCCTGCTCTTGACTCTCGTCAATGCGCCCTGGGCAGACAGACTCTGGCGCTCTCTGACCTCTTCCTCGAGATGCCGCTGGCTGCGCTCCAGCTCTCTTGCCAGCCTCGCTCCGCCCTCTTTCAGTGCTCTGTGAGCAAACTCGCTCTCCTCGAGCTTGGCCCGCCAGGCGACCTCTTTGGTGCGGTACGCCCGGCTCATCTCCTCCTCCTTCTCTCGCGCCATCCGCTGCATCTCCGCCTCGCGAGCCTTGAACGCCTGCTCGGCCTTCGTGATTGTTTGCATCGCCGCGTCCAGCCGCTGCTGCATCTCGAACAGCCGGCGGTCGCCAAGTGCTTCGTCGGCACGCCGCGCGGCGAGCGCTTCGTCCAGATGCTGCTCGGTCTTCTCCAGTCGCGCCTGCAGGTCTTGCGCTCGTCGTTCTGATTGGGCATCGGCTACCCGCCGTTGAGACAGCAAGTCCTCCACTTGTTTCTGCACGGTGTCAGCGACCGAAGGGGACTTCTGCGCGACAACGACGTACCCGCTCCTCTTGCTCCTTGGCCAGGCGCCGCTCCAGATGAGCGATCATGCCCTTCGCCTCGGCCGCTGCCTTGCCCTTCCCTTCCCTCTCCTTCTCCAGCGTAGTCTCCAGCTCTCGATACTCCTTGTCCTTCCTCTCCATCGCCTCCTTCTGTCCTGACAGAGCGGCCTCGAGCTCCTGTGACTTGCGCTTCCAGTACTCGGCGTAGTACTTTGCCTTTTTGGCGTCCTTCTCGAGCGCCAGCATCCGCTCGCGCCGTTCCTCCTGGCTCTTCGCTTCCGCCCGCAGATCGGCGAAGACGTCCTCCAACCGCTCAAGGCACTTCTCGATGCGGTTGTCTGCCGTCCGGCCTGGCGGACTCCCGTTTAGCGATGCGTGTGATCGGGCGAGCGATTTGGGCGATAAGAGCGTGGTGGATGTTGATGTCGGCGAGCCAGGGTTCTGTGACGATGTCCGTGGTGGTGGGATGATCGGCGGTGGGTCTCGGTGGGCGTTGGATGACGAGGCGTCCGAGCCTCTCGGCTTGCTGCGGCTAGGAATGGAGGAGGTCTTGGTGTCGCTGGACCGGACGACGGACCTTGCGGGAGGCATGGGTAGAGAGAAGTCGCGAAACAGCTCGTCGAACTGCTTGAGGTTCACCTCGAGCGGTGACTCCGCCGTCGAGGGTATGATCGGTGCCTTCACTAGGGTGGACAAGCTCTGCGACGCATGCTCGCGGGACTTGCTGGGCGACAGAGGTCCGATTGGCGGTACTCGACTCTTCAGCGGGAGTAAAGGCGGAGTGGTTGGCGGAAGGCTTGTGGGCGACAACGGCGCTTGCCTGAACTGCTTACGCATTGGGCTATGCGTGAAAGACTCCTCCCGGTCCCGTTTGGACGGCGAAGTGCCAGCATCCTGCCCATCCTGCGATGTCAACAAACATACCCTCACGAGTCAACGTTAAGACTGAGACCCACTTCATGCAGTCGGTCTGAAGACTTGGCTTTCCTGATACTACCGTTTGCCCGCCCGATGAGTTTGCCGAAAACGGAGCGCATCTCGCCTTGCAAGCCAGTACGCCGGAGAGGGTCGACGCCGGTGTTCCTGCGCTGCAGACCATTCGACAGCTTAGGACTGGCGGGCGGCGTGCGATCCGCCTCCTCGCTGATGACCCGGAGAACCATGTTGCTGTCTCGAGCAAAGACCCCAAGCAGAAGCGGCGACGAGAGAAAGATGAGAAGAGATTGATCAAGTCGGGTGCAGACAAATATAACAAGGTATGGACCTTCGGTTCACGCTGTCGGAACCGAGTTGTCCGCTGAAGGAGGTGGAAGCATCACTCAACCTCGCTTGCTGTGCGGCCGGACCGGAGGTCTCTCCTATAGTCCATGCTTGTAACGCCTGTAGGCTCAAGTATCAATGTCTTTGATGACGACTAGGGCGTAGAGGGAGGGAGATGTCTCGGACCAGTGTCCCGGGTCTGAAGCATGTTCCAGTTCTTCCATATTTCGTCTCGTCCCTCGCCCCCGGTCCTCGAGAATAAGCTCGGGAATCGCGGCCATCGCTATCGATCTCTTCTTTAGGCGTCAAGACTTGTTGATGGCCGCGCCGACATTCTCGGACACAGTGTGCATTGCTAGCATGCCGGAGTAGCTATGTGCAGGCGAGTTCAAAGCCAGCTCTTCACTGCGTGATAGAAAGCCAGCGAGTGGCCGAAGCTGCCGATGCCGTAATTCGGGGGCGGCGTGTTCGCAGGCACCGAACGGAGCAGCGGTGTATTGTGTGTCTCGCCAAGTGGTGGTCTCACCATTTTGTCACGTCGAACTACTCCATCTCTCATCGACTGCATAGCTCCATCGTAGCCTGGAGACTCAAGCTTCGTTGACGCTTTGCCGAAGGTCAAGCCGCCACTCGGCAGCGAAGGGATATCCAGTGACGCCGCGGGCCGAGCCATGTCATCACAAGGCTCGTCCCGGATGCCGAGCATCGCGCCGGCTCCGGCGCCGAGGCCAGGCGGGTCCGCGCAATCAGTACGGCCTCGAGCGCCGTCATCCAGTAGCAAGCCGCCATCAATCGGCACGCAGTCTGGCGGTAACGGCACGACTGCGCCCAAGCCTGCTGCAGCCGCGCCTGCCTCGACTACCGCCAAACCCCCACCAACTACTAACTCTACGGCCGGGAAGCGCGAAACGAGAGAAGACACCCACACCGACGACGCAGACAGTGACGAAGATGCTCATGGAGGGTCTAATGGCAAGAAGCGGAAAAGGACCAAACGGAGTATGGGCAAGGCTTGCGTGTACTGCAGGCGAAGGTGGGTCGTGCTGCAATCAGCAACGCGTAAACGATACTGACTGGAGCCAGCCACATGGTCTGCGAAGGTGGTCGACCTTGCGAGCGGTGGTGAGTAACCAGCCAAGTCGACGAATGTCCCGCTCACGTCCGCAGCATCAAGCGCGACATCGCACATCTCTGCCGGGACTTCACCCCTCCCCCACATTCCCACCCCCACCGGTCGTCGACCACGGAGCCAGAACCAACAGCAGCTGCGCCCACACAGACCGTCCCGCAGACAATACCAGCTGGTACTCTCAACTTCGACGCCTCCTCCAGTCAGATACCAGCCGGCGTCAATGGCTTGCAGAACGGGTTCAACAATCCCGCGAGCCAGATCCCTCTCTACTCAGATCCCAACTTCCCACCAGCTTGGCCTCTGCTACCGGACACCGCCGGCCCGGTCACCTACGGCGATGTGGGCGGTTCCAATGAGATGACAAGAGAGGGGAGCATGCAGAACTGGGGTATGGCGGATGATTCGGAACTGGGTGCTTTGAGGTAAGTGCGGGAGCCGCTTAGCGATCGAATACATCGCTGACCTAGTGCAGCAAGTTCCTCGGCGACCTTGGTGTCCCATCGCTGCCAGGCGGATTCCTCGACGTCTTGTCCTACTTTTCAAGAGGAGGCGGAGGAGGCAACAACCTTGCCGGAGTGCCGATCCCGGGCGTCCCGAACATCAAGGAAGAACCGCAAGATGCCAGTACCGGAAGTTCGAGCCTTATCGACCCTCTTGCTTCGCAGCAAGGGGCGGGTACAAGCATGCCGATGGACGACAACACTCTCTTGCAGTCGGGTCAGCCGGCTAGCGGGTCAATGAACGCTGCGAGCACGAACATGAGCCGTAGCGACTCGAATCAGAGCAAGATGAAGGGCAAGGAGGCGGCACCCGGCCGAGGCAATTTAGGCAACCTATCGCGAATGTGCGTATCGTGGCGCATCCATCTATCTGCAATGTCTAACCATCTGCTTAGAGAGCGATACTTCCTGGCTGCGGCAGACCAGCCTTCCGGGCCGCGATCTTCTCGGCTGGCACAGGTGATCAAGGCGAAATACGATGCTGGACTGCTCAAGCCTTACGACTATGTCAAGGGTTATGAGCGGATCATTCGGTGGATGGAGAGTGGTCGAGCTGCGCCAAAAGCAGACAGCACAGCAGGCAGCGTTCCTTCGAGTCCGGCAAGAGGCAACCCTCGAGGAAAGCTTGCGATGACTTGTGGGTGGGACCTCATCGGGCTTAGTTGACCATTCAGCGGTCACTCCACAACCAGGCTATGGACAGGCAATCTCCAACGACTCGAGAAGGCGCATCCTTGCGGCTATGAACGGGTTCCGCCCAAAGTTCCGCCAAATCGCGCGCACATTGACCGAAGTCGATCTGGTGTTCATCGAAGAGGCGATGGAGCGGTGGATGCTGCAGTACGACCGAGCCTTCGCTTGTGAGCCGCAGTTGAATAATCCTTGTGTCACACCGCTGACCCGTCAAGCGATCCACACTCCATCATGTATCTGGCGGAGAACGGGCGAGATCCAAAAAGCAAATCAGGAGTTTGCCAATCTCACAGGGGTCCCGGCCTCGATGTTCCGCAACGGCCAGCTGTGCGTTTACGAACTCATGGACGAGGACTCGGCGGTTCGCTACTGGGAGGGCTATGCAAAGATCGCTTTCGACGCGGGTAAGTTATCCTATCAAGACGCCAGGCCGGATGCTGATCCACTGCAGGGCAACGCTCGTTGTACACCACGTGCACGCTCAAGGTGCCTTCGTCCTTGACTCGCTTACCTCCACGCCAGCCCTTCGCCACCCCGCAGGGCATCGCCAAAGCCGCCGCACCGGGACCACCAGCTCAGATCCCAGACCTTTCCCTTCCGCAGTCACTGCTTGGCAGCAGCGCTATGCCCGCGGAGAGCGCAGAGGCGACCGTGTCCGGCGAGACTTTCAGGGAGATCCGATGTTGTTTCAGCGTCACTATCCGTCGCGATGCGTGAGCTCTTCCACTTTGGGGCGGTAGGCAGACAGGTGTGCTGACGCAATACAGGTGGGGTGTGCCCGTGGCGATCATGGGTCAATGGATTGTGAGTTCATGATGGTATCCCCTCAGCCGTGCCTGCGCGGAGGAACTGATTGTACGGCAGCCCATGTGAGACCGAGACATTGTGTCCGTCAAACCTGATCGTCTCGGAGCTAGATCCTGTAGACTGTACATTCTTATGCGCCCTGCCTCGACTGATAAGCCGATGCATGACTTAGCAGCGCATTCCATGGTCATGCCGTGCAAACGCCCGCGCAGGCTGTTCTTCGCCACCCAATGGGACCTTTTTCGGGGGAAGTGGGCCCCACCGCCACCGGGTCGGCATGACATTACCGAGAGATCGTCACCCGCGTGCTGTGGGTCACACGCTCCCTTCACCTGTTACTCCTCTGCCCATCGTATTGTTTGGTAGTGCTTGTTACTACAATCGATCTGCTCTACTGGAAGGCGGTTCATACGATGGCTCGGTCAGTGGCGCTTCCTGTACAAGACGCGTCGATTGACGATCCCGTAGCGACCCGCCAGCACTGCTGGGCTCTTCCGAGTTGCGTGACCTGGACCTGCAGCCAACTGCCGTTAGGGCGGTCAAGCCCACGATCATCCATCCTCAGCTACGCGATTTGATTCTTCCACTTGAGAGGGGAAAGGTTCTGTACCCTCGGGCAAAGTCGCTCGAGCAGCATACTTGGAATCCGACTGGGCAGGAGCCCGCGCGTGAGCCCGAGCAATGGATGCACGATGATGTAAGCTGGCCAAGGGCGTGGTAGCATGCGGGATGCGGCTGACGAGAAAGCCAACGGGTACGACCAGGACATTTGTCAGCCTCACCTTCACGCCGAACTGCCTTACCGCAAGGTGAGTGCAGATCCGAGCGTGTGGGTGAGCCGCGCGGGAGAGGCGTGGCTCTCCTCGGCGATGCGGCTCCGTTCGAGCTTTGCGGAATATGGATGCCGTCTTACGATCTTCCAGTCGGGGTATCATCGCATGTGGCGGTCAACATGGAGAGCTGTACATCTCACATCTACCGGACGAGGCCGGCAAGGGTGATGAAGTGGATGCCCAGATGCGGAGCGGAGGGCAAGTTCCCCCGATTCGGCCGTTCTCGATCTCGACAACATTACCGACGAGGGCGATCAACAACTCACTGCTGATACTGCCTGATTACCCTTCGGGCTGGTCACAACGGAACAGGTCTCATCGAGCTGGATACATCGGGCGCCGGGGCTGGCAATGGACCGTCGATGAGCAGGAGGACGAGGAGGCGGGCGGTGTCGACGGACAGAGCAGGCGCGATGGCTCGAGCGGCTCTCACAGGGGTCTTTCACGCAGGAACACGCCGGACGAGGAGGACGAGGATGAGGACGCGATGGATGTCGACTCGGATACGGAGGGGGACGACGCACCGCTCGAGTCTCCGCCGTTTGCCACGTATCCCAACACTGTCCCGTTCCTGCACGCTCCGCGAATACCCCGGCTCTCGAGCTCGCACCTAGACGCTCCGTCGGTGAGGCGCCGCGCCTCAGCTTCGGCGGCCCGCTCGACACCGCCATGCCCCGCTGCCGAGCTTCGGTCGGTACGAGCGGGCTCTTCAAGCACTAGGCGTGGCAGCATGAGATATGCGCCGGAACCTGTCTTGGTCACGTCTCTTCCTCACGCCTCCTCCTCGAGGTCAGCATCCATGTCGTCTGTGCAACGACCTATCATGAAGGACGGCCTCGGCAACCTCGCTGCGCCCGGCAAGGGGAAGCGCGCGATGCGGGAGGATCCTCGCTTCTTGGTCTCGAACAACGACCAAAGTATCAAGATGTTCTCTCTGCGCCGAACAGAACCGCCGGCCTCTTCCGAGCGCGGCGAGACCTCTCGTTGGTCCGCACGACCATCTCCGTCCGTCCAACAGGCGATTTCGGATCGCCGCCGCGAATGGTACCTGGACAGGGACGTCGTCCCACCAGCACCGTTCCGACTCGGCGGCGGATACGACAGCTGGGGATCGATCGGGATCAATGAGGGACTTCGAGCGCTGGACCCGCAAGATGCTCTGCACGACCTTCGCAGGATGGAGGAGCGCTACGCTCAGCCCGATGGAACAATCGCACCGTCCGAGATGCGTCTTCGACGAAGCGTGCAGGATTTCGAGACTACACTCGGCATGCGCAGCACGGCGCCTCCGCCGCCCGCGGCGAGTCACAGCTTGTCAGCGACGATCGCAAGAGCTCAGGCAGACGTGGCCATGACGGAGCGAAGAGGGGCGACGCTGATGGGACTGGCGACCATGCGGGAGAAGGAGCGAGAAGAGAGGAAACTATTGAAAGTCGGAGGATCGAGCTTCTCGTATGCGATCAACCACTGTGAGTGAATCGGCAGACTCCGCGGTGAACGATGGACTGATACAGCTCAGCCGCGATGTCTCCGGATCTCAGGTACATGGTGTCGGTAGGCGACTCGCCGGACGTCCACCTGTTCGAGGTCGTTGCTGGCGGACGGGAGTTCCGCCCGGTAGCGGTATACAAGGGTAAGTCTTGCTGCCCTTTAGCCAGGGCTGCGTTGACGCGGGGCAGCCGCTACTGATGCGGGCTTCTCGACCGCATGGAGCAAGGACGGGCGCAAGTTTGCTGTCGCGAGTCAGGACGGTCAGGTCACCGTCTGGGACCACAGGTGAGTGCTCCTTCCAACCAGTTCTCTGTCCGGCGCTGACCACGCCAACGTAGGTCGTCGCAGCCCCTTGCCCTGTTCTACACGTCTCCGCACACTCCCATCCCACGAGGATCGTCTCCACCGAACAACGACTCTGAGCCTGAGCGGCCGATTTCGCCGAATTTGGTCGATCCAGTGACCAACAGCTACCGCACGTCGCGCTCGACGTCCGGCCGCGAAGCCGCGCGTGTTGTCAAGTTCTCGCCGGAGGGCTCGGCGCGGGATCTGATGGTCTTCTCGGAGGAGAACACGCACATCCACGTCGTCGACGCCAAGACGCTAACGTCGCACGTCGTCCTGCGCGTGCCCGTCGATGCGATCAGCCCGCACGTGCCACGCACATGTCACCAACAGCACGGCTTCGATGCCGGGACGTGGGGTATCTCTGGCCTGGCGTTCGACCCAACTGGCGATTGGCTGTATGCAGGAACGGAGCGGACCGTTGTTGAGTGGGACATGCGGCGAGCGACCGGCGGTGCCGCAGAGCCGGGAGTCTGGGAGATGGCTTAATCCCTCCGTGTAACAGCACTGCACTCCTCCTTGATTCTACGAGGAGCTAGTCCAACACTTAGGCCGATAGTTGTATCCTTACATCTCTACATATCGTGTACAACAATCAGTATCTATGCGATTTATGGCTACATTGTTTTTCGATGGATGGCGAAACCCTAGACCCAAAATCACCAGTCCAGTGCGTGAGCGTACCGACCGTCGCCCAATTCCGGCTCATCCTCGACACTGACACTAGCGAGAACGGTGCGCACCTGCTCGAGGTCCTCGACGTCTCGCTGCGCTTGGACCTTGGCGTATAAGACGGGGCAGTCGATCGAGTCGCACAGGACACGGTCGGCAACGGGCGTGGCGGAACACGATGCGCAGATCTGGTGCAGCTCTGAAAGCTTCTCCTCTGCGAGGTGAGTCCGCGATAGCAGCGCGTGCGTCGTTGTTGATGGCGAACTGCGGCAGTCTTGGCAGACGTCTGGCACGTGTGAGCCGGCCGCGAAGGTGGACAGACTCCATGACTCACTCGATGACGACTCGTTGCCGCAGACCTGACAATGACTCGATCGGAAATGACTATCGATGCGCATCTTGCCCGTATCGCGGACGTCGTACTTGCCTACACGCTTCGTGCGCGGCATGGAGTCGTACCAATGCTCGATGTCCGCTCCGACCAGGTTGAAGATACGTGACAACGGGGGGATGAGCAGGTTGCGGATATAGTATTCTCCATCGATTCCGAGTGATCTGCACGCACCGTATCAGCCTCATAACTGGGCCTGCACAACCGGCTCACCTGTTTGCAAGCATCTCTTCTGGCATACGAGCGCGGTCAATGAGTCGACGGCCTTCCGCATTGGAGATGATGTATGGGACGCGTTCTGCGTACTGCGGCTCGTCTCGAGGGTCCTTGAGGATGCGACGGTACGCCACGGCTGCTCCCGGAGGTGGAACGCCCTTGTCCCTGACCAGGTCAACTCCGCCTTAGCATGGGGGACACTTGCGATTGAGCCCGACTCACGAGTACGACCCCAGTCGAACCTCCTTGGCGATGATGAAGTCCTGAACAGATACCCTGCCAGTGAGGATCTTGGTCCATTCCTGTCTGCAGAAGTCCTTGATCTGCGATAGGTCTTGATGGCGGAATAACATTCTGCGGGAGCGATCAGCATGGATCATTGACGCGACTTCGCTCGGTGGAAAGGCTCACTTCAAGCACACCTCCTCGATCTTCTGTTGAGCTGGGAAGCCATCCCTCCGAATCGTCTCAATACCCTTGGCATCGAAGACAGGCTCGATATCGTCTGGGTGTTCGTACTTGAACCCGACATAGCGCTTCTTAGCCATCAAGACAGAGCCCATGTAGACCTGCTGGTCAGTCAACAAGTCAGGCCATCTCAGCGTACCTTTTCGAACTTGAGCCTGACAGGCTTTGGGTTCATGGCGGTGACGGTGTCGGCAATGTCATTGCCTATCTTGAAGGCTTGTTCGCGGGATCGACCCGGTAGCGCGACGAACAGCGAGTCTGTGTCGCCATAGACGACTTGGGCGTTCCAGTCGGGCCGGGAGTGGATCAGTTCTTGCGCCTACAAAGTCAGCATGAATTGAGGCGGTAAGCTGTCCGCCGCTCACCTTCTCCAAGGTCTCTCGGCCCGTCTGCACGATCGAGTCGGCGACTTCAATGCACGGCATTCGACCAGAGTATGTCGCGCTAGTGTACCCGTAGGTGACATTCTGAACCATCAGTGACGGCCGCCTTCAAGATGGGTCAGCTTACAGCCATGAGCTTGAGACCCAGCTGCCGGGCATTCAGGAGCTGCGTAAGGGACTGAGCTCGCATCAGCGTCATACTCTACGAGGCAAACCTGGGCAGTCCTCACCTTGTCATTCCGATACCCCTTCATGGCCTGTTTGACCATCACTCGGGTGTCGAGGATCTCGCCTAACATCTTGGCCAACAGGCTCTTCCTCACGGCCGGCTTCACGAACACCATTCCGTTGGGAGTCACTGCGGTGTCAGTGCTGACAGCTACTCCTCTTTGTCGTGACCCACCCGTCAGATAATCCCGCAGCAGCTCTAGGAGTCCATCCGCCACCTTCAGCTCGGTGAAGCCGAACTTGTCTGTCCCCTTGAACATCTCGACTCTGCCAAGACAGGTAGAATAGCAGATGTTGTAAGCGATCATGACCGATGGGTAAAGCGACTGGAAGTCGAGGACGATGATTGGGTGATTGTAGTACTTTGACTCCGGCTCGGCGATGAGTGGCGTCGCGAATGGCGCGTTTTGCAGTCCGACCTGACCTCGTGAGAGATGGCCCGCTGCTCGATCCCAACTTACTCACCTGCTGCTTGGACGGGGAGACGAGGACAAAGCTCTCGGGCTTGGCGATGCGGAACATGAAAGACTCGACCTTGAACTGTGACCCCCGAAACATGACTGAGGCGAAGTCGACGCCGAAGACCCGAGCGAACTCGCTTCACTGCGTCAACACCTGCATGAAGCTCTAGAGCTCGGTGTACCCACGCATTCTTGGTGATGATCTCGGCGGCATCCACGATCTCCATGTAGATCACTACGCGCTGGAAGAAGTACTTGAGCACTCGATTGGTGTGTTCGGGGATCTTGCTCTTCCACAAAGCGGTCAGGCTCGCGGCCGAGTAGCGTGGGACTCTGGCAGGTCAGCTCGTCCATCCGATGAAAAGCTATCCAGACCGCCGCTGACCTCTGGTGCAACAGGTGGAAGACGACGTTTTCGAATGAGTATTGGTTCAGGTTGATCTCTGACCTGCAGATCCGCCAGATGTTTAGGATATGACGCCCGGACACCTTGAACGTCGACGTGTGGGTGGCCGAGTAGAAGTCCTTTTTGGGCCCGCTGTGGCCGCCGACGACCCGAGATATCTCCTCCGTGAGATCCAAACCTGCTCGTGTCAGCAAATACGTCTTCGTCGCCACATGTGTGCACCCACTGAACGCCTCGTCTGCCCTGGCCGCGAGATAGCCCCAGCTGGCGTTGTGCAGCTCCCAGCCGGCCAGAACGTCCGGGTCCCAGGCCTTGACGACATCGATGACCCAGTTGATCAGGTCCAGCTCGGCGTCGACGACATGGCACGGGATCCCGGCGCCGAGCTGGGCACGGTGTTCACGTGTCTGCGGCGAGTCCACCACGACGTAGCCGGCATGGTAGTTTGGGTGAATCGTCGTATCCGGCAGAGTGTCGTCTTCGTTGAGGTAGCAGAAAAACACTGCCGTGATCTCGTCCTTCTCCGGGTCGGGCAGGAGCTGGTGTCTCGATTTGGCGAAGACCTCGATGGCCAAGACGGACATGTTCTGGTGTTCTCGCTCGGCGTCCTTGTTCTTCTTGTTCTGGGTGAACTTGAAGCCGTACTTGTCCTTCTGGGTCGGCTTCGCTAGCTGCGATGTGGCCAGGCGCTGTTTGCGAACTACTCTGGGTAAGCGAAAGTCACTCGGCTCGATACGCGCAGCTCACCTCGCTCCGCATGCTCCAGGTCCTCTCGCTTACACCAAGCCTCGACGTGTTTCTTCGATGGCGGCGGCTTGCCGTATTCCCAGCCAAACGCGCCTTTGACCGGACCCGCTCTTCTCCCTCTGATGACCTGGTTCGACCTCGACAAGACCCCCTGGCTGTCTTCGAATTCTGGTAGTTCAGCTGTCGAGTTCCCCTTCAAATTGAACATGCGCCCGGCGAACATCTTCGGCCGGGACGGGACGTCAGCCGTAGTCGAGTAGTATGGATCTTGATAGATGACCGTGTCGAGGCCGCTGGACTCCATGCTACCCATGATCTCCTTGACGGATGGCGGCCGAAGATAGAAAGTCCATGCCTTGTCGGATACAGGTGGGGCGTTTATCGACGTGGTCTCGCTAGTCGGGGCTGACTGTGACGAGATGAGGGACGTCTTGCTGTGAGCACTTGACTGGCTGAGTTGGCTGCGCTGGCTCCGCTGACTGGCTTGACTGGGCCGCTGCACCGGGCTCGAGTTGGCGGGCGAGCGTAAGGAGAACGGGTTTTCCGGCTCGTCGAATGGCTCAGCCATGCGTACCCGTTTTCGGGGCCGGTCCTGGCTGGTCGGCACCGCGGGGCCCTCCGAATCAAGCGCCTCTTCCGGAGCGATCGGCGCCGCGGCGGGCGCAGCAGCGGGCTGAGGATCGATGTATGTTGGGCTTGGGCCTCGCTTCAACAGCCTGTCGCCTGACGATTCGGTGCCGGATGTTGTGTCCGTTTGGTCATTGGAAGGGACCTTCTGGCCAGCAGGTGGCAGCATCCTCGTCTCGTCCGACGCGGGGAACACCAGCTCCTCCGCCATCACAGGCTTGACATCCGGCTCGACCTCATGATCCGTATCTTCCGTCTTGACCGCCTCTGATGGCTTGGTCTCGGCGGCGTCTCCGGGCTCCTCAGGTGACGGCGTGCCCCATCCCACAACCGAACGCTTGGTCGGAGGCAGGATGACGGTGTTGGCCGGAGGCCATGCCGCTCTCTTTGTTGGCGTTTCGGATGGCGACGCCATTCTATTTCGCGCGAACAGGTTCTTGACAAGCGACGTCGGCGTGACCTTTTCACTGCTCCTGGGAGTATGTGGCTTCCCTGGCGTTCGCATCCGGTCGTCATACGGATTCGGACGGGGAGTCGGGGTGAGCGACACGGACGAGCGATCGAAGATGGTGCTCAAGTCGCCGAGTCCCGCCCGTTCACGCATCATACGCTCTCTCTGGCCTCGCCTGGCGTCGGAGCCGATCCCTCCGCCAGACACAGTTGTCGCGCTGCCCCTCGTGGTCGGCGTAGCGGTACCGTTCCCCCGCCGGCCGCGAGGCGTGCTCGGGCCGCTGCCGTATCCGCCCAGCACCGTGTCGCGGAATATCTGGTCCAGCTCGTCGTCGTCGAAATCGCCTTCATCCCCTGAGCTGTCGCCTTTGGTAGGTGCTTGCGTTGCGCGGATCCGAACCGCTTCCTCCGCATGTTGTCGGGCATCAGCGGCGTGCAGCGCTCGGAACGCCTCTTCTTCGTCGTCCTCGTCGAGCGCTTCGGCAGGACGAGCGATCATGTGCGGGTTCACCTCCACTTTGACCTCTATTGCCTGCGAAGACATGGCGTATGCGTCGAAGGGGTTGTTCTCCTCGTCCTCCGACGATGAGTCAATGTCGTTGTCGCCTTCGGTTGAGTGGATGGCTTGCCCATTGGGAATCGCATCCTCGGCCTCGGTTGGCTCGGCTTTGATCTCGAAGAGCGGCGGGCTGGTTCTTCCGGAAGATGACTGGCCTAGAGCGTTGGTATCAGGGGGGAGTCCACCGCTGCGCCGGGCTAGCGGAGATGAAGGCGCCATTATGGACGAGGCTTTTGAACGCTTGGATCGCTTGGATCGCGCCGATGACTTGGGGGCTCCTAAACGGGGCCAATGGGCCGAAAGAGCTTCAAAAGTCGTCATGATCCACTAGAACGCATTGAGCTAGAGCAAGATCCCGCCGATACGATGAACTTACCCGGTCGTACTTTCTCTTCTCCCCGCCCTTGCCTCCCTGCGCATCCGCTGCGAACCGCTCGAACGTCAAGCGGCCTTTCCGCGCTCTCTCCTCCTCCATACGAGCCTCGAGCATCGCCCAGAGCTCCTGCGAGATCTTCCAGTCTCCGCCCATGTTCTTGCCGTACTCCTTCCCTTCGACTTTGTACCCGAGCTCCTCCATGTTCCTCCCGCCCATGCCGCCTCCTGCTGGCATCATGGCCGTTTCAGAAAGACTGAGATTTCGCTGTGCCCGACGCCGGCGCTCGTCCTCCCACAGCTCGGCTACAGCCGGAACAAGCTTCTCGTCCGGGTCGAGAGGCTGCCGCAGCAGTTCAACGAAGTCTTGATGGAGAGCTCGAGGCTTGAGGCGGCGCCGGTTCATAATGTGGTTCGGCAGAACATCGATCTCCAGCGGCGTATACGTGTCCCGCGGGGGTGATAGTCCGGCCGTGTACAGCATGTTGTCCGGAGTTGTCAATGTGTTGAAGATGGCCGTCTTGTCCCTAGGTGGCGAGTCGAGAGGGTCGCCTTCTGCGCGGCGTCAGCCAAGATAAGCAAAGAGGCGATTGGCTTACCGGGCAAAGGGTCTCGAAACGTTCCACCGGCGAGGTCAAGCCAACCACAGCCATAGAGGTCGAAATCGCACATGAATTGCAAGACGTGGCTCATGTGCGCTTCATGCGGCTGCCACTCCCGGCCGAGCACGACGGGCTTGCGTAGCTGCTCGAGCGCGACGTACATCCTCTGCGGGTTGACGAGGCTGACCTTGAGGTAATAGTTGTAGCCCAGGTGGTACCCGTAGAACGGCACGCCCTTGACGAGCATGACCGAGACGACGTGCAGGTGCTTTGGGTCCGTCCCGCCCGCGTACTTGTTCGACTTGCCGCCTGTCGGGTTCTGTCGCATGGCAAGGCAGATTGCGTGGTTGAGGGATACCGCAAAGCGCTGACACAGGCGCACTACCCGCTCGGGTCGTAGCGGGTCGTTCGAGTCCATTGGGAATGGAACGAAGAAGTACGGGTAGCACAGGTGGATATTGGCACATATCTTTTGCAGACCCGGAGTCGTCCCGAAGATGCGAATGACCGGCATGTGATGTGGTAGCACTCCTGGTGGGATCGCCGTCGCGAATTGCGGCGGGACATACTTCATCGCGAGGGAAGGCAACGGCAACGACATTGTCGTTGTGATGTGGGTGATCCGGAGACGAAGCACCGGCTCCTCCCCCGGATCACCATCGTATTGGGTCCCCATCGCCCAGGGTGGGCTGACCGGCTACCGCGTATGCAAGAAGGCGATCATCAATGCTGGGCGAGACATGGTACTTGTAAGGAAGGTACTTGTAAGGAAATCTATTGACAAGATGGATTCGAAGTGGAGGTGGATCAGGTCGGCCAGAGCCGGCTCAATTGCAGTCACGAAATGTAGCCCTCACGATTTGGCTTGCTGATTAGAAACAGGCAAAGTGCGATTAGGTCACAGCACTAATGAATAACCGCGGCGCAGCGTTGACGTCAGCGTGGACATTTCCGGCCCTTTGGGCACACAGCATGAATGCGTCGTGTGAACCTTCCTCTCTTTCACTTCCTCCTTCTTTGCAAGAGTACTCGACGCGCAAGATGAGCTTCGAGGCGATTCCTGACGAGGTCATCCTCGGTAGCTTGCTTCCCGTCCTGCCGCTGGCGGACCTTGCGGCTCTGTCCGCGACCAGCAAGCGGTACCACTACCTCGCGGTATGTTTAGGTTGCCACCCGCGGGCGGCGTGCGAGCTGATGCGCTGCAGAACGACGAGATGTTCTGGCTCCACAAGACGATCGATACCTTCCATCTCTCGCCCGCCAGCTTCGCTCCACCGACAGCTCGATCCGTCTGGTCAAAGAAGACGTTTCAAGGCCTGTCCAAACCGAGGACATTTGTCTGGGGAAATGGGGACAACGGCAGGCTGGGATACCCTCGCGCCCGCGGTCCGGAACCTATGATCTATATCGATGCCTTCCCCATCCCCCGCGAGATCTCTAGCCAATTCGAGAAAGGCGACAGTCAAGGAGGACACGAGATCCAGGACAGCTTGGCGCTGTCCGCGGCAATGGAGAGCCTAGCGTTGCACCCGAGAAAGAGCCCAGGAATCGTGGAGATTCAAGCTGGCGGATGGTCATTCGCTGCAAGGGATCTGCACGGAGGAGTCTGGGCATGGGGTAAGTCTGTGTGGCTCGAGCACTGGAGGTGCGCCTCGTCGTTGGCTGACGCTATGACCAGGTCAACTGGACGGGATGTACAGGATCGGCCCCCGTAACTGGTCATCCCCCTGCTACACGCTTCACGAGCCCACTCGCCTGCCTCTTCCCTGTCACGCCGCCCTTATCAGCCTCGGACGCCAGCACCTCCTCGTGCTCGACCAGGACAACATCCTCTGGGAAATGCAAGCATACGGCAGGGTGAGTTGGCCGCTCGGCCGTCTTTCAGCTGCGCAAAGCCAGGACTGACGGACTCTTCAGGCTTACAGACATACTTCCCCTTTACTCACCTCTCCCAACGCCAAGGGATCCAAGTCGTATCCGCATCATATTGTACAGATCTCTGCAAGCTGGTCGCATTCGGCGTGCCTCACCTCGGAGGGCGAGATACACTACTGGTTCCCATTGTCGGACACATACAAGGACTTGCTCCAGCTAGATCAGCAGCCGCCCAGCAGCAGCCCTATGTCGCTACCAGCTCCCGAAGACCAGGCACCGCGAAGTGTCGAATGCGGCAAAGTTGGTGCCGGCTGCGTGGCCGCATTGGAGCCCGTCCCGGACAACGACGCATACGTGCCCGGTCAGGGCTACGAGAAGAGCAGGAAGGTCGTCAAAATTGCCAGCGGACAAGACTTCCTGATCGCCCTCTTGGAGAACGGAGAGGTGTGGTTCAGGGCGTTGCGCGAGTCCGGAGCAGGAGATTGGCAATTCGTAAGTCCCGTCTCGGACTCATCGCAAGACAATCAGCTGACACTGTAGTTACCTGCCTTCTCAGGCCCATCCGTCACCCATGTCTCCGCCCAACTCCTGACCTTGACGACCTACTCGCCGGAGACCGCTCGCGTCATGCTCGCGCGTGTGCCGGAACAGAGACCTCCTGGCTTCTTCGAGTCGCTGCAGCCTGAGCCCCTTCCAGGTTTGCAGGGGAAGACGGTCATCCAGGTCGCAATCGGGGACTACCACTATGCAGCCTTGACCAACAAAGGGGAGATGTACACATGGGGGAAGAACGACCACGGAGAGCTCGGCCTAGGTCATGGAGTCGGCGACCTCGAAGAACCGACACGGGTCCTGTTCCCCCTTGGGCCGAACCCGCCGTCGGATGACCCCGCCGCCAGTCAAGAGCAGGGAGAAAAGGAGGCCTTCGTGTTTTCCATCACCGCCGCAGGATGGCATACCGGCGCGTTGCTCCTAGGCGACCCGCGCAAGCCCACTGTTCAGGCTCTCGGCCGATTACAGAATCCAACTTTGCCTGGTCAAGCGCCTTCGGACCATCCAAGTGCCGGAGCACCTGCGGGGGATCCTAGCGAGCCTCGCTTCGGGCTACCGATGTTTCGAGTGGGCTTCCCCGGCCGGATCGGGTTTGCCGCCCGAGGCGCTCGGGGCGGAGCTGGTGCGTCGCCCCCGTCGAGATTGTGGCGACCGCGGGGTGCGAACCCGGATGCCGATTAGGTCCGACTCGAGCGCCCCCTCCCACGTCGGAGCTAGGGCATCGTCTTCACTGTCTGATCATAATGTCCGCTGGACAGGCAATACATCACGCTTTCTGTGATTTTGTGCGCGATCTGCATGTACATACTGTATAGTACCCTGTCTTGTTGACAGTGCGCGCTTGTTCCGGCGACTGCTGAAGTCCTGTGGCTGTCTTCATCGCTCGGCTGGACGACCAGCTCAATGCTCAATGCTACCCAGTCTCATGCGTACAGGCTTACTGACCTCGCTTGCACATTGTGCTCAGCTTTCAAGCTCCTACTTGTGGTGCGGAAAGAGCAAAGGAAAGAGTAAACTCAGCCTATTCCCCTCCTTTCACCCGCAGGGCGGCAAAGTAAATGCGAAAACCGGTTGTGAAGGGACCGCATTTGGTAGGATTTTGGAGCCAGATGAACTTCCGCTCAGGTGTCGGCCACTCCGCCAGTCTCGAAAATATAAAAGCCGCAAGCAGGGCAGCGCAGTGGCAAAATCAACAAACCATCCGACATGTCTGAGCAGATCGTATTCCCCAGTCTTTCGAGAGTCCCCAGCGGTGAAACCAGTCTCCGCGTTCGCGAGATGAGCGAGGCGCTCGAGGCTCGGCGTATTCTATTCGAGCGAATTGTGGCCGACACGCAGACCATTCAAGGCTTTGACCTTGACACCATGGACCAAGTCAAGGCTCTGTCGAGCCGCAAGGACGCGGTCACGAAGCTGCAGATCGTCACGAACAAGGCCGGGCAGTGCTTTGCTAGCTGGGTCGAAAAGCCCGAAATCGTCAGTCTGTCGAGCTCTTTCCCTATCGAGGACAAGATCAAAGAGTGGACGCCCGGGTGGAGAGCGATAAGTATACAGAATAAAGTCCAAAATTATGGCACCGCGTCAGACAAGCTCGATGTCAGCGAGCCTGGAATAACGCGGCAGCTCAAACGGCTCAGCGATCACTGGTCCTCTCTTGGGGAAGACCTGATCTCAGACGACTTTGATAGCTTGCCGGAGAAGTTTGCGGAACTCGATCGGCAAACTCTTCTCCTGGCGTACAACATCGCTCAAATGACGCCAGGGGTACGGAAGACCAAGAAAAAGATTGCAGAGTCCGACGAGGACTATGAGGGGACTGATCAGGGCTCCGATGCGTCCGAATATGACCAAGATGACTCCGCAGACGATGAGTCATACCGGCCCGACGATGAACTCGTGGCGGAGGAGAGTCTGGCCCTGGCAAGGCCCACAAAGAGCAGTCAACGGCTGCCTTCCGGCAAGTCTGAGGCAGCCCAGCTACAGCGGCAGATGATACTCGAGCAAAGGGCTGAGGCTGCTGCCGCGGCCCGGCAAGCAGCCGAGGAGCAAGAAGCGAAGGCGAAAGCTGCTCTAGCAGAGAAGCGAGCCGCTGAGAAAGAAGATTTGGCAGACTTCGTCGTGTCAGATGACGATCATGACAGTGAGCAAAGTGAGCAAGAGACCATACTCTCGGAGAGAAAGCGCAGACGTGGCCCAGCCGCTGAGGTTGGCATTTCGGACGAGGACGAAGAAAGCCGGGAAGCAACGACACCCTCGGCAACCAAGTTCAGGCGACTGCATAACGTGGTGTATGACTCGGATGAGGATTAGCCTCACGAGTTTTCTTAGCTGTACATATCCGTTGACCTTCATCATGAAATCTTTTTCCAAGCCTGGAGCGCTAGAGAATCGAAATAGTGGAACGGGCGGATGCAGCTCGGGCAGCCACCTATCGGCAGGGCTGTAGGAGAACTGCTGTGCGGCTCTCGCCATAGCTCCAGGCCAAGGACCCTGTCTGATCGTGCATATGTACCCGTCTGTGGTCCAGGAGACCGAATTCACAAAGGATCGACCTCGGTGTTACCCACCGCCTGGGCGGGCGGTGACCGGTGAGGGGCTCGTTTGGTAAGGAGGACCACGCGCCCTCTTTGGATGGCACTTGGCGCTTTGCCTCCCTTTCAGGAGCCATGGTCTCCGCGGCAAGACCCGAATGGTCATGGGGTGGTCAGCACGCGGGTACATAGCCCTCACCAGCTTTTTACCGTCTGCCCACATATCTTCCAACGGCTTCTGCTGCCCTCGCCGCGTTGAAGTCCACCGGCTAATCAGTGCACCTGTTCATCCAGCTGTGAACCAACATCATGTCCGACCTCAGCTTCCGCAGCCTGTTGACAAAGCCTACGAAGACCAGTCAAGACGGCACCGACGAGAAGTCGGTTGCGGACGATTCCGATATCGAAGAGTCTGACACGGAGTACCACGACCCGACATCCACCACCGTGGAGATGAGTGAGGCGCTCGAGGTACGACGCCTCCTTTTCGAACGGATCGCCGCAGAGACAAGCACGATCTTGGGTGATACTCCTATGCAGGAGCAGTCGGACGCCCGTAAGACTCGAAAAGAATCGGTCAAAGCGCTACAGATCGTGACCGACAGAGCCAACAGTCTGTACAAGTCTTGGACGGAGGAGGGAGCCAAGCTCGTTCAGGTCTCCAATGCACTTCTGAACCGACCGGACAAGGCGATACACCTCTGGAGCCGGGATTGGGAATCAATTAGGATTGACAACAAGATCGAAGAGTATGGCGATGCCAACCAGGCCGTCTCGCTCAGCGACCAGGGTGTCTCTAAGCAGTTGCAATCGCTCTGTGATACCTGGAACACGCTTCACAAGGCTCTCAGCTACCAGCAGGATGTCGACGAGGACTCGGACCAGGAGGCCAACGGGCCTGACAAAGACAAGCTCGCAACTTCGCTCGCGGAGGCATTTGCCCGGCTCAACCGAGAGACACTGCTCCTGGCGTACACCATCTTCGAGGTGTCGAAGCCGGGTCATCGTGACCCCGATGACGAAGAAGCCTATACCGCCGAAAGCTCTGCCGATGAACGACCTTATAAGCCTTCTCGGTCCCTCGTGCGCAGGGAGCAAGGGACTCTGACTGCCGGCCCGCGGAACCGCCTTCCTAGGGGGAACACAGAGGGCAGTAAAGTGCTTCGGGACCTTATGCTTGCTGAAAGGCAATCTGCCGATGCTGCAGCTTTGGCTGCGGTCAAAGCTGAGAAGGCAGCGCAATTGGCCGCCGAAAGAGAGGACTTGAGGGACTTTGTCGAGTCAGACGAGTCGGCGGGGTCTTCGGACGAGGAGTATCAGCCGAAGAAGAGACTCAAGCGGGAACCAGCACTGGAGCGGCGCGCCCCGAAGCTCCGGAGCACGGGTTCTGGCACGCGCAGTCGACGACGACCCTGCGTGAATGACAGCGACGATGAGTAGTCCGGCGGAACTGCAGCTGCTCCCTCGAATCACTCTCTTGAGCTACCCGTCGGTCTAGCGCAGTCTGCATATGTGATGAACTGCATGCTACGGACATCGCCGGCTTATTGACGGGCTGCCATCTTCTGCTGCAGCTTGTCCTACCCCGTATCAGCGCCTTGTCCGTTGGTTGGATGAGCGACTCTAGACTCACGTTGACTGCCTTCATGTACACATCGGTCGTGACCCAGTCGTCCCTGGTCATGGCCTTGCCCTTCATCGCGAGAGCAAGGTCCTTGGTCATGATACCGTCCTGGTCGATGACCTCGACGCAGGCGGCCTCGAGCGCCTGCGCGAACTGTGCGAGCTCGGGCGTGTCGTCGAGCTTGGCACGGAAAGCCAGTCCTCGGGTCCAGGCAAAGATCGACGCCACGGGGTTGGTCGACGTCTCCTTGCCCTTCTGCCACTCGCGGTAGTGCCGCGTCACAGTGCCGTGCGCCGCCTCCGACTCCATCGTCTTGCCGTCGGGCGTGATCAGCTCCGACGTCATCATTCCCAGACTGCCGAAGCCCTGCGCCAGAATGTCGCTCTGCAATCTGTGAGCGCTGTGTCTGCGTCCGATCACGGACAACGCACCATCACGTCTCCGTCGTAGTTCTTGCAAGCCCACACGAACCCGCCGTCCGACTTGATAGCCTGGGCAACCATGTCGTCTGAATTGTCAGCAAGGCATGCTTCTTGACAGGCGAGGTGGCTTACCGATCAGTCGGTGCTCGTACCAGATCTTCTTCTCCTCGAACTGCTTTTTGTACGTTCTACCTGGTCAGCCAGCACCTTGCCAGGCAGTCGGACCCCGCTCACGACTCGTAAACCTCCTGGAAGATGTCCTTGAAGCGGCCGTCGTACTTCTTCAGGATGGTGCTGGGTCATCAGCACAGTACTTGAATCGGCATCGGGAGGACTCACTTCTTTGTCGACATGTACAGGGGCATCTCCTTCTGAATGGCCATCTTGAAGCTGGCGTGGGCAAAGCCGTAGATGCTCTCGTCGGTGTTATACATGGACATGGCGACGCCCTTGCCCTTGAAGTCGTACACGTCCATGACGACGGGCTCGCCTCCGTCCGCAGGCGCGAACTGAAGCGTGAGCTTACCCGGTCCTGGGGCGATGAAGTCGGTCGAGCGGTACTGGTCGCCGAAAGCGTGTCGGCCAATGCAGATAGGCTTCGTCCATCCTGGTACGGGCTTGGGGATCTTGTCCAGGATGATCGGTTCACGGAACACCGTACCTCCCAGGATGTTTCGAATCTGCGCAGAGGTTTAGCGATGGCCACAGGTCAACGCGTCGTGAACTGACAGTGCCGTTGGGACTACGCCACATGGTCTTGAGCTTGAACTCCTCGACTCGAGCCTCGTCAGGCGTGATGGTCGCGCACTTGACGCCGACAGAGTACTTCTGGATCGCCTCGGCCGACTCGACAGTCACCTTGTCGTCGGTCTAAGAGGTCAGCAGGGCACCACGCGCGCAGTCATCCGACACGCACCGCGTCTCGGTTCTCCATGCCCAGGTCGTAGTACTTGAGGTCGATGTCCAGGTACGGCAGGATGAGCTTCGCCGTCAGCCCAGTCCCACTGCCGTTGATAACGCACCTCCTCGCGGATCTTCTTCCAGATGATCCTGGTCATCTCGTCACCGTCGAGCTCGACGACGGGGTTCTTGACCTTGATCTTCTGCGCAGCGAGCGCCGACGCCGCGAAACCCCGGACAGCCATGGCGGATGATAGTCTTGTGGAGGAGGCGAGAGGGCGAGCAAGCGCTCGTGAGTTCTTAAGAGCAAACTACACGGACAATAGTGTCAGCCTGGCTGGAGCAAAGTGGATCCGGGCAAGTCCGACGACGAGGTATTTGTCCGGTGGGCACCCGTCGCGCGAAGGACCTCCTCGTCGCCCGTCTCGTTGCCAACTTACCATAGAAGCTGAGAAGCGATACCGCGGGTCGCGGTTGCGGTCTTGTTGCGAAGTAGGTAGAAGAACAAAGGGTAGACTATAGACAGGTCGTGAGCTGGCCGGACCTAGGATGTGTGAAGCGGAAGGCCATGGCCTTCCTTGCCCGGCTCGCTTCAATTTCGGGCCGTTCGGCTACACGGGCGGGGTAACGTAACCCGAGCCAGTCCCGGCCGACACCCCGGCCGATCGCAGCACCTGGACCGATTATAAATGCATCTATCGTGGTATATGCTATACTGCAGGTCCCGTCAAGTGTAATTAATCTACGCCAGCTTCGGGGTCGCGCTGCCTGATGCCTGGCGGGTGCGAGTAAAGCCTGGAGTTGACTCAGATCTCCCAAATACGTCCCACCCCGCCGGCGGAGCTGTATTTGGCCGACTCGGCGACTGAGCGTCTGGAGCAATTCCCGAGCCGACATACGACTGATGTCGTGCGCCGAAAGCAGACGACGTGGAGGGCTCGTCACCGGCAGACACGATGATGGGCGGGACAATCGATGCAGCCGTATTTGACCGACTGCGCTGGGCTCGACCTCCCGTTCCGCCCAGGACGTACGAGTACGACCTGATTGAGTCTGTTTCGCTGTTGATGGTCGATCGCCGAGGGCGGCCGAATGTTCCAGCTGTGGCGAGTGGGGGCGAGAGGGGCGTCTCGTGTACTGAAAGAGGCGTGCCGGGCGGTAATGGAGCGAGGAAGGAGACATTCTGGGTGAGAGGAGGTCGTAAGGAGCGGATGGAGCCTGATGGTGAACGGCCGCCGTGCATTGATGCGCCCGAATTGGCACGAGAGCGACCGAGATTTGGCGTTGTGGGCGGCGGGAGTAATGAACTCGGTCGGCGTGGAGAGCCAAGGCTGCCCAGTGAGATCGCCTGCGAGCCGGACCTATCCCTCGAGACATTGAACTCCTCGTCCTCGTGGATCGTCGGTGGGTGATCCAGCACTTCCGCAGGAGGCTCGTCCCCTGCCTCCTGGCTCTCCGCGCCGACAACGGTACCCGACTCGACATCGTGCTCGACCACGAGCAGGCTCTGCTCCGCTTGACTGCCCAGAGCTAGCACGGCAATGACCGGGTTGGTGATCCACCCGACGATCGCACCGTACACGAGCTTGATCACCTGCGGCGCCCACTTGTTGCCCATGTTGCCGGTACCGTAGATCGGGCCGAGAATGACGATGGCGAGACACCAGATAGGGAAGCCGAAGATGATGCCGATGGCAGCGCCCTGCGCCGCCGTCCACAGGAACCGCCCCCACCAGTTGGCGAAGCCCGGCTTCGCAGCCAGCATGTTCTTCTCCGTCCCTTCGAACACGAACCGGACGAACATCCAGTAGTAGTACCAGAACCCCTTCTTGACAGGCTGAGCCGGCCCGTCGACCACTCCTCTTGCTTTCTTCTCCGCAGAGCCGTCCATGGTCGTAGCGCTGCTACCTGGCAAGGTACCATCCGCGGTGTCACCTGAAGAGCGCCGTCCGTCCTTGGTCTTGCTGAACAGGCTTCGAGGGTCGGGTAGCCCCTCGACATGCGGGTAGCAGAACGCCAGAGGTTGGATTTGATGCGAGTGCAGATCGGTGTGCACCAGCGTCGAGGTGATGAGCATCGAGGCGAGGCACTGGATGATGGGCGTCACGCCGAGGTCGCCGGCAATGGTGTTCTGGCTAAACACCCACATCTGGGGCCACGTTCAGCGGCCGTCTAAATATCGCGATGAACTCACCTTGACGACTTCCTGCTTGTGGTACATGGCGTATGCTATACCGAAGTTGGCTCCTCCTGCTCGGCGTCAGTCCATCTCCGATTGTCTGAAGGTCCGCTCTGTGCTAGCCAGAGATCTTCAAGGCCGACAGGACTGACCATCTATCAGCTGGACAAGCGTCAGCCTCTAACATGTGTGCGCACGCCCTAAGCCAAATCACCTACCCCTGCCCCAAAGCCCTGTAGGAAGCCCAAGTAGAACCATTGCTTGCCCGTCAAAGGAAGCGGAAAAGGTCGGAAAATGCTCTTCATGGCGGACTCTGCACGAGCCCTTCTGGCGGAATGCTCTATATTATACGGCTGTTTGCGGTCGGGATTATCGTTGATATGTAGAGAGTCTATGCACAAGTCATGATACGAGCCAGGGATACAAGAGTGATGAATGCGAATGAAGAGTCAAGGACGGGGAGTGCTCCCTTGTGGTACGATATCTTGCCTTTCCCCGTCGCACCAAAAGTCACCTACGTCGACGAATTGCGTAAACAAAGCTCTCACGCTGTAATTTTAGCCTCGGGCCCGGCACGGCCAGGACGCGGCCGCCGCGGCCGTCGGCGATCGGTCTGAGACATACTCGGCGGCATACCTGACAGCACGCGTGCCCCGAGGGCCCACGCTGACCCCCATGCATGCATCTGGGCGCGATGACCTCTAGCCCTTGGGCCTGAATCGCTGCATGCGCGCTTGTGATCGAGCGACTCGCCACCCGAAGCTGCTCGAAGCGCCCTGAGTCACAGATTTACGTTATTTGCCACCCAACGCTTGGCGACTGCCTTTGTCCGTCCGTCTCCACAAAGCGCTTGATCAGCGTTGTTGCATCTCTGGCTTGGTCATCGCTGTCTCGATTCCTTCATATAGCCTCGGCTCTGGTCTCTGATCTTCTCGCCCTCGTGCATCTCCATCATCAAGGATCTCAGCAGCATGAACGCCGACGCATCAAGCTCCCGCTCGGAGCTCATGTTCCTTGGCAAGGAGTGTCATCACTCGGCTTGTCATCTCAACGACTTTCTGCCCTTCTCGTGTCCGGCCTGTCGCCAATCGTTCTGCCAGCCGCACTTCCTTCCTTCGCAGCACGCATGTTCTGCGCCGCTGCCAGCCGGGATGGTCGACCGTATCGCGCCGCAATGTCCCCTGTGCAACGAGATCGTGCCGACTACGGCCAGCCGAGATCCCAACGAAGCAGTCGAGCGGCATCTGCTCAGCGAGACGTGTACTGGCCTGCCAGGCGGAGAAGAGCGGCGCAAGCTTGAACTCAAGCGCAAGAAAGCGGCGGGTCAGGTGTGCTGGAGGAAAGGGTGCAGCAAGAGCCTCATCGTTCAAATGAACTGCGAGGTGGGTTCCGGCTATCGCAAGTAGAGGTCACGTTGGATGCTGACCCTCTGCAGTCTTGTGGTCACTCTTTCTGCCCACCACATCGTCATGCGAGCTCGCATGCGTGTACGCCAGACACCTCAAGAGCAGCCACGCCCAAATCATCGGCCGGACCGTCCAGTTCCCGAGCTACTGCTCCGGCATCAAACGCTGCCAAGGCAGCCATGTCTCGTCTCCTCCCTTCGAAGTCCCAACAATCTTCCACACCATCGACAATAAATCCCTCAGCGAACTCCCCTGCGTCAGCGCCGGTTCCGGTCAAAGCTGCGGCTGGACCAGCCTTGGACGCGAGAGGCGCGGCGGCTGCGGCGGCGATGCGCCGTGCTGGCCAGGACGTGAAGGCTGCAGTCCCGTTCGTCAAAACCAAGACAGAGAAGTGCGTACATCGAAATGTCGCTTGTTTGATCTGAATCTGATGTTACAGACGTGCAAACGCCGAAGCTTCCTCTCAGCTGCTGGCACTCAAGGCCAGACACGACAAGGGCCTGCTGTCCAAGACCGAGGAGGTGAGATGATCCTCTTCCCGACCTACACCTTGTACGCCGCATCCGAAGCAGTCATCACCTTTCGCGTCGAACCTATCCTGACACACCGGTTAGCTCAAGTATGCCGAGCTTCTCGGGCAGAAGGAGTCTTCGCGGCGGAAAGGGGAGAAGGGCGGGAACGGCAAGGATGGGTGCATTGTGTGTTGATGCCAGCCCAGTCGTCAAAAGTAGAATCAGTCACACTGTCGCATAGCATATGAGCATAGTCTACCGATATCGTAGTCCTAGAGATACAATGTCAAATGTATCCAGCATGACCCTATGCGCCTTTCTGCCCCGAAGGTCAGTGCCGCCGGACGGCGTCCGCCTGAACAGTTATCGCTGCCGCTTCTGGGTCGCCCTGCGCGGCCTGACGCGCTGCTTTGATACGAACGCCCTCGGTGATCGCCTCGGGACTCAAGTCCGTCAGCTTCTCTTTCTTGAGAAGCTGCGTCCCGCCTCTCCATCCTATCCATGCCGTCTCGTGCGGACCTCTGACAAGCAGGACCAGTAGCGCAGTCCCGACGAACGTCACCATTGCTGCGCCCGTCGGGGTCCATCCGTGATGCGTGTAGATTGTAGTCATTATAGCCGTGCCCGACGTCTGTCGAAGCGGTCAATGACCGTCTTATACGCCTGGAGCGGCGTGCTTACCTGGCCAATGAAGACGCAAAGCAGGATACAGCCATTGAGCCGAGCCCGTGCTTTTGGGTCCAGTCCCGCTATCCGGTACCCTTGGCTGACTTGGCAGCACTGCTGACCCATGTCGTACAGCACAATAGCTACAGCAACGGCGCCGATCGATTTCTCAGCGCCGGCAAGAGCGATGATCATGGCCGAGAGGGACATCGATACGCCGAGCAGTTGACCCGTCCACGGCACGATACGATCGACGAGCCGGCCCCAGACAGGCGCCATGAGCGCGCCGATGATTCCCAGCAGACCGAAAAGCCCGATATCAAACGCCGAATACCTGATATCGATGAGTGACGACAAGCGGTGTCTCTGGAACTGAGACGTACCGGTACGGCTCTGCGGAGAGTAGGAATGTCAAGGTCACCCAACTGTCTAATCAGCTTTTGTCAGACGATGTATCGCCATGAGCTCACAATCCGGCGAACACCGCTGACCGGGGTCAGCACGCTTTTCTTTACAATGGCATTTAAACGGTGACGAACCGCTTGTAAGGCATGACATGATACCAGCTTGAGTCAATGTCGGGTACCGAACGAAGAACTTGGCCATGGACCATAGCTGGTACGTCAGTCGTGCGGAGCGCTCAGCCAGACGCTCGGCTTACCACTTCAAAGTATGACAGGCCGATGTCTTTGTCGGGCGTATCGGGTAAAGTGAACCAGAGAACAACGGTCATGGCTGCGGTTTCAGCTAGATGAATTCGCCCGGCTCCCAGCCGAGACTCACCTCCCTGAATGGCCACCGCGAACCAATAGGTATCTCTCCATGAGGTGAATTGGGCAAAAATGCCTGCCAGAACACGACCGAGCACCAGACCCGATATGAGACCTGAGAGAGTGATACTCATGGATTTGGCGCGAATATTTGAAGGTGCGAGGTCTGCCGTCCACGGAATACAGATTTGAGGCGATACCTGCGGGGTGTGAGTTAAGGGCGATCATTAGCAGCTCAGGGGACGAACCGTGAGGATTCCAACCACGAAGCTGACGCCCTCAAGCATCTCAACAGACGTCGCCCGTGCCAGGGCGATGCTGAGCACGGTACAGAGCGTAAAAAGCAACAGGACGAGCTGTCTCCGCCGGACAAGATCACCAAGTGGCGAGATTAGAACAATGCCGCATCCGTATCCTGCCTGAGCCAAAGTCGGGATACGAGAGACGATCTCGTCGGCGACGCCGAAGTCCCGGCCAATCTCGACAAGCATTGGCTGATTTCTTCAGCCAGATGCGACGAAGCAAGCGGACTGAGATACGAACCTGGATATAGTAGAGGTTCATGACAGCCGAGGTCTGAGCAATTCAGCACAGTCAACGAGGCATCGAGTGGAGACCGAACATACTGCCGCAGAAGCGAAAACCAAGTTCATCCGCATCGACCAAGGGAAACACTCCTCCGGCTTCATAGACGGGTCGTACCGCCTGCCCTTGGGTATCGGGATGAAGCCGAAGTCTCGCTTCCGGATCGATTTGCCCCCTTGCTCGATTGACATCGTCGAAGGCGTGTCTATCCGGTCTGTAGAACGCGACATGGAGAGCTGTTCGGATCCAGGTACCTCAGGCTCGCTCATTTTCTGTTCCTCCACAGGCGAGCTTGGTGAGTGACCGGGTGGTGCCGTGCCGTCTAAGTTTTTCGAGGCGTTCACATCTGCCACAACCAAGTCGTTCCTCGGACCTTGCGCCATGTCTATTCAATCAAACGGGCAGCACTCTGCTGAGTCCACCACATGCCCTCCTTGATGGTCACCTTGCTGCTTTCGATGGCTTATGTATATAATTGGAGAACGGAAAGGCGCAAATCTCGCCATCGGCATTCCTCCATTCGCCCGATGCCGGGGAAAGCCGATACCCCACTCAGGGATTCTCCGGAAATTAACCGGCAAGTCATCAACACATGACGTGGGTATTGATAACGCCATGGGCAACCGAGAGATTCCAGCTGCGTTCAGGTAGACATTCAAGTTACAACCCAGCTCGACGATACGGATTCCGCAGGCCGCAGCTCCACGACACCATGGGGGACGATGAGCAGGTGCAGGTGGGCTACCTGCAGCCCTCGGCATTCAAAGGCGCCGCGCAACGCCGAAAATGGAGAGAGGGCGGGCGGTCAATGATGGCTGCTCCTGGTCCAGCTGGCGGAGAAGTCGCGACCTGGGTAGCTGCGGGGGTGAGCCCTGATTGCGAGATTACCCAACAGCTTGGACTGATGATCGAAGCCATCTGGAACTTCAGGAGAGCTGAAGAAGGGCATTTCAGCGACGAACAAGTCCGACCGCGTCGTGTACTTTGGCGCATCGACCACGCTGTCAGACCCGCTCGTCAACCTGTACACCGAGACGTACACGCTCTTCGTGTCACTGCAGCGCATCGTCGCATCTTCTCTACGGCTTCCTCATGATCGAAATGGCGCGGATCCACGCGAGTTCGGGATGGCGGAGGTGTGGGACAAGCATGGCAAGCTCGTCGGCGCTGGCAGCCTGCTGGGTTCACCTGGAGCGGAGACCGTCGGACACATGCGGCGGTTGGTGGACATGTACCTCGAGGAAATCAGCAAGCTGAGAGAAGCGGACGACATCGACGTGAGTCAACACATAATCAGCTCCGGCTTCCACTGATGCATGCAGGCCGACCTGAAGGCTCGACTTGACGCGGCATTCTACATATTCCAGCTCGCGCAGATCCTGTATCTCCCGCAGGACGGGCGGGGCGAGGGCTTGCTGGGAGAAGAGCTTCTGGACTGGCTGAACGACTTGGACCCAGGTCAGCTTGCCCAACAACCCCGTGTGACCGATTGAAGTTGACACACGGGCAGCACCCGACAACGCGCTGGGCAACGAAATTATGCAGACGCGAGAACCATGGACACACCCTTCCTTCTTCCCTTACATTGTCCGTTGCATCCTGCGCGGCTTCCATCTTCCGGCGGCATCGTTCCTCCGGACACTGCAACAACACCCACACCCACCAATCGCCCGGCTCGGCCCGCTCCTTGCTTCGCATCTTTCGTCATTCCCGCGCTCGCACAACACGGCCGCCTTTCCTCTCGACCACCAGTTCCTCGACGCGCACAAGAGCTGGCTGCGCAAGTTCCGTGCCGAGGTCGCCTCATTCACGGGCGGAAAAGCCAAAGGCAAGTGGCTCGACGACGGCAAAGGCAAGGCGGAGAAATGGGCAGATTGGGAGACGGATCTCAGGGGCATCGTTGAGGTCATGGAAGGCAATGTCGATCGGGTATGGGAGGAGTCGGCCGACTGGCGGGAAGGCCTGGCGGCGTATGGTATTCTGTGCGACGTCGACCTCCGAAGAGATGGCTTGCCGTGAGTGAACACCTTGCCGCAGTGATAGCGCCAGTCTGACGGCGCAGCGAGGTCATGAAGAAGCTGTTGAGCAAGATACCGGTCGATGAGGCAATCTTGGACGACAGGATTCAGTCGAGTTTCTGCTCAGGAGATACCGTCAAGGTCGGTCTAATCCTTCGAACCCTCGGAATGTGCGTCGCTGACAGGAGAAGGCTTTGCTCGGCTGCCATGAGCTCGATCTATGGCTTGCTGCACATCTCGGAGACGTCCTCGACAAGTTGGCGCTCGTCCCTGACGACGAGGAACGGTAAGTATCCTCGAGCTCGTCCGACTGGATATAGTTGACTCACGGTTCAGGTTCGACATCTCGCTGCGCGACTACTTCCTCCTCGAGTACGCCGACCTACTAGCCGAAAACCCTCGGCACGCCTCGTTCTGGCGGATCATTGCCGACTACCTCGCTGCAGCTGGAGACGAGGGCCGCTGCCGCCTCAGCGCCTTCATCCAACATGTCGGACTCGGCCTGACGCCGGATCTGAAAGGCAAGGCCAAAGCGGTCGCCACCGACGGAGATGCTCCCATGGACGGCTCGTCAGGGGCAGAGATCGGCGATGAGGCGCCGACGCCCGACTCCGAATTCCAGCGCTTCGCCGAGCTGCGCGAGGCGTGCAGCGAGCTCAAGCTCGAAGAGGAGTGGAAGGCCATTGCGGCGGTCATGGCGGACCGGTTGATCCGGAGAGGCGATTACGGGCTGGCAGCGACAATGTGTCTCCAGGCCGAGGACGGGTACTCCCTGTCTCGGATAGCGGAGAAGATTGTGGACGCGTACTTGCGGCAAGGTACGTCCGGTCAGAGAACATACGGCAAGAGTGTCATGAGCTGACGTGTGACAGGTGAGGCAGAATATGTCCGACTGGTGGACACGCTTCCGCCATCGCTGCTGAACGAGGCGCCAATCGCTCTTGCGGAGATGCAGCTCGACAGTTCCGGGATGCAGTCAGGCGGCACATTCGACAAGGACTCGATGGCGGTGTTTACGTCCCGGCTGGCGTTCCTTGCCGAGTTCCGCGACTATGTCCTCTTCTTGACGCAGGGCGCGCGGAGTCAGGCAGCAGAAAAACTGGTCAACCTTCTCACTTCCGGAGTCACGCCGCAAGGTCTGTGGGCAGTCCTGCTCAGTGAATGCGTTCCGCTACTAGAGGGTGAGTCGCCGTGCGCACTCATGCCCACCCTGCAAAGCTAACGATATCGTAGACTCTGAAATCCTCTTCACATCGAACGACACGTTCGAGCTGCTTCGAATTCTGCAGGAAGTCACGTCCAGCGCAGCGTTTGCACCACATGACTACCTCGACCAGCTCGCCATCTTGCTCAAGTCCAGAGCGAGCACCTCCGACTCCGGTTCAACAAATGCCACCTCCACTACCACTACCGAAACGAACCAGACGACGGATCTCACCGCCTCGTTCAGGAGAATAGAGGAATGCCGCTTGGCGCTGGCTCGTAACTTAGCGAGAGCCCTCGTCGTCGGCTTTGATAATCCGTTCTAGGCTTTGCACGGCCAGCGCGTTGCGCTGCACCTATCCACTATGCATGATGATGCATCCTGTGCTGCTGCTACGCAATCGGGCTGTCACGCCGCGATCGTGTGCCGGACAAGTCAGGCACCCGGACCATCCGCCACGGGTGGTGACTTGAGGTAAGCGTGTCTGAGTTTAGCAACCGCCTAGATTGAGCGCGTGCCTCCTTGTCCGTCTCCCTCATTGGGCTTGTACTTGGTCTTCCCAAATCTCGGTCGCTTCGAATCCGTTATCGACAGCTCGGCTGCTCTGTGAGCGCGAGTCTTCCCGCTCAGGCGACATCACGACGCGTTCTGAAGGGCTGGTCCCGTTTCATCTAGTTCCTTCGCATCACTAATTCTCACTTTTACCTTTCCTCGCCGTCCTTCCTGCTCGTCATGACCGAACACTGAGTATCGCGCCAGAAGCTTTCACCGGGGCATAGAGCCCAGAAGCGGCACGTTCCAACCCGCACACAGACAAGCGAACAGGCGATCGCCTGGCCGCAAAGGCGCGTGTGTCCGCCATGATGCGCGAAAGGTCCACCTCGAACCCGTTGACGGCGCACCCGTCGCCTCCTTTGGGCCAATCATCACACTCGGGGCCTCTGCACCCTCGCGGCACCGGCTCGGCTCAGCTGCTGCAACACCGTCCCGTGTCGCCGCATTACGCGCTCCCGAAGCTCGCGAGCTTGCCTGTCGCTACTACAGGAGGCAGCGCTCCGCCGAGCGGGACAACAGCTCCTTCTGCGTCTTTGGCGGCGCGGACAGCGCACTCGAGTCATCCCCGATCTGCGCTGCGCGTCAATACCGATCTGGCGCGGTACAGGACAGCCCCGCAGGCTGCCATGCCGCCAGTCCAATACGACTCGTCGACATCTTCGCACCATTTCACACAGTCTCTATCGAATGGCTCAGGCTCGGCAGTAACCATGCCGCCTTTGTCAGACACTGCAGACTCGACCTTGTCTGCTTCAGGGCGGCGAGCGGCCGAGTCGCCAGCGTCGCCCCGCTCGGAACAGATGCTAGCAAGTGGGAGCAGAGACGTCATGATGACTGTCAACGGTCTTCGCGCAGCATTGGACGATTCGACGCCGGTGTCGCCATTGAGACCGAAGTCACCTTCGCGATCGCGTGCTCAGTCCGCTTCGTCTGTCGCTACGCCGCAGCCACCGCCGCCGCCATCGAGCTCGGCTGAAGGACACGGCTCTTCGCGATCTATCGGGATGAGCCAGACGGAGGAGCACACACTCAAGCGCATTCGGGAGGCGTTGGACAGGAGCACGGATGAGGGCGATACCCTCGATCTTAGCCGGCGGGGCATCGAGGGTATCGGGCCAGAGGCGGTGGTCATCTTCGATCAAGGCGTTGGCAAGGATCGCAAGGGCGTCTGGAGGTGAGTATCCTCCGATGTCCACCGGCTGCTCTGGAGCTTGGCTGACTTTCCAGGCTCGCGCTGTCGTACAACTCTCTCAGGGACGGTTGCATCGACGACTCTTTCTCGCAGCTCGCAAGACTGCGGTACCTCAACCTGAAGGGGAACAACTTCACGCATTTCCCGCAAGCAGTGAGTACTGTTTTACTGCACGTGTCATCATGTGGAAACTGAGCCCGTCCTGTAGTTGACCGAAATGCCTTCGCTTGAGATCCTCGACTTGTCCAAGAACAAGCTGTCGGCATTTCCGCAGGAACCCGGCAATCTGTCCAAGCTCAAAGTCCTCTCGCTCTCGAACAACAAGATCAACGCGCTGCCGTCGTACCTCACAGACTTCAACTCGCTCAAGGTGTTCAAAGTCGACGGCAATCCGATCGAGTGGCCTGTGAGTCCCGGTCCGTATTTGCCTCGCTGCAGCGCCCAGCTGATCTCGGCAGCCACGAGAGGTGCTTGGCCTGCTGATTGACAATGATGTGAGAACCGACCCATCAGGACAGAAAGCCCGTTCGGGCTCCACCGAGAGATCACGCAAGGATGACAGCCTGCGACCTTGGATAGAGAACATGAAGAGCTGGATGCGGCAGGGAGGAGCAGAAGCGGGGACAGAACGGATCAAGAAGGCGCAGGAACAGGAAGGTCCTGTCACATCTGAGTGTGTCTCTTCATAGGACGTCGCTGCGGCCATATTATGCTGACAGCCGTAGCGAGGAGCCGATGAGCGCCATGTCGGCTGATGGGCCGATGAGTGCCGGTCCATGGGACAAGCAGTCGAGCACATCGCTCGCCACGCTCATTTCCCAGCATGTGGCTCGTGAAGAGCCGCTTCAGCCGCCGCGGCCGCCATTCGCGCGTCATCGATCGGCCACAGTGTCCAGCGGACAGCCGCAAGGTCTTTCAGTCTCGTCCATGGGGTCCATATCTGGCTCGGACGACCTGTCAGGACGATACAGGTCGACTCCTTCGTCGCCTACGCCAAGCACGCCCCTGCAGCCGCAGTCCGCCTCGACAGCGTCATCTTCCGCCCATTCGCGGACCCCATCCGCAAATTTACCGCTGCCCTATCCTGCTGCTGCGCCAGCGGGGCATACGCGTGGTGCCAGCTTGACATCAACGCAGCGGCACAGCGGCGTCTTGTCAAGCAAGAAGTCCTTGCCGGATCTGCGGCAATCCCATGCCAAGATCATGCAGGAGAGGAGGGAAAGCGGGGGCTCAGCTGGAGATGCGGTCAAGTCACCTACCACTGCTGTGCGATCGCCCGGTGTTGGGTCTCCGAGCTTTTCTGGCGCGAACGAGGGAGGAAACGAGTCTACGGCCATCACTCCGACGCCAGGGCAGAAGTTCCGCCCGGCCATGGAACGTAATCGGTCTATGGAGCCAACGAAGCGCGGGCAAGCAAGCCCCGCAGGGCGAGGCATGGCTGGTGCTGAGGGCCAGAATGACGCCTCACAGGTGGACGAGTCGCGCAACTCATACTTCCGGCGCCTATCGACACTGCCAGTCTCCTCAATATCGAAGGCAGTACCCGACGCTCTGCTGAAGTTCATTGACGCCATTCGCGGGATCCTCTTCGCTCTGTCCCAGCTGCACACCGCTTTGCGGCAGTTCCTCCTCTTCGCGGCGGACGACCGGATCGCGGGCGTGTTCACCCGCGTCATGGAGCCGGCCAACAGGTTCCTCACCAACCTGATCAACGCTCTTGACCGGTTCGACTCGATGTCGAGGCGAGACCGACCGCCTTCACGATCTATCCGAGAAGTCATCTCCGCGACGAAAGAGAGCGTCGGCGTCTTCGCCAAAGTCGTGGCTGTCCTGCAGATGCAGGTGCCCGCGCTCAAGACCTGTGACGTGCGGTACACACGCACACTCCTGCTCATGGTGTACGGTTCGATGGCCGAGGTCGCTGAGTCGTGGCGCGCCATGGCGCCTCTGGTTGCTGAAATGCGAGACATCGCTGCCCTGGGACCATCCGCTCCTTCGAAGCAGACCAGGTTGCCGCAGCCGCCGCTGGGTGGGCTGAAGATGATGATCACGGGGTCATTCCCTGGCAGAACGCCCATCTCTCCTATTCCAGAAAGAGGCGAATCGCTGTCGCCGCCTTCCGTTGGGCCGAAGGCCGGGACCGCGATCGGCAATTCGCCACTGTCTCAGACGATCGACGCTGGCGTAGCGTCACCGACGACCACGCCATCTCGACGGACCCGTGCGGCGGCTCATCGGGCGAGGCGGAAAGGCGGATCGTTTTCGTCTCAGGACCTCGAGAAGGGGATGCTCATGGGCTCACCTAAGGACAGCGAGGACACGTTGACCGTTGGAACACCGGCATACGGCCGCCGCACCCCGGCGAAGGGGACCAAGGCAGTGCCGCTGGAGGAAGAGGACGAAGAAGCGGAGGATGGTGAGGAAGGAGACGAAGATGGTGATGGGCAAGATCGTGACGAGGAGGATGGGGAAGCCGAGGAGGAGGAGGAGGAGGAGGAGGAGGAAATCGCCGATGTGGCCGAGCTGGGCGGGATGCCTCCTCGGCCAGGAACAGCCATGTCGGGCGCTGCAGTTCCTATGACGCCGCCGGACCTCGCTGCCGGTCCTCAGAGCGGGACCACGCCCATCGTCGCGTCGCAGTCCCAGCCTGGGCGGAGCAGACACCAAGCAACCTCGTCTTCGGGGTCCAGTCACGCTCTGCCCGTGCTGTCCGGTTTACCGAGACCGCTTCGCAAGCTTTCGGTCGATGTTCGGCCGCAAACGCCCGCCTCGGCCACGCTCTTCGATGATGAAATGCTCGACACGATGGAGAAGGCGACCGAAATGGCGTTCATCGTTTGGCTCAAGTTGGCCGAAGACGTCAGAGCGCCGCCGCATCAGACAAGCGCCCACCGCAAGTCGGCATCTTCTGTCAGCCAGAATGACGGGGCACCGAGCGCATCCGGTGGAGACTCGTCGCAATTGGCGCAGGATCCTGCTGGCGACTTAATCCCCGCCAAGCACCGAGCCGACTTGACCGACCTGCTTCGGTCGTCCGAGCGGATAACGTCAACTCTGCGAGAATGTTTGATGGGCGTTCGGGTCAACCCGCACCACGCTGCGAGTGTCGCCCTGGCAGAAGCCGCTCAGGCATTTATCAAGACGGTCGTCAGAGTGTCCGAGATGGTCAAGGTCATCTCGGCGACCCACACGTTCCCGCCGGCGGTCCGCCAGAGCTGCGGTCGCCTGACGCAAGCGACGCGCGAATGCGCCATCATGATGCAGGTGTCTTCGCTTCCGCTCCGCTCTGCGTCCGCCACACCCGCTCCGCCCACCTCGTCCGCCCCGTCGGCGGCCTTATCTGCCGCGCGTATGCAGCACGCACAGCGGACATACTCGCCCATGCAGCTCTCCCGGTCGCATCAGGGAGCCGGATCTGCCACGCCAATGACAGCGGCAGGCACTCGCGGACCGACGAGTTCGTCGGAGGATCCGTTCGGAGCCCATGCCCCACCGCCCAGTACCCCCCTGTACGCTCTGCCGAGCGCCTCGAGGTCTGCGTCTTTCACGCACTGGGTCGGTGGGCAAGTCGGCGCTGTTGCGCCACCGCCGACTACAGGCTCTGGCGGGCTGAGGGGTCTGCAGCTGCCAAATAGGCAGGCGATGCTGGCAAGGAATCGCGCGGCGACCCTTGGTGAAGGGATGACTGGGCAGCATAGGCCGGGTGATGGTCATGGCTCCAGCATCAGCAGCGCACCCAAGCCTAACAGGCAGCCTAGCAGTGCGCAAGCAGACCAGACCATCTTCTAATCATCCAATACATGCATGCACCGTGTAAGGGGGTCTTACCTCCGTCCGGCCGTAAAGCGGCATGGAGCGATCAGGCACCTTAGCCAAGCGTCCGTCGGACGCCCGTCAAGCCGACAGCTGGATCGGTCTGCCGATGGGTTCTGCGTGCGCCCGGTAAAGTCGATTGACCCGGAAAGTTATGCTTGTTGTGAAGAGGTCTGTCCGGCCGAGAGCTATCGTCGAGGTATGCGTTGAGCTCGCTTGTCATTTTGACCATTTGTACATCTTTGTTGTTCTTCTATATATACCATCTTGGGTGTCCGAAGGTTCCTCTACCGCATACGCTTGCTTTTTCGCGGACGGGTTGAAACGCAAATAATACGACGACGACCATGTCATCCGAAGCAGGTCCATCGCGACCTCGCCTGGTCCATCTGGACGAACACGGCCGGCCCGCAGGTCCTATACACGCTCTCGAGCCCATCATCTCGCGGCTGTCTGTACGCTCGCACCACCCACCACCGCTCGATGACGGGTTCGGGAATTACCCGCCGGACTTACCGTCCGATCCGGTCCAACTCGAGCGGCGACTGACGAACGACCCGGATGTCGAGAAACAGATGCTGGAGAACGAGCTGGGACCACCACCAGATGGTGGACGCGAGGCGTGGCTGGTCGTCATGAGCGCTTTTTTCCTTTCCATGACGATTTACGGATTCGGTGAGTCTGCTTAAGGGCCAGCCGTGGGTCTCTGGCTGACTGGGGGAAGTGACGTGTTTTGGAACCATGTCGGTGTTCTATCTCGATCACCAACTCAAGGGGTACAACAAGTCGGAAGTGGCGTGAGTACTGGTGGCAAGATGGAGGAGCGGAGTGCTGATAGCGATCCAGGTGGATCGCGTCCGTCCAGGTCACCCTCACGTTTATCGGCTCGATTGGATCAGGGCGGTACTTCGACTCACATGGCGCCCGAACACTCGTCGTCCTCGGCACAACTCTCAATGTCTGCTCTCTCATCGCCGTGGCATGTAAGCGTATCGCTCCCGGATCCCTCGTGCGGATTGCTGACATCCGCAGTCTGTCACGAGTATTACCAGTTTATGCTGGCACATGCGCTGTACGGTATCTCCGGCTCAATCGTGTGGACACCGTCGACGGCTATCGTGGGTCACTGGTTCCTGCGGAAGAGAGGGACAGCAGCGGGCATTGCCGTGTGCGGAAGCGGCCTTGGCGGGATTATCTACCCGATCATGCTGAACCAGCTATTCGGCCGGATCGGTAAGTCAGGGCAGAGCACGGTAGAGGGTGGAGCTGATGCGGCCAGGCTTCACTCGGACGATGATTGCTGTGGCGGGCATGAACGCCGGTCTCATGCTTCCGTCCTGGTTCTTCCTCAAGGCGCGGCTCCCACCCAGGCAGCCCCCACCGCTTCGGGCGCTTCTTGGGCCATGGAAGGACAAGCGATACGTGTTCCTTGTCCTCGGCTCGGCGATGGTCATGATGAAGTGAGTCAGGTGCCGACTCGCTGGAAACGGCGTCAGGCTGACTTTTCGCAGCTGGATCACGCCTTACTTCAACGCACCGATCCTGGTCGCTTCGAATCCGGTGAATAAGACGATTCACGACTATTCGGTCACTCTGCTGCAACTCGGCTCGTTCCTCGGGCGCGGAGGCTCCGGGTTCCTTTCGGACAAGCTCGGCGTTTGGCGCGTCTTCATCTTCACGTCAAGCGCGATGGGCGTGACCGTCCTCGCGTTCTGGACAGCCAACCCTTTGCCGGAGGGTGTCGTCGTCGTCGGTCTGATCATGTACGGGATCACATCCGGAGCATGGATCACCCTCGTCGCGCCAAGCACGGCAGCCATCAGCCCAACCAAAGAGCTGGGCATGCGCGTCGGCATGCTCTGGTCGCTTGCCGCCGTCCCAATCATCGCCGGACCCTCTGTCACCGGCCGTAAGTCTGGAGACCCATAGCTTGCTGCGGACGTGCTGACATGGCAGTACTGGTCGTGGCGGACGACAGCAAGTTCACACACGCGGGGCTGTTCTGCGGTATCATCTTCCTCGCCGGATCGCTCGTCACGATTCTGCCTCGGGCGATGGAGCTGGCTGGTACTGTGCTCGGGCGGAAAGCTAATGCCGCGACGACGGTGGAAGATGATCCGGCTGAGAAGGACGCCGAATCCAGAGAGACTTCTGCAAGGCCATCAGATAGTAGTGCAGCATAATAAACTATATAGACAGTCTTGCACATCAGATTTCACAGTCTGGCTCGGTCGTGTCGATTTGAACCGAGGTTTATCTGAATCCTCCGAGATCTTCTCCTGATTGCTCAGAAGGCCGCATCTCAAGGTGGTCTATGTCCATGCTATGTATACAAGTTACCTGTAGTTGACCTGGGAGAATATCCGGCGCCCTCTGTGCTGAGAACACCACAACAGATTTGCCACCCAATTCCGAAGACGATGCCGTTATTTGGTTCCTGCGAAGTTGACGCGACCCGGACTGATTTCTTCTCGAGCCATCAATGAACATTCCACCAATACCTTGAGACTCATGAACACGCTCTAAATACGAATATACCTCAAGAAGATAGTCTTGAAAGGCTTGATCCAAGATGCCGCCGAAGAGAGTATGCGGCAACCCCTTGTTCTTGAGCTGGATGGAGGGTGGGTGTCCCAAGTCTCAGTGCCCGGGTCATAGCTGACATCCGATCAGAGCTCCGAGCTCAGGCAACAGCAAAAGGAACGAAGCTCGCCGAAGTCTATGGAAAAGCGTGCAAATCGCTAGCAGCATGTCCAGTCCCGTATGATCGCCCGCGAGACCTGGTCGTCTTGCAGGGTATTGGACCTAAGACCGTGGCCATCTTGGAGACGAAATGGGCAGCTTACTGCGCCGAGAACGGACTTCCCGCTCCTGGCACCCCTCAAAGTACGTCAGCCATTGAACACTCCTCCAGCTGTGATTGATAGGCGATCAGAGTCCAAGGGCAAAGGACGGGCGGCATCACCTCCGCCATCCGATGAGGAAGGAGACGGTGATCGGTCAACCTCAACAACCACAGCGAAGCCTCCGGCCAAGAAGCGCAAGACAGCTGCGCCTCGGACATACGTGCCTGCCATACAGTCGGGCGGGTACGGCATCTTGCTCTCACTCGTCTTAGCGATTGAACGGCCCACGCACAACACCCAAGTCTTCCTCACCAAATCCGAGGTCATTCGAGGAGCCAAGCCGTACTGCGACTCGGACTACGAGCATTCGGAGAAGGGAACATACTTCACGGCTTGGAGCAGTATGAAGACCTTGGTGAACAAGGGATATGTCTACGTGACGGGCAACCCGCAAAAGTTCTGCTTGACAGAGGAGGGCTAGTGAGTCTACCTCCGGTCGACTGATTGAGAGGTGGTTGACAGCTAGTGATGTCGCCTGCACGATACGAGGGCTAAGGCCCGAGTTCGCACATATCGAGAAACACCCATTCTTGCACGACCCAGTCGACGATCGCTTGCACGCGGAACCCGCTCAACCTCGATCGAGCACGTCAAGGCCCCGCAGTCCGGCGTCCGCTCTCTTGACCCCGGCGCCATCACTCAGCACGGTAGCGCCAGTGGCGGCCAATTCCGCCTCCGCTCCGCTTCGGGATCGGCCCAGACATAGCTCCTCCCGCTTCCACTTCTGGTACATCGACTCTGCTTCCCAGCGAGTATCCTCGCTCTCGTTCGCGACCATCCGTCTTGATCCCGACCAGTTCGTCAACCTCCGCAAGATCGAGTTCAGAGCGTATCAGAAAGACCACGCCTTTGTCAAGCAGCTGAGGCTCGTTGACGACTCGCCGAGGGTTAGAGATGTGACCGGTCTGCCGACTCTCTTCGCCTTCATCGCCGAAGATGCGGCTCCGCCAACATGCAGCAGGTTCGACGATGATGCGGACGAGGAAGCAAAAGGCGGCACATCCTCGCTCGACTCGGCGAGGAGACCGCCCGTCAGTGTTGCGGCGGCTCCTTCCCGTGGCAGCGCGAAGTCGCCTCAGGTCCGCGCGGGTTCGCACAAGCGGGGATTGGCCGACGAGCCAATCGTCCTCGATTCGGATAGCGACGACAGCGATTTCGTCGCTTTGGACAGCAACGGTGCTTCCGGCAGCAATACCTGGCGCAAGTCCCAGGGAGAGCGTGGTACGCAGACGGGCCCGGTCATCCATACACTGGACTCGCCCGTATCCGTCCGCTCTTTCGACCGATTCCCGCTGGACAGTCCAAGTCCACCACGGCCTCCAGCCCGCAAAGTCGCACAGCCTGCGCAATCGGGACCGAGCACGGCATCCACATCCGTCAGACCGGCTGGTACGCATACCGGGCCGAGATTGTCGTCCCATGCGCCTCCACCGAATCCTTTCCTTGACCCAACAGAGCCGGTCGCTACCGCCACATTGCCCGACTTCGACCCTGCCTCGGCGATCATCTTCCCGGCAGGCTCGTATGAGATTGTCCTCATCCTCGACAGCCGCGAGGTCGAGTCCAAAACCAACCGAGATAAGATCTCGGACGCACTCGAGGCGAAGGGCGTCAAGGTCGAGACGAGGGCTCTGCGGCTCGGAGATATATGCTGGATTGCAAGACGGCTCGATGGTCTCGGCGGCGAGGAGGACGAGTGTGCACTGGACTATGTCGTCGAGCGTAAGCGCTTGGACGATCTGTGTACCAGTATCCGCGACGGCAGGTACACCGAGCAATGCGTGAGTCTCAGTCTCATCGGACATGGTGCTGACCAGCAGTTCCGGCTCACCAACTCGGCGATATCGCACGTGTACTACATTGTCGAAGACTGGCAAGTCACGGAGCGCATGGCCAATGAGGGCCTGCAGATTATGACGGCCAAATCGCAAATCCAGATTCACAACGGCTTTTTCCTGAAGGAGACGCACAAGTTATCCGAGACGATTGACTTCTTGGCGACGATGACCAAGGTGATCACTGATCACCATGCGGAGCAAGATTTGCGCATCATCCCGACGAGATACCTCTCACGATCGACATACCGAGCCTTGCAGACTCATCTGCGGCAAACCCGCGGGCCGAAGGGCGAAACCTACTTGACAAGTTTCCAGGCGTACCAGGACTTGAACGACAAGTCGGCGAGCAAGACCCTGCGGGAGCGGTTCGGTCGCATGCTGTTCTGCGTCAAGGGCATGAGCGCCGAACGCGTCGCCGCCTGTTTGGACGTGTGGGACACGCCTCGGGCGTTGTGGAACGACCTGCGCGATGCCGAACAGGAGTGGAAGCGGAAGAAGCGGGAGCAGGCGCTCGCGGCCGAGTCGCAGCCGGCGCAGGATGCGGCACCGAAGAAGAAGAAGAAAGATAAGGAGAGAGGACCAGACATGTTCTTCGCCGACAGAGTGCAAGGTGAAGGCAGGCGGAAGATCGGCGATGCGCTCAGTCGCGAGGTAAGTCGCTAAGGGCCTTCGGAACGGGGGATGTACTGATGAGAGCAGTTGTATCGCATCTTCATGGGAGACTCGGCCATCGATGCTTCGTGACACGCCTGGCCAGATCGCTCTTCGGTCAAGAACACGATGCATTAGTGTCGTTCTCTAGAACGCTAAAGATTACAGGGGAGACGACGCAGCCTACTTGCGGTGCTTCTGGTAGTAGTGGATGAGACCGGTCGTCGACGAGTCGTGGCCGGTGACGTCCTTCTCGTTGGGCAGCTGCTTGAGGATGGCCTTGGCGAGGACCTTGCCGAGCTCGACGCCCATCTGGTCGTACGAGTTGATGCCCCAGATGGCACCCTGGACGTGGATCTTGTGCTCGTACATGGCGACAAGGGCGCCGAGCGTGCCGGGCGTGAGCTTCTGGAACATGATGCTGTTGGTCGGCTTGTTGCCCTCGAAGATCTTGGACTTGACCAGCGCGGCGTTGGACGCCTCCGCACCCAGCTCCTCTCGCACCTGCTCCTCGGTCTTGCCGAAGGCAAGAGCCCTGCAGCGTCAGCCGCAGTACGCTGGAAGGGCAACCAGGGTGCTCACTCGGGCTGGGCAAAAAAGTTGGACAGGAGAATCTCGTGGTGCTTGCCGCCGGCAATGGGGTTGAGCGTCTGCACGGGCGCAAGGAAGTCGCTGGAAGGGTCAGCACGTGGAACGGTACACTAGATTGTTGCAACTTACCAAGGGATGAGCTTGGTGCCCTGGTGGATGAGCTGGTAGAACGCGTGCTGGCCGTTGGTACCGCTCTGGCCCCAGATGATAGGCTGACGGGTTCAGCGCATGTCCAAGGAGAACGGGGGAGGATGCTCACTCCAGTCTCGTAGTCGACTCGCGAACCGTCCTTGGTGACGGTCTTGCCGTTCGACTCCATGTCACCCTGCTGGAAGTAGTCGGCGAATCGCTTCATGTACTGGTCGTAAGGCAGCAGCGCCTGGGTCTGGGCACCTGCCAGGGTGTCAGCGCTGTCCGCTGGTCGGGGGAGGCTTAGACGCACCGTAGAAGTCGTTGTACCAGATACCGACGAGGGCGAGGATGACGGGCAGGTTCTCCTCGAGCTTGGTGTTCTTGAAGTGCTCGTCCATGGCGTGCGCACCAGCAAGCAGCTCCGAGAAGTTCTCGTAGCCGAGCGACAGGCAGATGGACAGGCCGATGGCCGACCAGAGCGAGTATCGGCCGCCGACCCAGTCGTAGAACTCGAACATGTTGGCCTCGGAGATACCAAAGGCGGTGACGCCCTTGACGTTGGTCGACAGCGCGACAAAGTGCTTGGCAATGGCCGAGTTCTGCGGTGTCAGCGTCAGCGGCAGAATCGCTGTGTGGTCTGTGCAGCACTTACGTCCTTGGCGCCCTCGAGGAACCACTCCTTTGCCGACTCGGCGTTGGTGATGGTCTCCTGGGTGGTGAAGGTCTTGGAGGCGATGATGAAGAGGGTGGTTTCCCGGTCGCAGAGCTTGAGGACCTCGGCGAGGTCGGTGCCGTCAATGTTGCTGACAAAGTGCATCTTGAGGTCGCGCTTCGAGTAGTGCTTGAGGGCCTCGCAGACCATGACGGGTCCGAGGTCCGAACCGCCAATACCGATGTTGACGATCGTGTCGATCGACTTGCCCGAGTAACCCTTCCAAGCGCCGGAACGGACCTGCTCCGAGAACTCCTTCATGTGCGCCAGGACGCCGTGGACGCCCTCACCGGCGCCCTCCTCCTTGATGTCATAGCCACCGTCCTTGGGCAAGGGGTTGCGCAGCGCGATGTGCAGCACCGCTCGGTCCTCTGACGTGTTGATGTGCTCGCCGGCGAACATGGCGTCACGGAACTGCTCGACCTTGGCCTCGCGAGCGAGCGAGAACAGCGACGACAGAACCTCCTCGTCAATCAGGTTCTTCGAGTAGTCGACCAGGATCGACACATCGGGGCTAGACGACGTGAACTCGCGCGAGTACTTGCTGAACCGGGACGAGTCCTGGGCAAACAGGTCCTTGAGCACGAGCGACTTGGCCTTGCTCGAGTGCAGCTTCTGCAGCTGCGACCACGAGGGGTACTCTGGTCTTGTCAGCCAAGACCACAAGCTCCGGTCGAGCGTCACTCACTGGAAGCCAGGGTGCCGTCCATGTTTGCGTGCTGGGTTCTGTAGCTAGTAGAGAAGGGAGAAGAGTAGACAAGGGGAGTTTTCCGGATGCTGACCACTTTGAGGGAACGGGCTGGGGAACGGATGAGGGCTTCTCGGTGGCTTACGGATGTCCGGACCGGAGCGAACGCGGCGGAATGCTGTGACGATGATCACGTGATTATCCGGCAACAAAGGGAGGGGATCTGACAAATCCTCCCCGCTTAGCCTCCACCGCTGACGATCGTCGGTTCCTGCGATTCCCGACAGGTCCACCGTCTAGAAAAGTTGGAGGCATCTGTGCACCTCGTCCTGGTATCATACACACTCGCCACTATGCGCGCCGCTCGGACACTACTGGCAAGCGCGTCTCAGACGCTGCCTCTGACCCCTTCACAAGCTTCCGCTCAGCTAATCCCACCAATACCGTACGTCCCATCGTTCCCACTCGCTGATCTCCCGCTGACACAATCCAGTCTATACCGCCGCTTGCTGCGAGTGCACCGGTTCCTGCCCGAGGAGATGCGGTTCATGGGCGATTCGTACATCAAGTCCGAGTTCAGATTGACTCGCTCGACCGACAACCCATTACACATCATCGCGTTCCTATCGCAGTGGAAGCAGTACCTCGACGAGCTTGAGCGGTCTGTGTTGGAACAGCTCGGAAGCCAAGGGCGGACGGGGCAGATCTCGTGGGGCGGACGGCGGCTGAACACCGAGGCGTTCGAGCGCATGAGCCCAGAACAGGTCGGACAGCTGTACGAGCTCATGCACGCTGCCAAAGATGTCTGGAAGACGTGAGTGGCGCGAAAGCACATCCGCACAGTGGCGCCTTGCTGATGTTCAACCAGCCCAGAACAATTACAAGCGGACGCGGAGAAAGTCGAGGCCGCAGAAGGATTGTCGGACGGCACTGTAGGGTCCAAGGCATGAGCATCGGTTGTGCTTGCATATTGCGGCGGATACATGCAAATATCACAGCGCGCACTGTCACCACGGGTTGGGTTCTAGCAGTCTGTGAGATGTACGAGCTGGTATGTTCTAACGAGCTCTTTGAGGACCGCGGCGGCCTCATGCAGTCGGTACTGCCTCCCGTCCTCTCGATAGGACTCGAGCTTTTCATCCACGTCGTGTAGGTTCGTGCGGATGTTGGCGGCTACTGTGGAGGGGCAGCTGCGGTCTTGCAAAGTGACGGAATGGGTCGCTGCGGCGCAGAGACTTAGCTCGTTTGCGACCCACTCTCCAAATCTATGCGGGATATAACAGGTGTTGTCGTCATCGAGCACGGCTGAAGCCCGATCCAGATATATCAAGGCTGAGCGCGCGATAATCTGAGCCTTGGAAGCGAACTTCAAGTCGCGGGCCCTCTTTACCAAGCCCTCCGACCGGTCTTCCTCGGTCAGACTAACTAGCCTTACTGCGGTTCCGAGGGCCGAATCGAACAACTCCTGGGCAGTCATGCCAAAGACGTCCATCGTTGTGGTTCGTCCGGTGCCCTCGACAGTTCGGTACAATATCCGAGACAAGACTTGCGAAGGGTTCATTGTGAACCCACCATTGCTCAGCTTCTTTGCGAGTTCTAGTGTTAGATACTTCTCATGAAGTGCGACCGTGAAGTCATCAACGTGGCGGGAAAACTCAGAGATTCTGCTGGGTTCAGCTGGGGCGACGTTTACCAGCATACAGTATAAGGGAAACGTGGACATACGGCAGGGAGGATGATCTAGCCCATTTAGGGAGTGCTTCTTCTGCAACGAGTCGTACGAGGTCAATGCCCCCCGTGCTGTCGAGAAGGTGGAAGACCTCCCGAAAGTCCGCAACAGGATTGATGGATCGGAGCGAGACAGTACTTGGTCTTGGAAGAATCCTGCGGTCCATCGCTTGAGCTCGAGTGATCACAAGCTGGAATGGAAGAGTTGGTGTGATCGCAAAAGGGCGGGGATAGTCATGAGCCGCGACTTGAGCGAGGTATCATTTTCGAAGATCGGAGTTGCATATTCCTCCTTTGCGGCTCCTGAGGCGGCGGGAGGAGACTCTCACTGCGACCATTCTTGTTGTACAAGGGAGACATGCTTCGGAGCTGCACCGCATCTCCTTTCATGGTTCGCCGTAGAATTCGGAATGCCGTCGAGAAAGGCGAGAAGAAGTGCTTCTTTCGCCATATGACGAAGGTGAAGAATTCAATGAACAGCACGTCCGGCCCGCCCTTCCCGCGCAGCCAGCTTCCTCTGCGTTGCCATACAGGGCGCATATCTCGAAGCAGTTCAGAGTGTTCGAGAGTTTACGCACGATGGTAATGGGGACCAGGAGCAAGCAGCACGACTGCATCCAAATACCAATCCATAATCCGGCTCATACAGGGGGCTACCGGACGAGTTGGAACGAGCTTCAGGTCCCGTCCGAGGCCCTCCTCTGGATGTCAGGACGCGACTGGGGCGCGTTGTTTGGCCGTCTGTCCCCTGCATATGCACTGTTTACACCCAATAACATGTCTTTGCGTTTTCACAACACCCTCAGCATGGGAGAGCAGCCAGACTCTGAGGCCCGGAGGGCCGAAATAGTGGAAGCAGCTCGCCATCAGCCCTTCAGCCAGGTTGCAGCAGGCTTTGGTTGCTCCCTCTCCACTGTCTCTCGTTTTGCTCGTCTCAAGGCCACCGCAGGCCGTCTCAGCCCTTGCAAGCGACCTGGCAACCAACAGCCTGTTGTCACCGGAGCATCTCAAATTGGTACTCAAGGGCCTGAAGGACGTCAGATTAACCAGAACGTCGGCCATTGTAATCTTTTACCGCTGGTATAGCGGATAAAAGAGACTCTTAGTTTTGTAGTCTTAGACTGGTGACAGAAGTGATGACAAAATGGGCATGCATGATACTCACCTGTACTAAGACCCGCTGAGATGATTTTCACTAGTTCTCGAGGTTCTAGCTTGAGTAGGAAAGGTAGACGGCAAGAATGCATCAAACGGCCAGGTTTCTCGTGGATTAAACCTCATCCGGTAGCCCCTGTACCCAGCCCAGGATGTCTGCTTTCTGCTCTCCAATCCTGGTGCTCTTCAACATGGTCATCAGGTCAGACAGCGCTGAGCAGGTCTGCCTGAGAGACCCGAGGGTAGGCTCTTGGTGGGTAGCGTGCAATTGCTCCACCTGGGCTAGTGCAGCGCGTAGGGTTTCCTGGGCAGAGCGACCGGCGATCTCGGACAAGGGTTCCGAATAGAAAATGGCCTTCGCCCACGTGATGCTCATATTCAAATAACGCTGAACGTTGGAGAGTTGATCCTTGAGTTGATCCTGCGTTGCTCGGTCGTCAAAATCGCTCAGGCGTTCTCGCCCAGCCTGCCAGGCGTCGTACGCTTTTAGCGCTAGGCACTGAAGCTGTGTCGTAGGTACCAACACCGATCTTTGCTGCTCTATGCCATCGCCAAGATCTTCGGTACTGGATACCGCACGGGACGGTATCTCATCTCGAACAATAGATGTGAAGTCCTTGACCCACCGTACAGGGTCGACCTTGCATATCTCAAATAAGCTGGGCTGCTGCTGCCAGAACTTGGTTCTTTGAGTCATAGATCCGCCGATGTCGACCTGGTCCTGGGGCTCCCTGGAGATGCCTTCGGCGGCAAGAACGAGCAGGCGTCCAACGTCTCTATATCCTCTGATCAGTGCATGTTCCCTACGTCGTCCTGGGCAGGTGCGCGTGGATTACTCACTCCGCCCCTTCATGGCGGCTGTAAAGAACCATTGGATTGATTGGATTGATGAGGCTGGAGAACGCATGAATGGCAGCCGTCGTCACGAACTTAGTGACCCCGGCCTTTTTAAAATCCTCTAGAATTCCCATGGTCGTAAGGAAGTCCGACTGCCATGTCGTAGAGTCAGGTAGGCTCAGGCGCTGCTCCGGCCTCGGTATAGCGAACGAAGTACCTAAGGCAGATTCAGCGGGAGAAGGGAGAAGATGAGCTCACGGTTTGCGAGGTAAGAGCGCAACTCTCCGGCCGACTCGGTTGGGGGCATGCTTGATGATACTGAATGAGCAGTAGATAGTCAGACAGGACCGGACCGTACGGCGTGGCAACATCGATCTCTTTACATATGCCGGTGGCGTTCAGTAGCACCGCTGCAGTTCCGTTGAGTGGCCACTCACCGTGAAAGGAGGGCTGAAGAGAGGAGCGACAGAGCCGGCTTGCGTGATTCGACAACAAAGGCTAGTTCTGCAGCTCAGCATGGTTCTTCGCGCGAAGCGCTAAGCCAGCTTGCGTGCGATGGCCGACGTAGGGAAGGGGGAAGCGTTGGGGAGACGGCTCGGCTCACAGGTATGAGGCATGGAGCCGCATGGGCACACATAGAAGCGATACGGACACCAGGACAGCTAGGGCTGGCAATCAACTTCGGCTGCGCATATTGTGCGCCGAGGCTGCAAACGATTGCCAGGGTGTCTGCATCTGCAATGAATCCTGTACAGCTGTACATACACTAGTACAATACAGTACATGAGGAGAAGCCAGGGATGGTGAATGTTGGTCACTGGCAGTAAGCCGGACGGCCTGTTCGCGATCTTTGCAAGTTACTACACACCTGCATATGTGGTCCACAGTCAGCTATGTACAGTACACCATCGGCGACCCTGGTGCTTCGTGCGGCCAAACACCCTCGTTCTGCAAAGCTATGTACACGCGAGCTTAGAGCCTACTCGCGCTCGAGCTGCATGGATTCCATCATACTCAGGCAGAGGGAGATCTCCATGGCAGCTTCGGGTGTGAGCTCCTTACCCAAGAACCCCAGAGCCTGTTTATTACAGAGCTCTAACGCCTGCCGATCACTGGCCTTCAAGGAGCTTGACATGCTCTTGTCTCCAGGTGCGTCCAGCAGCTCCGTGATCACCGTGTGAGAGGCTTTGAAGAGTCGGCGAACTTCTTTGATGTCATTCTGTTCGACACCAGTGTACGAGCGATGGCCCTGTGTATAGAGAGCCTTGGCATTATACGCCTTCTGCTGCAGCTCGTTAAGGACGAGGCTTGTGCCGCCTTCGTTCTCGGGAACCCAGACGAGATTTGTGTTCACAGTCTCGGCAATTTGGTTGATCAGCTCCAGTGCCAGTTCTTTGGCTTTAGGGTTGAAGTCTCGACTGCTCGCCAGCAGCGGGTCGTCCGTCGAGTTCTCAACCAGATGCTGAACGCTTACAGCGAAGGAGTGCAGATTCGCTACTGCCGACTTGGCTTCTGTCTCGGCATCACTGTCAGGGCATGTGTCGCAGACATCTTTGATTGCCCGGGCGAGCGCCGTGACGTGCGAACTGAATATCCAGTACCGCTGCTTACTGTCCTGGTCTCGATATTACTCACACAGGGACATCGTCGTCGGCTCCAGAACCTTCAGCGCGGCTGGCAGTCTGCGTGGCGGTCTCGTCACCAGACTGCCTCTGCCTGAGTCGGCTCAGAGTGCCCTTAGCGAAGCCCGCGGTCAGGTCTTCAAGCGAGTAACCATGTTCGCTGTGGATACGGCGAACCCAGCCGATGGCATCATTGAAACTCTTGGCAACGACTTCGTCAGTCTCGTCAGTAGGTCGCGCGACCGAACACGGCGTTGCGCCCCGCACAAAAATCGAATTGTCTTGAAGAACAGTCAGCGCGAGGGTGGCAAAAGAGGACGAAGTGCAGCGTTCACTCATCCCATCGCGTGTCTCTAGGCTTCGTCGGGGTCCCGAACGTGGACAGGCTGACGGCTGTATGGGCCATTGTGTGGCAGATGACAGAACGGGGCTAGCGACCAAGATGTACGGGGCTGCTGGTCCCAACCGGGCTCTCTCGTGTGCAGATGTATACCCTTCTGGCGGTCTTCGACACAGGCGCAGGCGGACAAGGGAAGCTCATGCAGATTGCCCTCATCAGCAGGATGTTGCGCGGCCTTCTGGGTTCCTATGACGAGCTTCGCCGTCCTTGACGGAGACAGCACTGTGACCGAGGCAGTCCTTTCTGAAAAGGGACAGGAAGGACACTCGGTTCTGATACCGCGCAAGAGCACAAAGCGCCCGCGTCGAATGCGACTCGCGCCTTCGAGCGGTCTGGCGTGATGTGTCAAGGGTTTGTCCAGAAGTAGCCATTCTCGTCTAGGCGGGATGCGCGGCCCGGGCGATTGGATCAGCATCTCCAACCTTGATTGGCACCTGAGGTATCTTCAAGGGCGCCGAAAGCGCTATGCGGATGGCTCTGCTGGTCAAGGGAGTTCATGGCGACTCAGCCTATGCAAGCCTGTCTGCATTGCATGGCCATCCTTTGCAGGTTGCTGTGCAAGCTGGAGAAGAACGGCGTGACGTCGTATCCCAAAATCCGACGCGTGCCGCAATGGAGGCGGCGCGCGACGCGACCCGGATACGCCACCGGCCGGACCGGAGGCGGCAAAGTCGTAGCGTTCGTGGGACGCGTCGTCGCGCCACGGCGTGATGTTCGGCTTTGGAATGACGAGAGCGGACTCTTACCGCGGCGGCTCGCGCGCATCCGTGAAGCAGCACATCGGTCGCGCATCCCTGAAGTCCTAGTCCAGTAGAAGAACCCCTGCCGAGCTCCGGAAAGGGGTGCTGGGCAGGCGACAGTAGTGTGTGACGGGATCGAGGAGATCTCTTAGTGCGTTTTCGTTACTTCCGCTCGATCCTTCCGAACTCGCAGTAGTGTGCAAAGCGGGCTGGTCCAAGACGGGCTGCTTGTTCCACTACCAGAGGCTCGAGACCGGGATCTTGGAACAAAACGCACAATTGATCGCCCACACACGTCCACACACACGCCACGAAGGCAAAGATCGTCGTCATTCAACTTGACCCAGATTCCATCCTTGTCCTCGGCAAACACCTCAAGGACAGCATCGTTTCTGCTACTGTATCCGCCAGCTACATCCCACTCGCATCGTCCTCCGACCGCATTTCCCGCATCGAAGACACGGGACGGACTATTCATCGCCTTGCTTTCGGCTCGGGAGAAACGGAGGGCGTACCTGTCTCAAGTTGAAAGGACTCGGGAGGAGGTCTCGGCGAGGAGGACTGGCGTAAGACAACTGTCTGGGCAGCGTCAGACGGTAGACCCAGTCTGGAAGAAGTGAAGCGAAGCATTGCTTCGGGCAGGTCACACAGTGAGTCTCTGCATCATTGCCCGCGTCGGACTTTTCAATCAACCAACTTTCCTCTTTCCTTCCCGCCCGCCTGCGAGAGAGCATCCCGCATTGTCTCGCGGGAGACATTCCATGGGCGAAGATCCTCCAGTGATCACTGCGACGCTCCTGTACCGTCGATATCCTTGTTCCTGCTGTTGGCAGCGGCGCACTCCATCCCCACCTGTACGCTTCGTTCTCCTTCTGGGCCCCACCTTTGGCGGTCGTGCCCCCTTTGTTGTTGTTCTCGGTTCGCCGCTCGGCTGCTTGGTCCACTTGTGCATGTCGAGGACCGGCGCGCTGACTTCTCCAGCGACCGCCGAGTGACTCATGGTCATCTCATCCCTGCCGTCGATAGAACATTGAAAGCTGTCTTTGAAGACGGCTTGACGGCCGGCAACGATGTCGCTACTCGCGCCCAGGATGGGGGAGGACCGCGAGTCCATGGCCCTTCCGACGGTCAAATGCTCGTCCTGCAGCGCTCCCATCCCGCTGTCGTCCATCGGCGAGCACGTCTGCGTCAGCGGCGGGCCATCCTCTCAACATTTCGCCCGTCCTGCGCACGCCGGATCATCGCATTCAACCAACCGGGCACACCAACCGCGCCCCGCACAGATCATCATCCCTCCAACGTCGTCTCGCGCCGTACCGCAGGCTTCGCGCGCACCTCGATCTGCCGGTCCAGAACCGTCGCCGTCTTTCCGAGCCCCGTTTGCGCAGAGCTCGTCGGCATCTAGAGGCGCATCACCCGCCAGCCTCAAGATTCCCATGCACTTACCTTCTCCGAACGGTCTCTCGCCTCACGGCAAGATGCCGCCTTCGCCTGCCTTTGGTCCGCCGTCACCTGCGTACGCTGGGCCATCGTCTTCTTCATCGCCGACCAACCCGTTCTTCCCACACTCGTACCCGGCACCGTCCCAGCCAAAAGGCGTGATGATTCACGGTCTGGGACTTGGCGTTGGCGCGATGGGCGACGAGATCTCCAGGACGCAATCGCCTTACCCTACGGACGCGCCGCTGCCTGCTGGCGTACAAGACCCCATGACCTCTGCTGGGCCTGATGCGGGCGGCAACGCCGGCATGGCTGGCGTGGGCAGGCGGGCTTTCGCGGCAGCCGCGTGGGGCGTCCGAGCGGGCATCGCCATGGCCAATGGTCCCGCCAGACCACCGGCACAAGCGGGTCCGGGCGGACCCCATCGTCCGCCGATGGCAGCAAACCCGCCTCGACAAGGCCCACCACCAGGGCACATAGCTGCACCTGCCCTCGCACATCCGCAGCCGCCCAATGCACCTTTCGCTCGCCCAGCGGCATCCACGGTTCTCAGTCCGCCAGCACCGCCATTCCAGCGGGCACCGAGCGGAGCAAGCCCTACCGCGAGGGAAGGCCCGGTGCTCCCTCGTGTCCCATTATCTGGCCGGTTGCCCAACGGTGGTCAGGCCAGCGGAGATTCTCGACCGAAGCCAGCGCCCATCCCACGTCCCGAGCAGCAGGCTCCTCCGCAGCGTCAGAACCCCTCCGACTCTCGACCCGAGCCGACGCGCGCTCAGTCAGCGCCTAAGTCACCGCCTCGCATGGCTCGAAAAGACTCGGTCGCGTCTGTCAACTCGAGCATCTCACGGTCGTCTTCGACAAACGGCGAGTCGATCGCGCAGCTGCTCAAGGCCCGAGCGCAGGTCGAGCGGTCCGCATCGGAGAAGAGCACGAAGCCGTTCTTTGACCGCTACAAGGCGCTTGTGGGCGGGTCAGGATCGAGCGGAACGAGCACGCCGGACGGCACGGTCTCTCCGATTTTGGGCATCGGGTCACGGCGGGCGTCGGAAGACGCCGTTAGGACGGCGGCAAGGCCGCTGCCTGCGGAGGACGACTACGACGATGACCTGGGTTCGGCGCTGCCTTGGGCATCGCGCGACCTCGTCGATGAGCCGACGCAGAGTGCGTCGTTGAGCCGGACACACCAGCGATACGACACGTCCGGTAGCGACTCGTCCGCGAGCAGCTCTCGTTCCGGGCGGCACCCACCTCGGCGCAGCGGCGGAAACGAAGTAGTGATCACGCCGTCGCAGAGCCTCGAGGGCCTGGCCGACCGCGCTACGGCGGCTTCGGACCGGTCGACCTACCCTGATCGAGGGGCGTCGTCGCGAAACGGAGGGCCGAGCCCAGAGGCGTATCCCGAGCGAGACGCGTTGGAGCAGATCGGGGAGGAGAGCGAAGACGACGAAGGCGACCGGGTCGCCTTTGGTATCCTTCAAGACAGGCTGAAGCGGGGGCCGTCTCGGGAGACGAGCGACCAGCAGCGCCGTCCCGCTGCTGCTCGACCAGGCATGACCGTGTCCGGGCGCGGGACCGCCGAGCGGTCTTATACCGCCCCTGCACCGGGACACGACATCCAGCGAAGCAACTCGTCGTCCACCAACAACACGCACGCGACGCTTCAGTCCTCGACGACGACATCGTCCCGCCGTACCAAGCTGTGCGTCAAGTGCGGCGAACTCGTTGGCGGCACCAAGCGCTTTGTCGAGCGGGACGGCGTGGTGTTGTGCGAGAAGGACTGGAAGAAGATGTACCTACCCAGTTGCCGGCGGTGCCAGCTGCCGATTGAGAAGAGCGCTGTCAGCAGCTCTGACGGCCAGCTCAAGGGCAAATGGCACAGGGACTGCTTCGGCTGCACTCGGTGCGGAGAGGCCTTTGTCGAGGACAGTTTCTATGTTCTCGACGGCAAGCCCTGGTGCCAGTACCACTACCACGAGGAGAAGTGAGTCATTCTGCGTCATTGAGCCTGGAAGCTATGCTGACAGGCGTAGCGGGACGCTGTGCTTCGCGAGCTCGTGTCGGCGGCCGATCGAGGGCGCGTGTATCATGACGCCCAGCGGCGAGCGGTACCACCCCGGTCACCTCAAGTGCGACTACCGAAGCGGCGCGTCCGGCGCTCAGACCTGTCGCGACAGCATGGAGGAGTACTACGATGTAGGCGGGAAGCGCTACTGCGAGAGGCACGCCAATGACGCCGCGGGGACTGGAGGATCCGGCAGAGGCGGATCTGGGTTCTTGGGTGTGGGTTCTGGCGGTCTGCGGGCGGAGAAGAGGCGTACCAGGCTGGTAGACCTGCCTCGCGGCATGGTCGGCGCTTAGGCGCAGAGCCATCATCGGACAATGGACTATAGACATCTGAGATCTTGTACACCAGGCAATGTAACCATTGGACACTTTGGGCTGTCGACCTGCCGGAGTATGACTCTCGCGTCACGTCGTACACGTGTGCATGCAATGCGAAGTATCCCCGAAGCCCAAAATGATGTGCTAGTCTATGTGATACAGTGTGAGTTCTCGTGTCGTGGGGCACCACTCCGGCCAGCTGCCACCGACGGTCATCGTCTTCTCCTTGGCGACGAAGCCTTCTGGCAGCTATCAGAGCCAGGCGATGATATCCATCCAGGGCGGCAAGCCGAAACCTGGCACTTTCCTGCAGTGCAGGTTGCGCCGCCAAGCCGGACACCCGGTAGCGCCGAGCAGCTGGATTGGGGTCAGCGCCTTGTAGCGAGTTGGGGTACCGTCCGCAAGCACTCACTCGGCGCCGACAGGGGCGGACAGGTTCTCCATCTCGCCGTACAGGCATCCGCCGCACGACTCGAGGTCGTTCCTGATGTCCATGCACTGCGGCATAAGCACGTAACCAGTCCAAAGGCTGACTCGTGACTCACCTCGTAGTGTGCGCTGCCGGGACTGATACGGCAGGGTGTGAGGTCGGCGGGACACAGGGTCCTCGGTTGGAACATCGCCGCTCTCTTCCGCGCCGCCTCTTGTCGCTTGACGAACTGAGATCCGGCGGCATTCGTGAATACAGTGCTGCTTGCGAACGAGTATAGACGGTTGGTGCTGAGACCGGATGCGAGGCTGCAGAGGCCCAGCGCATTGAGCACGCTCGGGTTTGAGCGGTAGCAGAAGTAGGCGTTGGCACCGGCCGAAACGGTTCCGACAAGACTCGCTCGCGCCATCAGTGCTGAAGCGGTAACTCCGAGCTGGGCATTGGCATTGGCGACGGCATTGAAGCACCCGTTCGGGTTGGCAAAGATGCCGAGGAAGTTGCTCGCCGTCAACGAGCTGAGGAGATTTTGAGTCGCGCATCCCGCGAAAGTCAGGGACGACCATGCGTAGGCCTGATTGCGATCAGCTCCGTTTGGGCGGATTTCCAGACCGGCTTATCAGACTCACGCTCAGGTCGGTCACGGCGCAAGACTCTACCGACGTCCCTGTCAGACTGCCGAGGGCCGAAGGGGCTTGAGCTGCGGTCAGGAGTGCCGCGTTTGGAGGCGAATTGGAGCAGTAACAGTTGGTCGAGTTGTATAGCGAGTTGAAGATCGATTGTGAGAAGCAAATAGACTGCCATCGGATGTCAGCCTGGGCCGGAGATGGGGGTGTGGAATGTTCCGGCTGCGATGGAGACTTACGGCGCATGCATCAGCGGTGGCATAGGTCCCGAGCTGTGGGATAGCTGCCGAGGCGGCGGCCGAGACGGCACAGCCGACAAGAACTGCCTGCTGAGCAGCTCTGGCCAGGAGCGCACCCTGCAAGATGGTAAAGAAAGCGATGAAGGCGAGTGGTAACATGGCGACTGGGGTCGAAGGCGGACCGGGTCACGAGAGTCACGGGACGACTGGCGTCAAAGTGTGAGAGGGAAAGCAGCCGGGCCGTGAGAGGAAGGTCGTGCGCTAGGCAACGAGGAGACAGACCGAGGAGCGAAGTGTTGCCAGGACGGTTGGCTCGGTGGTCTGTAGAACGAGGGACAAGGGAGTCTGGAGGTCCATGGGTCTGCATGGCCAAGCTGCTTCTATACCTGCTGGAGAACACACTGGTCGACGTGGTCGATCTCTCATCATGCGATCGACGTGTCGATCACATTGACGCCGCCTTGAGACGAACACGTCCATCTTCGACGAGTCCGGCATGCAGGTCCGCAGGAATGAGAGAGAGAGGCACGCCGCCATGTCTCGCAGCTACGTCTGGCAAGGCGTCCTCCATGCGTGGTTGGAGAGCTGGAACGCACCCTGTGCCCTGATTCAGATCAACTCCAACTCTACTGGGTCGACCTCATCTGCTCTTCAATCTCGCAGACCGTTCCCGGATGAGGTATCCTCCAAGCCTCAGCGCACGCGCTCCGAAGACCGGGCCACGTCAGTAAGCAAGATCGGAAGCCTGGTCCTGGCATGGCTCCGTGAGGCACAGGGATGCCGAGCCGGAAGATCAGGGACTTGATCACCTTCTTCACCCGTTGCGGAAGCACAGGACACCATTGGAGTCGACGCTCGGCACGAGGAGATCACTTGGTCCGTGCGAGCCGGCGTGCACACTGAAACCGGAGTGTTCTGGACCTGCCCTGGATCTGACGTGCAGGGCGCGTCGAGCCTAAGCATGGGCACTGCTCGTGTGCGTTCCGGCGGGCGACACTGCCGACCGAGGGGGGAAGCCGACCTCCGAGACAGGGTGCCGGCCGGCGGTCGGCCCTCGGTCGGCCGCGGCAGATGACGCGAAGGCTTCGGCATCCCGCGGCGCCACTCCGAGGCCTACGCCACCGCGTTGAGCTATAAACAGCTTCGGACTTCCTCATCCAGACGGTTCGCAACGTCCAAATGGTATCTTGTATTGCTTGGGCCTGGCCAGACGTGCGTACAGCTACTCATCTAACATCTGGTACGGCTTGCATATGATTGAAACCTTGTGTGGAACGCGGGAAGAGTAGAGTTTTCGATCGACATGCTTCCGACCGAAAAAGGACGCTACGGACGGGTTCCTGGAAATCTTTACGGCATTTACCACTCCGGTTGTTCTGGATCTCTAAACTCTGATCTGGGAATATCGGCATCACCACGGCCCCCTGCCGGAGCACGCCACGGCCGTGCGCCACCCCGTGTCCTGTCTCGCAGCGGTGAAACGGTGAAAGTCCGCGGTCTGTGCAGCGCCCGCGAGCAGCTGCTTCCGGCAGGATATTACAGCATCATCCCAGGCGCACTGAGCACGAGGTCCCGGAGTGTGAACAGGCACGTGAGAAGTCTATACAATGCTGTTTCTCCTCAGAACCGGATTTGTACGAGAAGCTTGTTTCGAGCTGTACATCGAGTCCGACTGCCAAGGCTGACATTACGGCCATGCTTGATCCGCTGAATGCATCCGAAGACCGCGGTAGTTTCCAGGTACCGACCCACGCGAGCGAGTGAACCGATTTCCTCACCCCGCCTGCCTCGCGATCTCATGTCAGCCTCAGTGGCTCAGTTGCGAGACGACCGAACACCTACCAGCAGGAATCTTGTCGGTGGCTGGCAGCAGGTTCAGAGAATCGAACCGCGCTGCAAGCGAATGTTACAAGAAAGCTACGACGCTTATTCGATTAGACTTGCTGGACAGAGGCATCCGCAAGAGAGATGTTACGGCATAAATTCCTTCGGGTGCCTGGGGTGGCGCTCGCGATGGCAGATGGGGATCCCGACTTTCATTTCCGCGCATTCCGGCGAGGGGGGCTGGTCGACTTGAGTGCATATGTAAATCTCATATTGATCGGCGTAGGATAGATTGCCTTGGCCATGCCAGGGGTCCCGGCCCGGTCGGCGACCGGTAGATCATCGGCGTGCAGCCCAATCTGGAGACAGGCGCTGAACCGAATACACAGCAGAGTATGCATGTATAGTGCTCAGTGTCCATATGTACATACTTGATCCAGCCACGACGTTCCGCCGGAAGTGTGCCAACCGGGCGAGTCTGCCCTCTCAGACCAGCAGCCGCCCGCCAGTGGCCGGTCTTATGGCGCCGCCCCACCCTCTTGCGCTAGGCGCGCGAACACCTCGCGCATGAGGTCAAAGTCGGTGACGAGGCTGTGATAGGCTCCCGGGACGACGTGCAATTCGGCAGCCAGCTCGCTCTCCAGCCACCGCATGGCGCCCTCGGCCACTTGCCCGTCCCTGTCGCCCCACCAGACAGCCATTGGCGTGCCGATCTCGCGCAACGAGAATCCCCACGGTGGGCTGGTCCGCCGGACCAGAAGCGACATGACCTCGACGCCGGCTCCCGGCTGTGCGTCGGCGCAGGATGCGCGCATGATAGTTTGGCACCATCGAATGAAGGACATGTCGGCCGGTCGCAGTCGCTCCCCTTTTGGCTGTCCGAATGGCCGGCCTCGCCAGGCGGACACCGCCGGCGGCACGATAAGCCTATATGACCGGTCTGTCTGCGCGGGCGTCGGCTGGTATGGGTCTCGGGCAGTCTCAGAGCTGCGCACGCCGACGCTGCTGTGGCGTGGCGCCATGTCGTCTGCGAAGGGGTCCCTGTCACTCCCATGCTCGTCGTCAGAAGCGTCGTCATTGCCGAGCAACGCCGCGTACGCCGAATGGCTTGGTGTGGCTCGTATGTTCGACGCGCTCGGCCTCGAAAAGATGCTCCCGCGGACGAGGATCCTGGTCGACGGACTCGAGCTGTTTTGCGATCGACGCTCATGTCGGCTGCTCAACCTTTCAGACCAGGTACTTGCTGAAGGACTGCCGTTCGGGCCGGTCCCGATGATCATGTTGACCATGCCGTGGGCGATCATGCTTGGCACGGCACGCATTTCGCGCTGCCAGGTAGGACCTGCCAGTATCAGCGCTGCCCTCAGTTTGGCCTCAGCAGCTTACCCTGGTCGAGAGGCTGACCCAGCCATGGGGCGAGGAGGTACATCCGTCCGGTGACTCGGCGCGGCAGGCGGTACGACACCGCCAGGGCGTACGGCGTGCCGAGCGAGTGAGCCAGGATCTGGAACCGGTCGATGGCGAGCATATCCAGTATCGTCTCGACGACTCGGGCCCACTGCATCACGCCTCGCTCGGCCTCGCTGCCCATGTCGGTCTTGCCAATACCCCATCGGTCAAAGCACAGCAGGCGGAGCTTGTTCCGGATGGCGTACTCCTCGTACACAGCGATCCAGTACCGCACGCAAGATGGACCGAGGAAGACTACCACCGGTTTGCCGTTCTGAGGACCTACCTCGGCATACGAGACCCGCAGAGGCTTGCCTCGGCCAAGAAGCGGAACGAGGATGTTACGGTTGAGGTGCTGCGCCTTGAGGCGCTCCGCGAAGTCTTTCTGCTCCATGTGGGATTCATGACGCGCTCGCAGCGCGCGAACAGCTCCAGAATTGTCGCCTCGGACTCGAGCTTCCTCCAGGGCCCGGGTGGCCAAGCTCTCGACGAAAGTGAGCGGCTTGGTGCGGCGGGCGTCCGAGAATCCGGTCCGGCGGTCTGAGTCCGCAGATATCGCGGCTTGAGGGGATGCTGGTCCTCGCAGTCCGGCTCCTCGCTCTTCCGCGGTCTCGAAAGGATTGTCTGCTGTGGGGGTCCTGTTGCCATCCAGCAGGGGAGTGGTAGTTGGCGCGTGGGGCGGCTGCTTCGCCAGTCGAGATGACCTACCCCAGAGCAGCATTCTGAGGATGAGAGGCGAGTGGATTCAAGACGGCGCGTGGCCGTTCAAGGGCAGATATACGGACTCCGTCGAGGCGGATGGGGGTTTCAGGTGGCTGTATCGAAACCACACCAGTCCCGCCCCACTGCGTGCGCACGTCCCGCATCTGGGTCATCTTGCGGCTTTGTCTCGGTTCTGAAAGCATGATTCATCTGATCGAGCGATGATACGTCTCATGGCTTCGGGACGACCCCAGAGAAGGGCATTCGCTCAACTTCATGTCTGAGCCCGGAGTCAAGTAGAGTGTTCTACAGCTGCTTGAAGTGAGAATCGGTACATCCGGCAAAACATCGGATATATCCTTGATGAGCAAAAGTTGATCCATGTTGATATCTCGATACTCCACTTCACACCTACACGAGCTTGTTTGTCAACATGTCGGGCTCGAGCGGAAGCAAGCGGTCAAACATCGCGCTCTTGACGGAGGGGCAATCGTATATTCAGCGCGCAAAGAAGGCCCGGCGCGAGCAGATCACGGAGATCAAATTTGACGATGACGCCAGGAGGTGTGTTCAACCGCTCTGAGCGGCGATTTGGGGTCTAGCCTTGCTGATCATCCGTGCAGAGAATGGCTGTCAGGATTCTCGAAGCGGAAAAAGGCGAAGGCGGACGAACGGGTAGCGCGGGCGAAGGAGCGTGATCACAAGGCTCACTTGGAGGAGCGCAGAAAGGTGCGCACACTGAGTTGTCGGCAGAGTCCGCAGGACTGACTCGTTCGATAGGCCAGGCAGGAGCTGCGCGAGCGAGCATTACAGAACGTCAAGGATGCGCGCATTGCGATGGGTCTGGACGCGCCAGACGGCGCTGAGGACAGCGACGATGATGACGATGAGGAGGAGGACGACCAGGACCAGGCGGGTCCGTCCGGACGGCCGCGGGAGGAACAAGCCGAATACGAGGACGAAGACCAGCTTGCGACAGTGACGATCACCGAGGACTTTGACTTTTCGGCACCACAGCCCGTCCGAGCGGGATCACCCTCTTCGTCTGCCAGCCCCGAGCCGCAAGCCGCTGCACCTGCAGCGAAGAAAGGCCGGACCACCGCTGGGGGTGTGCCGCTGATGCCTCCATCGAGTCACAAAGCGCAGTCCAAGCTGCAAAAAGAGCGTGAACGCGCCAAGGCCAAGAAAGCGAGCGAGAAGGAGAAGTCGCGTAGTATGGAGACCAAGGCGGAACGTCGCAGAGGCAAGGCGATGGAAGCCGCGCGCCGCGCGAAGAAGGCAGAGGTCGCGCTCGAGCGCGACGGGCGGCAAAGGGGTAGACCGCAGGACAGGAAGCGCCGCGGAGGCGGCGCATCCAGGGGCAAGGGCCGCAAGTGAGCCGGGGCACTCTTTCACCCCGCATTATACCCCCTCGGCTCTGTGTATTTGTACGAACGATGTAATGTCCACCGCATTCGAGGTGAGACGCCTGCGACCGGGTCAAGAAGATACATCTGAGGATCATTGAATCCGCTGCCAGCCATGATATGACGCTATTGTACAATGAGAGCAAAGAAGCGATACAGTACAACAAGGATATCCAGAAACAAACCTCAAAGTGCTATGTCCATCTGTCCGCCGCACGAGCCTTCGGCCTCCTTCCGCCTGGACCGCCAAAGCCGCCATGGCGGAGACTCGCCACCATCAAGTCGTCGACGGTCTCACCGCCGTCGTCGTCGTCGCCGAGGGCGCCATCTATGCCGGCGCCGAGACCAGCATAGTGCGCTGGCGACACGGCCAGGCTCGAGGCGAGCATGCTTAGCAGGCCGCCGGTCGAAGCGCCTGTCACGCTTGGTGATGACCCTTTGGTCGTGGGTGAGGCGGAGAGCGAGATCGGTAGAGACTGACCAGGGGCTTTACCTGGCGACGCAACCGGGATGGGCCGCGCAGGCGATGTGGCCGATGAAACCACGAGGAGAGGGGACGGTTCCCGTGCGGACCGGTCAGATACGCCGTCGTTGCCTGACGCCTTGGACGCGACCGAGTGCGTTGACATTGCGTCGGAGTCCGCTGCAACCGCAGGGACGGTCGCTTCGGTCGTATCGGTCGTAGGCGTCTTTGCGCCGTCTTTGGTGCCGTACGAGTACCACCGCCTTGCCACAGCGCCGATACCGAACATGCCGCCGTACCCACCAGGACGCACAGCCTGCGGTGGTGCTTCGGTCGTCGCTGGAGCGACAATGTCTCCGTCGTTCAAGAAAGTCGTACGGATACTCGAATCGCTCAGACCACGAGGCCTCAGCGTCCGTTCCAGCAAGGGCTCGAAAGGCTGATCTGCGCGACCCGGGTCGTCCGCCTCCATTTGCTGCGCAGTCGAATCGATGACCGCGTCGACGGCAGCACTGAGCTTCTTGCGCTCTTCGAAAACGGGTGCATGGGAGGCGGAGCGAGAATTGTTGGATGCGCTGCGCTGTTGCGCAAAGTACTGCGACGAAGCACCGCGCAGTCGTGGCGGAACAGGACTGGTCGAGCTGGTGCCCTGGTTCGCGCCCGCAAAAATGCCCAGCAGTTCTGATCTATTGGCGCGCGACTTGGACGGCCGCAGCGTCTTCGGTCGTGCAGAGTCGGGACCCAAACGATCGACCGCGCCCGCTGGTCCGAGAGTCTGGCTCGGCATCCTACTGACCGTCGGCGGCAGTGGCGACTCATCAGGCATGCTTGTTTGCGCGGACGTAGGGCCGGCCGGGGCCGGTGTGATCTTCCTGACGATACCGGCACCGCCAAACTCGACGCTGATATGCGTTGTCGTGGCGGACGCAATAGCCGCCTGCTTTGGCGCACGTACAGTCCCTCCTGCGCCAGAACCACTTGCGCCCGAGGTCGTTGCCGGCTGCAGGCGGCCCCGGTCGAGTCTGCCGGGTCTGGCTGAAGGGTTGCGCGCCTCTGCCTCGGTTCCGCCGCCCGCTCGGTCCTGGTCTGCGTCCGCCGCGGGCGTGACAAAGAACTTGGTGATCGGCGCGGCGATCCACCCAAGACCCGACGCTCCGCCAGCCCCAGCAGCCTTCTTCGCAGCCGCCTCGTCTTCCGCCTTGGCGTCGCGATACGCGTCTCTCTGCAGTTTCTTGGCTAAGGACGGGTCGATTGTCACGTCATTGACGAGCGCTTGCAGGTCGATGAGTTCCGAGAAGACGTCTTTGAGCAGCTTGAGAAGCTGGTTGAACTCCTTACGCCCGACCGAGGTCTGATCAAGAAGTCCGCGGAAAGCGTACCGCAGGTCGGCGACGTCCTGCTGTAGCGACCTGAGTGTCGATTGCGATAAAAGACCGACATCGGCACCGGGGAGATGCTGCTTCTTGAGCCGTTTGTTGAGCGTGGGGATATCGGCGTTCTGTAGCCTGAGGAGCAACTTGGCCAGATGCTCCACCAGCAGCAGCATCGTGCTCTGCGACGGCTGATGTAAGGAGGATGTCTCCGAGCGAGACCCAAGGGTATCTGCGCGGGCCATCGGTGTAGGACGTTCAGAGGCATCACCTTCGCCCAGTCCCGAGCCTGTCTGTGCGCGGCCGATCGTGGCGCGATCCTGCTCGTGCTCTTTCGGTGGATCGGTCTGTACCCCCTGGCTTCGCGACAGCAGCATAAGCGTTCGTCGCTGCACGCGCTTCTTCGCAGGACTGATTGCCGGGCATTTCGGGCTCGCTGTTTGGTTCTTACCGGACACCGCCGAACCGCCGCCTACGAGCTTGGCCAGCGTCTGCTGGTCGACCATGGTCGTTTGCCCAGACGTAGAGTCAAACGACCCTTCGGCATGCGAATGGCGACCTGGGATGCCCGCGCTAGAGATGGACGCCGAGGCGTCCATGGACATGTTGGGCGAATAGCTGTCCCGCCTGGACAGCATCAACGACCGACGCTTGCGCGAGATCTCCGCCGCGCGGAAGTATCCCGAGCTCGAGCCGTTGGGCGAGAGCGGCTCGTCGATCGTTTCATACCCCGATCCTTCCTCGCGTGGCGATGGCAGACCTTCGGGGATCGTAGCGTCCACTCCGCCAGATATCGAGCGGGAAGGTCCGCCCCGCCGATCGATACTGTACGTCCTGCGGACCGATGCCGAAGGCCGGGCAGGTGCGGCTGCGGCCGTGGCCTTCTTCGGTACACCATTCAAGACGTAGCCGATACTTCCGTTCGGGCTCGTGCGCAAAACCGGCGCGACCGGGCTGTCCCGCCCATCCATGAGAGTGGGGCTCAGTGCGCCGCCACCGACATTGACGGAAGAGATCGACCCTCCGTACTCGCCTACTCCGCCGATACCCAAACCAGGCGAGAGGATGACATCGCCAGTACCTGTGGATACTGACGCAAAGGACGGGGCGAGTGAGATCCGTCGCTGATGGTCCCAGGGGCTCGTCCTGCCTCCGACGCCGGCCGCCGCAGCCGCGTGCCCGCCAGAGGACACGCTCATCCTTGTCCAGGCTTGGCGCTCTCGGATCGTGCCGACATTCGGACTGCTTTCCGTCCTGCTGTGGTGGATGCTGCCTTGACTGAGTTCAGACGCCAGTCTGGGCCGGGCAAAACCAGCAGGAGACATCCTGTTCAGGTCCGCCCCAGCTGCTCGCAGCTCGTCGACCTCGTCTCGGAGCGCACGGGCCTCGTCTCGCGACTCTGCGAGCAGATGAGATAGCTCGGCGGTGTCGTGTCGAAGAAGCGCATTGTTCGCGACGAGATCCTCCAGCGCTTTCTGGTACTCGGGCTCTTCCGAGATGGACTCCTTCTTGAATGTCTCGGAGAGCTGCGTGGTTGGCGCGAGTCCTGTATCACCATATTAAATGATTACTCACCTCGTCATGAAGGGTCGCTAGCCGCTCTTTCGCATTTGTAAGCAGGTCCTGAGCGTCCCGAGCTCTGGCATCCTTGATCTCCTCCTTTTCCCGCTCGGACGCCTTCAAGCGCTCCTCCAGCTCGGCTGATGCGCGTCAGCTTGTGCTCAGGCCTTCTTAACGATTCTACTGACCGATGCGGTCTTCAGCGCTTTTCCGCTTCCGCAGCTCATCTCTGGCATTGCGTGACTCCGCCTCGGCCGTGTCTCTCGCCTCTTCATATCGCCTCTCAAGCTCGATGAGCCGGTCCTCGACCTCTGCACCGGACGCCAGCGCCAGGCTCTGGCGATTGGTCGTCTTGCGCAGAGAGGTGAGCTCGGATCGGACATGCGTTAGGGACTGCTGTGTCAAGGTCTGCGTGTGCATCGCCTGAGTGTATCTCTGCAAAGCATGAGCGAAGTCCACCGTGTTGCGCAACGAGCGGAGGACTTACTTTTTCCAAGGCTTCATATCGCTTGGTGATGTCCGCGAACCGCTGGATATCCATCTCTTTGCCCTTTTCTAGCGCTCGAAGCCGGATGACACCGTCTGCCAGGGCCTTCTGCTTCACAGAGAGCTGTACAGGTCAGGAGGTCCGCCCTCGCGTTGTGACAGACTGGACACGTGCCTGCTGTTGGAGCCGATCGACCTCGCGTTCGTGCTTTTTCTCAAGCGCTTCTGATCGTTGCAGGAGCGCGTTCCCAATTTCTAGAAAGTGTCAACATCGCCGAGCGAAAACAAATCACACGCGGGCAGTGAGGGCGTGCGGCGGAGACTGACCTCCGGAGAGTTTCAGCTTGCGCTCCGTCCTGTCCCGCCATCTGCTTGTCCGGCATCCCGACGGTACACCGCAACAACATCTCCACTCGCCATCACTAGCCCCCAAGCTATCTTCCGCAGCGCTGAGCTCATCGTTAAGGTCGCCCAGCTGACGAGCAAGCCCCTCGAGTGTCTCCGCCGTGCGAAGCAGCGGCGACTCCCGGGGCGAGCCCAGTGACGGCGAAGGAAGAGCGGAGCTGGAGGCGGAGTAAGGGCTTAGTTGGAGCGCAGCCATGGAGTGGTCGGGAGGCGGGCTGAGGTAATGCGCAACATCGTGCTGGTAGACATGCTGGCCATCCTCGACGAGCGTGGTCGTTGTCCCGCCGGGCGGAGGTGACCCGTCTGGCGGAGCTGTCACGCTAGCGCCAGGACGCGATGAGCCTCGCTCTTGGCTCATGTCGCTCGCAGCATGTGTGTCGGCTATCCAAAGGGGGCGACACTCGTTCAGATGGAAGTGTCAGTCTCGATACCGGACCCTATGCAGCAAGATGGATTTGTTGTTGTTGACGACGCCTGAAATCTGGTGGACCGGCCCTGAAACACCGATGACGGCATTTCAATCAGGGGTTTGTTGACATGTCGCATCCCGCCGCGTCGGCTTCCCTCTCGGCGCGTGCACACCCCAACGTCAGAGGCAGTCTTCCGAGCAGCACGAGCACAGCGAAAGGAAAGAAATACATGGATGAGCGCACGCGGAGATAGCTCATGCTCTCGCCTTGGAGATGTCCGAGCCAAGCGAGTAGCCAGACACTTTGTCCCAGTCCATTTTCTGCCTTGTCACGGGCAGAGCGCGGCGCAGCCTGACTCTCGTCAGCCAGGTCGCAAGTTGCAGATGGTCGGAAGACTCACGCTCTGAACGCCTTGTCCCCGAGATCGCCATACGCGTCGTTCAGCTCCATCTGGTATGCTGCCTCCATCTTGGAGATGGTAGTGACGATCTGCGACGCCACCGATTGAGACCCGCTCGCCTGTGGAACAGGGAACGACGCCTCATGCCGTGCTGCAAGTTGGACCTGACAGCGTGTCAGCGCCTTCATCCCGCTGGCCATCTCTCCAGTTAAAAGCCCACATTGCCCTGCTCGTAGTAATGCACGTCGACGAGGATGGTGCCGTCCACGGAGCCCTTGGCCTGGTCGACGATCCAGCGTGTCCGCCACCGCCCGGTCCAGAAGTTGCTGGGGTTGTATCTGTTCCCGACAACCTCGAGAGTGTACGTCGGGTTGTCGACCTTCTGCTGCTCCCTTGCTGGCTCAGGCGGGTCAATAGCACCGGCTGCGTCCTGGGCCGGGGCCTCGGTGCCAGCTACAGCGTCCTTTGGCTCGTCTGCTACAGTCTCCGCGGAAGGCGCGTCGACGGGTTTCGCCTCCTCCTCGCCTACTGTTGCCTCCTTCTCCTTCTCCTCGGCAATCTCCTCGTCGAGCTTCTCCAAGCCTCCAGGTTGATCAACCACCGCGTCCGCCGGCGGCTCAACCGCTGACGTCGCCTCGCCCGTCTCGCCGGACTTCGGTGTCGGCACAGGCTCGATATCGCCTGCTGGGGCGTGCTCCGGAGGGATCTTGGTCTCAAGAAGCTCTCCCTCGATTGGCCCAGCAACGACCGAGGCGTCAAGCTCGCCCTTCTCCTTGGACGCCGAAGCCGTCTGCTCCGCCTCGGCGGTCTCCGCTGCCCCCGCATCTGGTGCCTGGGCTGGCTCGTCCGGCAGGAGGGGGTACTGCGAGCAAGACACCGAGCTCTGCCCGGCTGGGAAGTGGTTCTTCGTGTACGCCTCAAGCGACTTGGCTAGCTCGGCTCTGTCCCGTCAGTCCAGCCCACTGTGGCCATGCAATGCCGTACCGGAAATTCTGTTCCTCTTCTGGCAGCGTGTAAGGGCGGTAGTCTGACGCAGCCTTGGAGATCAGCTCCTGCTGCACACCTCGATGAGATACGACTCACGCTAGACGCATGGTCAAACACGAAGCTTCTCCCGCCTACGGCATCCACATAACGCTCCGGCTCCTCCCCTGGCACAATCGCGGCTTCTGATAAGAGCGACTACAGACGGTGAGCCGAGGGTTAAGCAGCCAGATGGGCGACACTGACATAGTGCGCAGGTATGCCGTCGGCTTCTGGGTGCTCAACGGCCGTGAGCTGGGACAGGTTGTATGCCCGGATGGAGGGCAGGATCAAAGGCATCAAAGCCTCGTCGTCCCCAATGATCTGTCGAATGTCTGACTGATGAGTATATGCACAGGGGTGGTGTAGAGGTCTGCAAGCCTGCTATAAGCTCACGCACCGTTGATCACATCGCTGAAGTTATGGTCAGTACTGGTCCGTTCCGCTTTTGCGAGCGGTACGTACTTGACTTCTCCCGGTGGAGCCTGCTCCACAAGCTTGACCGCAAGCTCGCACCTCTGTTCGGTCGATAAGTCTGCCATGTCCGGGGTGAATGCCTTGCCAGTAGTCCTTGTCCCAGCACTGAAGGACAGTGGAACGCAGTAGCCGGGATCACGCACTGCGGGTCAGGCTGACATTAGGAAAGTGTCTCCCAGCCTGACAACGTTTCGATCCCTTCTCGGTGCCTGACCACACACCCCGTTTTGACTTTTTCGCCGCTCACCGAGGCAATAACATACGAGCTGTCCTGCTCTGCATCTGTCTCGACATCTCTACAATCCAGCAACATGGGTGGTGGTAACGTGAGTGCTCGTGGATCAGTGTCCCCTTGGCGGCCGCGAGGCTGCCCGTGGAGGCCGAATCTCGCTGCACTCAGACGCGCTTCCACGGACGTATTGCTGACTCTCCTAGGGAGCCAAGGCCGCGCACAAGCGGGAGAAGAACGCTGCGGCGGCCAGCAAGGGCCCCACTTCGCAGCTCAAGAGCAACGCCGTGAGCCTCTTGGCTCATCGAGGCTTCGGGCCCAAGCTGACGCCGTGCCCCAGGCTGCCCTGACTATCAAGTGCAAGATCTGCATGCAGACGTTCCAGGGTACCTCGAAGGAAGTCATGTGAGTCTGCGCTCTCACTCCAATTGCGATCGTTACTTAAGCCTTCTTCGTTTGCTGACGCTTTCCAGCCTGCAATCGCACGTTGACGGCAAGCACCCCAAGAACTCGCTCAAGGACTGCTTCCCAGACTTCACCCCTTCCGCCTAAGCGTGTACAGCGGCAGGCCGGTGCTACTAGCATAGTAGCTGCTTATCCTGCTCCTATACACACAAAACCATGTCCTTGACCCTGGCAACCTCCCCTTCCTCGCTAGCATTCTCCATGGAGTCAGTCTCGTCAGCTAGTTGATCTCGTCCCGCTATCCGCATTTTCTGGGGTTCTATGCATTTCACTTCACCAAGCTTGGCCAGCCCGATGCCGAGGTGTCCGCCGGGGTTGCAACAGCTTGCAGCAGCTGACCGGACACTGCGACTGTATAACAACTTGAGAGGAGCGGGCGCCACGTGGGATGGACATGACTGATTTTGACTTTGACGCGTACCCTGGCGCGTCCTTTCACCAATCCACCCTCATCTTCCGTTCTTTCCTCAAGACTAGCCTACCACGAGCTAAACGACTGCTGTCATCATGTACATTGGCCTATCTCTTTGTCGCACATACACTAACAATGGCCAGGTCAAGCGAAACACCAGTTGCTCCGCCCACGACCGAGCCCACGGCGGTACCGGTTGAGCAGAAGCCCGAACAGGCCGGTCAGGCCGAATCGAGCAGCACCGAGAAGCCAGCGGACAAGGACGAGCAGATGGCCCAGGCTGCCAAGTTCGTCGCTGAGGGCAAGAAGGCCATTGCGCTCAAGTCCTGGGAAGAAGGTGTCGCAAAGTATGCGGACGCCCTGCTTATCGTGTCAGTGCAGGTCACCCAAGCCCGGGTCACACGCGCTAACGCTCGTAGGCGAGGATTGGTCGGCGAGCAGGACCCGGCAATGGCGCCGCTGCTTCTTAGCTACGGCAAGGCTCTGTACGAGCTTGCATTCAGCCAGGCAGGCGTGATGGGCAAGGAGGAAGTGGCGAAGGAAACCGAGCCTGCTCGTAAGTCAGAACAGGTGCCGGATTGCAGCGAGCAGACCAGGGCTGTGAAATTCGTTACACATACTGACTTATCGCAGTGGAGGCCGAGGCATCCGTATCAGGTGGCCTGGTGGAGTCGTCCGAATTTGAGCAGGAGCAGGAGGGCGACGATGCGAACGAGGAGGCTGACGGCGGCGATGCGGAGCAGGAGCAGGAAGGAGAGGCGGACGCCAACGCTCAGGGCAGCGGATCAGCCGGCGGTGATGACGAGGAGGAGCCTCCAGAGGACGACTACGCCGCGGCATGGGAGGTGCTCGAGACTGCGCGCAATATCTACAGCGAGATGGTCAAGGACAAGCCTAAGGGCGAGATGCGGGACGAGCGCCTATGCCTCGCCGAGTGCTACGTCTCCCTCGGCGACATCAGCACCGAGACGGGTGAGTCCATTCCGCGTGAGGGCGTGGTCGTGACTGACGCGGCGGCAGAGAACTTTGCACAGGCTGTTCCGGACTACACGGCCGCTCTGCAGATCAAGTCGGCGCTACTGCCCGCGTCGTCGCGGCAACTCGCCTCGGTTCACTTCCAGCTGGCCAATGTTCTCGAGTTTACGCCCAACCGGCGCGCCGACGCGCTCAAGCACGTTCAGCTCGCGCTCGACTCGTTCCAGGCGCTCAAGTCGGAACTGCAAGGGCTGTCTGACCCGTCAGACGAGGTCAAGGCTATGGGCGAGAAGGACAAGGAAGCCGAGATGACCGACGTCAAGGCCCTCATTGAAGACCTCGAGGCCAAGATCGAGGAGCTCAAAGCCGCGCCGCCGGCAGAAGACCTCGTCTCCGAGAGCATCAACCATCTCCTCGGCCAGCCGTCCGCTTCGGGCAGTGGCTCGAACGGCCAGGCGGCAGAGACCGGTCCCGTCAATGACCTCACTAGCATGGTCAAGAAGAAGAAGAAGCCCGTTCAGCAGGCGCAGCCGGTCGCCGCCGCGTCCGCCGCTGTTGACTCCGCCGCCGAGAAGGGCAAAGCCGTCCTAGAGACCGCGACCGATATCACCGCGACCGCTGCTGCTAAAGTCGCCGACGTTGCGCAGAAGGTTACCGACAGCGTGGAGGGTGGAGTGGCTCAGGTGGCCGAGGAGATTGGCGCCGAGACCAACGGTACCAAACGCAAGGCCGAGGACGCCCCGGACGAGGCCGACGGCAAGAAGCTCAAGGCGGAGTAGGCCTCCTTCCGAACACTCTGTGTATACTCGTTCAACATTCGCATTCGCTCTCGCCCTTCTTATACTTTCCTGCAGCTTGCAAACAAGACATGCATGGTGTTTTCATGTTCTATTGCACGGGACGATGCGATATGCTTTCTGCGCTTTGCTTCCTCGTGTCCAGCTCAGAACAAGAGGCTGTACGGGTAGCCGCCGTTCTTGATCTTGAAGAGCTTGAACAGGGCCGAGAAGACGACGATGAAGAGGGCGAGCCAGAGGTAGACGCCTATTCTCTGTTTTGTAGGTGACGTCTGTGCGGGTACAAAGGCCGTCAGGGCGACAATGGCGAATGCAAGAACACCATCTGCGAGAGATCAGCCTGAGATCTCTCTCACAACGGCTGTCGCTCCACCCACATGTAACGCCGACGATCTGTGACTCCATGCCGAGCTGGTTCTGGAACCCGCCTGCAAACCACGAGATCTTGCCGCCCTCGCCAACAGCGACGTAGGGGGTGTTCTTGATCTTGTTCCACATGTATCCGCTCGTGAATGTCAGAATGAGGACGAGGCTTGCGGTGCCCCAGATGATGCGAGACTGAGCGAGCGGGATCAAGACGCTGCGGAGCGAGTAGGCGGCCGCGCCGAACGTGAGGAGCACGACGGGGACGACGACGAACGGGACGGGGTTGAACGGCTTGTGGAGCGGGAAAGACTGCGTCAGAGGCTGGATCCAACCGTGCAGAGGCTCAGGTGCCAGACCGCTGCTCGCGCGTCAGCGCGCATCTCCCACCCCGGTGACTGGCCAGACTTACACTCTGTTGAGGTCGAGAGTGACGACGTCGAGCTTGTTGGCCTTGTTCGGCCCAGTGAGCGCAGGGTGGTGCTGGACCGTAGGGGCGGAAGACAGTCCGAGACGCTGGTAGATCGCCTGGCCGTCCGTGAAGTCGAGCTCGGCGAAGAAGTGCGTGTCACGGATGTGCGCCGGCTTTCTCCGCCACGACGACGACACGAGCCGGAAAGACGGTCCGAACTCGCTGCACGGGTGAGCTCGGCTACGCACAATGCGCCGGTTGGCAATGACTCACTGGCAAGGCTGGCACTTGAACTGCGGGCCGAGGGCAGTCAGCACAATGGTGGCAGCGTAGTCCCTGTCCGAGGACAAGAGCTCATCGTAGCTTGCCGAGTCGAGCTTGATCACGCCGTCCTTGGACTTGGCGGCAAGAGACGCCCAGTGCGACGCGGGGGCAGCGAGCCCCGTGGATGCAGCCGCCGCCAGCAGCGTGCTGAGCATCAAGAGGGACCTCATGTTTACTGCTCGTCAAAGCACAGGTCTGTACCGCAGCTATTCATGCATTCTCCGCTCACGAGCAGTCGCGCTGTCATCTCGTTAACCGGTCATCACTATTCGATCCCCCCGAATAGCGTTTGCCACCTGAATTGTTCAAGAGGTCAACTTCGAGTCTGCGTTAATCATTTAGACTTCATCTTCCCATTCGCTCCGGTCAATATGTCGTTGGCTGACGCGCTATTGGCGGATCTCGACGGTCTGTCGGATGGCGAGGGCGAAGCGCCCCGCTCGCCGTCCCCGCCCCCAGTCGCGTCCTCGTCAAAAGGCGCCATGTTGCCGCCTCCTCTGCCTATCAAGGGCCTGTCTGCGAAGCAGAACGGCTCTGCCCAGGCTGCTGGCAGCATGAATGGTAACGGCAAGCGCGCAAGCGATGTCAGTCTGGAGGACCTGGAGGAGCAGATGGGCGAAGGCGACGAAGAGGAGGCCAGCGTTCCTGTGGGATACGTTCCCGAAGGCGGTGTGCGACCGGCGGAGGAGCTCGACGCAGAGGAGGTCAGCAAGGCCGACTTGACGGGCGTGGAGGATGTCAGCAAGATCACCAAGCTCATGAGCGGGAGGAGATTGAAGGAGATCCTGGAGGTGAGTAGTCTGCGCTATCCGTTTTTGAGCGTCGCTGACCTAACGCAGGGGATTGAGAAGTACACGCAGTCACCGACGGATATGTCTTCTACTGGCGGCGCGCTAGAGGAGAACCCAGAGTACACGCTCGTCGTCGCCGCGAACAACATGTCCGTCGAGGTGGACAACGAGATTCTCTTGGTGCACAAGTTTGTCCGAGACCATTACGCTCCGCGATTCCCCGAGCTCGAGCAGCTCATTTCCGACCCCTGGGCCTACCTCGCCGCCGTCAAGGGTATCCGTAACGCGCCCGACCTGACGAAGGCGGCTCTGCCTGACACGCTCACCTCGGCCACCAAGCTCAGTATCACCCTCACAGCGACGAGCAGCCGCGGGCGGCTATTGACGGACGCCGAGTGGCTCACTGTCGAGCGGGCGATCACCGTCGCCGAGGACCTGCGCAAAGCGAGAGAAACGATTTTCGCGTACGTCGAGTCGAGAATGGCTGCCGTCGCGCCCAATGTGTCGGTCATCGTCGGCACCGGCATCGCGGCAAAGCTGCTCGGTATCGCTGGCGGTTTGCAAGCGCTCGTGCGTCAGCCTTCCTGCAACATCATGCTGTTCGGCGCGGCCAAGAAGTCGCTGTCGACCACGCATCTGTCCGCGGCGAGTCAACAACGCCATACCGGCTTCATCTTCCAGTCGCCAATCGTCCAGTCAGCACAGCCTGAGGACCGGCGCAAGGCGCAGCGGCTCGTGGCCGCCAAGGTCATCCTTGCCGCTCGCACAGACGTCTCAAAGGGCCGGCGGGACGGATCATACGGTCATGAGCTGGTCTCGTTGATTCAGAAGAAGATTGTCAAGATGGCCGAACCCCCTCCCAACAAAATTACCAAGGCACTGCCGATCCCACAGGAGACGAACCGCAAAAAGCGCGGTGGAAAACGTGCTCAGAAGCAGAAGGACATGTACCGACAAACGGAGCTCAGAAAGCTGCAGAACAGGATGGAGTTCGGCAAGGCCGAGGACGAGATGGGTATGGACGACGAGACTGTTGGTCTGGGTATGATTGGCTCGAGCTCTGGCAAAGTCCGGGCGGGAATAGTCGACGCCAAGAGCAGAGGTAAGCACCGATCATACACGCGCATCAGCGGCAGAATGCTGATTCACTCAGCCAAGCTGTCAAGACAAAACAAGATCCGGACACAAATGCTCGGCGGAGCTGCTCGGTCGAACGACTCGGCGCTCGGAACGGCTACGTCCCTGTCGTTCACGCCCGTACAGGGTATCGAGATTGTCACGCCTTCGCTCAGCGCGGCACAGTCCGTCAAAGCGGCAAACGACCGCTGGTTCTCAGGCGGAACATTCACACATGTCAAGAAAGGCGGTAATCTGCCCGGGCAGTAGATAGGATTCGAACGGGACGACTGGCCATCCCTTTCCTCATCCCGTAACATCATGCCAGCATTTTTACCCAATGACCAGAGGATGTCCTGGCAGTGACATTAACAATGAGGTCTTCATTCACGCGTCCCGCGCCTTGAATAGCGGTTGGGGCGCCTCGCCTCGACGATGCCCGAAGGCGAGGGAGACCGCTTGCACCTCAGTGGTTTGGCTTTACGAGCGGGCTTTGCACGCGCATGGACATGCTCCATCTGGAGAGTGTGTCTGTACCGTACTTAGGCCGCAGGTGTACAGAATGACCGCATTACTTGATCTGATGACCACCTCGGGACCGACCACACGGCAATCGTGCTTGGAACATACCGTCGGAGGCAAAGCCTTAGAACGACGAACGGTCCGCCTACGGGCGTCTTGGGCTGAGGGAATCGAGCTTTCGGGCGGTCTCGTCATCCCCGTGCATGGTGTGCACCTGCTCAGATGCGCGAGCAGTACAACCCCCTTCGTGCCTTCCGGTGGAGATCCGGGTGACGCATGACTGGGTTGGGTCAGTCCGTTGCGCGACTTTTGCGCAAGTGCAAGACCAACGAGCTGCTAAAAATAAACGAGTGACGCCTTGGCGCAAAGCGGGAAATGCGGTGCACCTCACCACCCGCCGCCGAACCCCAGGACCATGAACGGTTTGCCCCGCTCCATGATCTCTTGCGCTCAGGCACGAGATTGCCCCGCTTCGGCACGGAGCAGCATCTTCTGTGCCGAGGCTCCGAGAGCGGGTCAGGCTCGACAGGTACATAGGGTCGCCCGCATGGACCCCAAGATTCCTCAACCGCTCACTTGACAGCGCAACACGCAACATGTACCTGCCTCTTGCTCTTCTCTTCGGCCTCGGGCTCTCTCGGGTCAGCGCCGAGACCGTGGTGACCATTACCACCACGCAGACCCTCACTGTCTATCCAAGTGGTGTCTCCAATGTCACGATCCCGGTGCACGGCACCGACCCGATTGTCTGCGGCGTCGGGTGCTTCTACACCGGAGGGATCTACCTGTGAGTTAGCGAGCTGAGGACCACATGCTGACTTCAGTACCTGCTTCGTCAACCGGACGCTGCCCAATGGTGCGGGACAGCAGAACCAGACGTTCTGTGACGACTTCCTGTGCAACCAGACCAACTTTTACGGCCTGTCTCAGTGCCTCAACTGCATCATCGCCAATGGAGGCGAGAGACCTCTGGACTATCCCACCAACACCACATTCAACGCGGCGACTGCGACGCCTCCCTCGTACCCACTGGGAGTCCCGCACCTGGACGGCTGGATCGACACCTCCCTGGCCAATCAGATACTCAAGAACGTGACCGACAGGTGTAGGGCCGTAGACAAGGCTCTAACTGGAGCTTCGACCATAACCGCCACCGCGACCACTACGTGAGTGGCGCGCAGGTGGACACACGCTGATGGGCAGTGGTCCATATGCGGAGACATTCACTTCGGGCCAAAGCAAGAACATGCCCATTTGGACAGGGCTGAGCCAGTACTCGATTCCAGTCGCAACCAACACCTTCACTTTCACTCAAACACTTCAATCCGCTCCGGCATCGACCAGTCAGAGTGCCGGTTCCGGATCGCCAGCTTCGGCGTCTTCGTCTGTCAAGTCCGGTGCTGAGCGGACATCTGGCATCGGCGCTGCAGCCGTCTGCGCGATCCTGGGATCCATACTGTTTGCGACTCGGTACTAAGGGCTATGTTTCGCCAACGTGAAATCAGAGCGTGACTCTCGATAACTCCGCATGATTCGCTTGTCGACGAATGTACGCAGAGACCGCAGCTCCTGGGGCAGGACGCAGCGAAAGTCTCCCCGTTGGACACGGATCCTGAGCATTTAGGGGAATCGCTTCTGTGAAAACCTGAGCGGTAGTTCCCCTGCCATCATGCAAGCATCGCTCGGTGTTTCAGAGGCAAGGTAGCACGCAACAGCTCATGACGCCATCCTTGCCCTTTGTGACTCCTCAGTACGAGTATTCGTCAAGAGGGTTCCGACCCCGTCGACCGCTAGGATAGGACTAGCGACGTTCCACCTCACTCCTGTGTCTGTCATCCCGATTCCACCGGCCACGGGCAATCCCCGTCCGGTGGCTCCAAAGGGTGCAAGCGGATGGCGTGACTGAGCTGAGAAGGAGGTGAAGGCTTACCTAGGGATTTTCGGTCTAGGTAAAAGGTGTCGGTCAGTCCCTTGTGAAATGACATCCTTTCACTCGTACGTATCCGCAAGCAGGCTAGGCGAAAGGGCATTGGACTTAAGGAAGGCTCTCCCAATGCTGCGCTCTCGCCTCGCCCGCACAGATACAGACAGACATGGAGCAGACTAGTGACCTCAACACCGAGAGCGGCGTGGATAAAGCCAGGCGCGAGATCAAGTCGGCACTGAAATTGGCGTGGGAACAAGATGGTGTCACGCAAGTCGAGGCCCACCTCAGTAAGAGTCCGCTGAGTCTCGTGTGGGACCCACACGGCAAGCGTTTACACTTCGTGGCGGACTCTACGGTCTACCTTGAGGACCCCACGTCGGACGACGGGGTTAAGATGAACCCTATCACTCTGGGAGTCGCGAATCCGTTTGGAGTGGAGAAGCTTCTCGACGGGCGCCTGGTAGAGGCCGGTTACAAGGGCATCCGGCCTCACTGCGAGAGATTGGTCTCGGCATGGAAATCCTCGGACTTTGCAAAGTGTCTCATGACGGAGCTGACCAAGATGTTCCCTCAGAGTGCATACCACAAGACGACCGCCCAAGACGCCAAATCGATCCTCCTCTGCATCCAGAAATGGCCCCAAGGCCCTTCGGATGGCGTGGGACGCACGTACCTGCGGCAAGGCCTCGGTGCTCACATTACTCAGGCAGACGGATCCCAGAGCGCTCAAGAAGCTCAAGAAGGGCACTCGCTCGACATCTACTCCCTTCGTGAATACGATAGGCTTCACGAGGCCTTGAGTCGCGAAACCGGCTGCGCTGGGTCAAGCGACTATCAACATCACGACGGCGCTATCAAAGTGCTCAACAAGGCTTTCATTAACCCCATCAAGTTTAGCATCGGGACAGGTTTGACACCGGTGCTCAGCGAGGGCACTGATGCACCGTCTCTGATCGCAGGATGTAGTCTGAGGAGGCTGAAGAGCGTTTACTCGGTGTCGAAAGCCGATCTTCTCGCCTGAGCCACATATTCTTTGGAGACGCATAGGCGGTAGGTGTGGGGTTCGATTCTCTGTGCATGCAGTACGGAATCTGTTTCGCGCGTCTCCTCCGGGAAAGACCGACCGCGGTCGAGTCACCTCTTGCATCCTTGAATTGCGATGCTTCTGCAGTGGGGTACACAGTATGTAACGAAGGGTTCCTGCGCATGCCGCCCCATGCCCTGGCGCACAGTCCGATTTCAAGGTGACCAGCAAGAGCACAAAGCTCGGCCTCAGGGATGAAGGTATGGCTGGGAGCTGATTCAAGCCGTGCCGTCGCCTCGGCACGTACATATTTGAGTCATGCTTCCGGACGATCTTAGGGCAACCTCATTGCCCTGGCCTACTGAATAGCCGGTGAAACACGACCTGGGACAGTCATTAACAATATTTCATGCGCAAGGGACCTTCCCATTGATGGCATAGAATTAGTTGGCGAGATTGGAAATCCGCCGTATCCGCCGGGGCCGATCCTTTCTTCGCGCGACAAGGGCGCTCGCGCGATGATGGTTCGGGGAGGATAGACCTTCCGTAGCAATCAGGCTTTCTTCGCATCGTTTAAACGCCTTCAACTCTCGCGACAGATAGTCGATCGAGCTGTCCAGGAAGCTAGTTGAAAGCATGCATGAACCGAAGGTGCGCGACTTCGCGACAGCGTCGGAACAGCCCACCTTGCAGGACGGGTCGACAACGGTGCCTCTAGATGCGGCTTTTCGAAACCTCATGGACCCGTCCATCAGGTCTGCATTCGAAGCGACCGGTGTCGATCCCCAGCAGGTGGTAAAAGACGACGCTCGCTTCTCTGTGAGCCTGTGCTCAAGTCCACTCAGCTTGCACCACGACCAGCAGTCTGGCAGGCTGCATGTACTGCTCGACCTCACGCTGGTGCGCCCTGCGGAACGCGATGGACGGGAGACCCCCGTCGGGGTAGCCGATCCTGTGTCTACATCCTCCCGATATGAGAAGACGATGTCCCTTCTGGATAAACGAGCCAAGGCATATATGGATTCGCTGAGCTTGAAGGATTGGGAGCCGCTCCATAACTCACTCTGCACCGGATGTAGGATAAGGGGGGGCACCGGCGTCGATGCGGAAGAAGCAGCCGCGTCTCTCTCACATCAGGACCGTTTGCGTGCCGGTCTGGACAAGTCTGAAGGGCTTCTCCAACAATGTGGCCTCAACAAGGATCCAGTACTGACGACCGAAACGCGTCGAGGTCTGATTCGGCACAACGAAACATTGAATTTGCTCTCCATCTCCTCCATGCGCGACCTCTCAGCCTCAGCAGAGGAAGCCGCAGGATCTACAGACGCGTCAGGCGAACAGACTGCTTCGGCTCGCTACGACATAGTTCGGGCTGTCACACAAGACCTCAACGTGAATACACACGATATGCTGCGCTTCAGTGTACATCCGCGAGTGGGACGGCCCGAGGACCGATCGAACGGCCCTATACTTATTGCGGGCCCGGAGATGAGGCTGCAGGTGACTCTGCTTTCTTGGCCATGGGAAGTATGCCACAAGGAAACCCAGGCAGAAGGGTGGGTGCCGCCTGCAGTCCCGGAGGTCGGTCAATTATCGGATGACGAGGAGGTTAGCGAAGAAGAGCAGACCGTCCGATCCGCTTTATGGGCCATACGTACTGGACATGTCGTTCTACATGTACATGCATAGCGAACGACAACCGACATTCTGGGCGTTCACGTGCGCTTATCCCGAGGGGCTGTGCCCTTTGTGCATAGGCTGCGGAGTAGACCCCGATCTTCAGACTGAGTTGCAACTCGCTAGAGGAAGATGTAAGGAGACCTGACGCCCGCGTCTCCGACCCAAGCATCTGAGGCTCCTACCGCGAAGAGTGGCCAAGGATGGTCTTGTATTCCCTTCATCCGGGCTCGAGTTCGGCCGTCAAAGGGGGCTTGAGATTGGTCTGACGCGACCGCGCCCGAAAGTCTTGGTCATCCACTGTTCCGCAGAGGAATGTCCCTCCACGGTCTGGTTTGCCCGCCTGAGGATGGTATCTACCTTTGACGAAGGGGCTGTCCGATGGCGTGATGAGGTAGATACTGAGTCTGGAAGGCCAGAACTCGCGGTTGCTTTCGAAGCGAGGTGATATCTGAGCAATAAAGGAGAACGATCGGTGGTTCAGCATGCGGAGCACTGGTCGTCAGTTGAAAAGGCAGCTCTCACACCGTTGCATGAGCAAGTATCCCATCATGTCCACCGACACAGGTTCCAAACTACCTACCCCCGTTGAATCTATCCGGATCGGCCAGTCCATAGAGGAGACGAATGAGGCGATCCTCAGCGATATCAGGAGAAGCATTGGAGCCTCCGGCGGCAGCTACGAGGATTCGTCGCCTGTCCGAGTCAGCCTGTCGCGAGACCCTCTGAGCCTCTACTACGATGCACAGGCGGGAGGGCTGCACGTCCTTCTCGACGGGACGGTCGTGATCTCTGGCCTCCCCGAAGACCAGCAAGCACCGATAGGAGTCATCAGCGTGTCGGATATGAGGGCTTGTTATCGAAAAAACTTGAAAAAGCTAGGGGAGCGTCTTTTTTCGAGGCTTACTGCGTACGACCTACGACTTCTGCGCGACTCCATCATATCTCGTCAATCAGCCGAGGGTCCGATGACATCTGTGGACATTCATGGCGCGAATGGGGTCCTCTTGGTACATCAGGGCTGGACTCACGCACTCACAGGAGAGCACAACCAGTACCGCAAACGAGAGCGATCATGCGTGATGCAGATTGAAGCTGTCTCGCTCCCCACCGGGGAAGTGTACCATATCATTGATCTGTACTCGAAGCGCGAGAATGGGGCCATGTCCGAACTGGCCAGTTCGTCAACCGACCCGCCCGTCCAGCTGTGCGAAACGCTCGAATCCACCGTAATTAGAAGCCTGAATGACGAGATAAGGGGCTTTCCCCTCTTGTGGAAGGTTCCCCCCACGGTGGCTTCGGCGTCGGAATGGGAGTCTTCTAAGGTCCCCTTGCTGATCGGCGGATCGGATCTGCAAATGCGAGGCACCCTTTTCTCAGTTAGGCTCTGACGTAGTGAACCGTGTATTCAGCGAGGAGGGGTCAGGATGTCACTGTCTTTCCGCATCGTGCCTAACTCGGGGTCCAGCTGAGTGACCGGGAGATGAGCCAACAGCATGCTGGGTCGAGCGTCCAGGGAGGAGAACTGGGCTCGAGCCGCGCGCCCGCGCTCTGCGCTTTCATGCGATGCAGCAAGGTATCCCAGCCCGCCAGCAGGCCGACCGCCTCTTTGCCTGCTTGCCTTGTCGGATGACCCAACCCATTGGATCGAAGGTCTTGCGCTTGCAGGTACACGTCCCAGTTGCCTGTGAAGCGATACATCCTGATAACTTCTGTACCGGAGATAGCACCGCGCATGAACCCCAAGAACTGCTGGCCAAGACCTGGCAGCTCCTAGCGCTTAGTCGAGCTCGACGACGCCCTCCTCCTTCGTGGTCTTGCTGGCGGCGGCGGCCTTCTTGGCCTTGCTGCCTCGCACCTTGGGGGCGCGGACCTTGGGAGGGTTGGCTTCCCGGCGGGTAACCCGGGAGAGAGCGGAGGCTCGGGCAACGGCGGCCTGACAGATGTCAGCTGTGCACGGATTTGTGCCGAGGGGTAAGGGATTGGTGTGGGGGGAAGAGTGTGCCCGTCCAGCACAAAAATCTCCCGTTGTATGACACAGAGTGCCGCAATCGGGACAAGGAAAGGACGGAACTGGCGTCTAAGAAGACGCCTTGTTGTGGCAGACCGGCTACGCTCAGCCGTTCATGGGTTAAATCCGGGGAGTTCTAGTGCGGCTGCGGTTCGGGCGGTAGGAATTGGAAAGGCGCATGGCGAATGCTTCTCACCTGCCTCAGGTCGGCACGGTAGCCCTTGCTGGCGGTCTCAACAGCGGCGATCTTGTTCGCCCGTCGGGGACCAGTGCCCCGTCGGAGGGTGACGTGCGATCGGGCGCCGGCAACCTGCTCTTGTCAGGAATGTTCTGATAGGACTGTTCCTTCTGTCCCGCCCAGCAATCCTGGCCAATCTCCACCCGGCCGTCTTCCCAAGACTTCTCCTCCAGAACGCCGGCAGATCTCCTCTCCCTGCTTGAACGGGCGAAATGCCGACTTACGTGTCGGGGCTCAGCGTCGGCCTTGATCTTGGTGATGTTGATCGAGCCCTCGGGGTTGTGCCAGATGGAGACGCCCTTCGAGTTGACGATACCCGAGTACTTGTACGAGTGTCGGTTGAGGAGGTTGCCCTTCTCCTTGGAGAACGAGGGACCGTTGTTGGTCTTGACGAGGAACGAGTTCCACTTTCGGACCAGGAGCCACTGGAGGTCGTCGGAGACGTTGGAAGCAGGGACGGGGGCCATTTTGAGTGATGGATGCAAGGTGTATGCGGGAGAAGCTGGGATATCTATGGATGCTGTCGCTCAAACCGCCAGCAGCAGCGGTTCCCGGTCCCAGCGGGGCGAGCGAGCGCTCGGTCGGCAGGCTAGGGGGAGGGGCAGGATGAGATGTTCACCGTGGGAAACCGATTCTTACTCGCTGATCCCTTATTTGTCGGCGTAACGCTAACACCGACCGTTTCGGCACCGGATTTCATGGCTCGTACGGTTCTTCCAGGATCTCTCCTCCCCTTGTCCAGTGTGACAGAGATACAGCATCTCGCTGCTCTGGCTACATTACTTCGTGCAACACGAGCACGTCTTGTCTGCTTCACATCACTGGCATGCACCGGCTGTTCGCGGCTTCTGCATCCGACCAGCGACGATCCCGCGAGCACCATCCTTTGTGGCACGGTCCAGTGTCAGCTCCTGTCAAGCGTTGATCAGACGTGTGTCACGTATCCTCGCCCTCCCTTCACGGCTAAGGCCTGGTCAGCGTCGAGTGCCCGTGCGAGGTCGACTACAGAAGTGTCATACTCGTTCACTGCATCATACTGATCTAACCTGATCCCCTCATGTGCTTACAATCGACGGCTTGCTAGCACCGCAACGAACCATAAAGAACAAAACATCATGGAGTATGAGTATCTCTACGTCATGGAGTCATCGGTACGTATGCGTCCTGCCCGACGTGCCCCAGGTTCCACGCGAACACAAGGCGTGGCTCCGATCGCGACAAGGATAGACCTTTGCATGCATCCCGCTGATAATGACAGGACCGCGCCGTGCCGGTGTCACCGGGATGCCTCACGCCGTACCCTGGGCTTGTCCCTCCTCAGCAATGGCCGCAGCGGGGTACAACCGGCAGACCGGAACTCAAGATGGCCAGCCCGCGGTCTGTGCGAATGCGACTACCGCCCAGTCCGCTCGCAGCCGCTCAACGGGACATGACGAGCGGAAAGATCCCGATCACACCCGTGACGGCCATCCCTCTTGGGTTGCGCATGACTCCCCTCGCCGGCGCAGGGGAGACTTCACCTGTGATCCTGCCTTTGTCGCCAATGCGCCGCGTGCCCCGCTTAATTTGTTCGCCATGGCGCCAACGAAATGTCCGCTGCGATTCCAAGACGCCAAAGTCACCGGCGCGATCCACAGCAGCAGGCCAGCTCCAATCGAAAGGCAAGCGCAAGCGCGTCAAGATCGGTCATCTGGAGCTGGTGCCGTCAGGTGCAGGAGTAAAGACTAAGCCGCTTCGGTCTGGCGACAGCACGCCGAAAGCGTGCACGTCAAAGTCCCCGCTTAGCCGAAGCAGTGGTGATGATGCCAAAGATGCCGCCTGAAACCGTTCATGACAGTCTGAATGTACCGTATGCAAAATAAGAAGCAGAGAGACCGAAAGCATGCAGAGACCTGAAGAAGCTGCACAGACGCGTTGCAAGTGACGAGGCTGACAATTGATTTGATTCCGTGCGGATCTCGAATGTCAGGCTGAAGGGTGTCGTTACGCGCCGGGGCGTCCCTCCACGCTCTCGCTCCGGGACAGCGGATAAGACGGCTCACCCGTGTTCATACCCTATACACCCATCATCGCCGTGTCTTTGCTGCGCGTCCCCTTGCGAGTTAGCAACGTTCTCGAGGCGCTGCATAGAGTCCACACAGCGGGAGTTCTGGCGCGCGTATCGGCAGAAACGAAGCAACGCGCAACCCGTTAGCTCTCCACGTGCCGTGGATCCGGAACCCGCCAACGAAGCACTCATAGGTGGACTTGCCCGTCATGGTGAGTCATATCCCAGCAGCATACAAGACTGTGCTGACTGTCACCAGCCTATGCTTCTTGACATCCAGGTATGCTCGTACTATGATCGGTGTGAGCTGTGTGGCTGAACAGTCACAGAGGAAGCTCCTCGCGCGTTCCGACCGCGTCAAGTCGGTCGACTTCCACCCTACTGAGCCACATGTCATCTGCGGTCTATAGTCAGTTTCACCACTTCGCGTGGGTGAGATCCGCGCGCTGACTGCGTCAGCAACGGTCAGGTCAAGATCTGGAACTACGAGACGCAGACGGACCTGAAGACATTCGAGGTCACGGATGTCCCAGTGCGATGTGTCCGCTACATCGCGCGCAAGAACTGGGTCAGTCTGCTCTCTCGCCGAGTCAGAGCAGCGTACTTACGGAGCAGTTCGTGTCGGGCTCGGACGACTTCCAGCTGCGCGTATTCAACATCTCGACCGGCGAGAAGATCACGTCGTTCGAGGCTCACCCAGACTACATCCGGTGCATGGCCGTGCACCCGTCGCTGAGCTTGGTCTTGACCGGAAGTGACGACATGACGATCAAGTGCTGGGACTGGGAGAAGGGATGGCGATGCGTCCAGGCGAGTCTCGCGGTCCTTGGTGATTCCGTTTGTGGCTAAACATCGTAGATCTTCGAGGGCCACACTCACTACATCATGGCTCTGGCGATCAACCCGAAAGACCCTCAGACATTTGCGTCCGCGTGTCTTGACCACACGGTCAAGGTGTGGTCGCTTGGAAACGCGGTGCCCAACTTCAGCTTGGAGGCGCACGAGAAGGGCGTCAACTACGTTGACTATTACCACGGCGGTGACAGGCCGTACATCGTCACCACGGGTGACGACCGGTGAGCAAAAGTGCCTGAGGATGACGCTCTGTACTGACTGTGGCGCAGGCTGGTGAAGATTTGGGACTACCACGCCAAGTCGTGCGTCCAGACGCTCGAGTCGCACACCGCCAACGTCTCGTTCGCCATCTTCCACCCCTCGCTGCCCATCATCTTGTCCGGCTCGGAAGACGGATCGGTCAAGATCTGGCACTCGTCCACCTACAGGCTCGAGAACACGCTCAGCTACGGTCTGGAGCGGGCGTGGTGTGTTGCGTACAGGAAGAGCGGCAACGAGGTTGCGATCGGTTATGATGAGGGTGCTGTCGTCGTCAAGGTTTGTAAAGTCGGCTCCCGCAGTGTCACCTCTCGCTGACCATGGCAGCTCGGCAGAGATGAGCCATCGGTCTCCATGGACGTATCGGGCAAGATTGTCTACGCCAAGAACACCGAGATCCTCACTGCCAACGCTGCGACGATTGAGACGGAGGGTGTCGAGGACGGGCAGCGGATGATGGTGTCGCTCAGAGATCTGGGTACCACTGAGGTCTACCCGACGTCGCTTCAACACAGCCCTAACGGACGGTCAGTCTCACTCAGATAGTCACTTTATCCGAGCAAAACTGATTGGTCAGATTCGTCACGGTGTGCGGTGACGGCGAGTACATCATCTACACCGCGCTGGCCTGGCGAAACAAGGCCTTCGGCTCGGGCACGTCGTTCGCTTGGGCGACCGACTCGAACACATACGCCGTGCTTGAGGGCAAGTCCAAGGTCCGCGTCTTCCGAAACTTCAAGGAGCGGCCGGCACTCCTCAAGTCCTCGGGCTCGTTCGGCATGGAGGGCCTGCACGGCGGCAACCTCTTGTCGGCGCGCGGGTCCGGCTTCGTCATGTTCTGGGACTGGGAGACCGGAGCGGTCGTCAGGCGGATCGAGGTCGACGCGACCAACGTCTCATGGTCCGGCACCGGCGAGCTCGTTGCCATCATGAGCGAGGACTCGTTCTACATCCTCAAGTTCGACCGGGCGGCGTACCAGGAGAAGCTCGACTCGGGCGAGGTCATCGGCGACGAGGGTGTCGAGGAGGCGTTCGAGCTGGTCGCCGAGTTCTCCGAGGCGTGAGTCCCAGTGTGCCCAGCGGAGAGCACCCTGCTGACAATCCACAGCGTCAAGACGTGCAAATGGGTTGGCGACTGCTTCATCTACACCAACAGCAGCAACCGACTCAGCTACCTCATCGGCGACCAGTCGACGGTCCTCAACCACTTTGAGCAGTGAGTTAAGCGAGAACTTGTACGAGCGCGCGGCTGACGTATTCCCAGGGGCATCTACCTCCTCGGCTACCTGCCAACACAGAGCCGGATCTACCTCGCCGACAAGGACATGAACATCTACAGCTACTCGCTGGCGCTCACCGTTGTCGAGTACCAGACAGCAGTGCTGCGGGGCGACCTCGAGGCTGCGGAGGCGATGCTGCCTAGCATCCCCTCAGACCAGCGGAATCGAATTGCCCGTTTCCTCGAGGCGCAGGGTGAGTACAACTGCCCAAGTCTAGGCGACCGTTGCTGACGTCGCTCGCAGACCAGAAGGAGCTGGCGCTGGCCGTGTCGACGGACCCAGACCACCGCTTCGACCTCGCGATCTCGCTCAACGACCTCGAGACCGCTCTAACGCTCGTTCGCGCTTCTCCCGAGGCTGGCTCCCAGTCCAAGTGGAAGCTCGTCGGCGACAAGGCGCTCGCCGCGTGGCAGATGGACCTGGCGCAGGAGGCGTTCGAGAAGGCCGGCGACCTGCCCGCTCTGCTGCTGCTGTACTCGTCTCTATCGGACCGAGCGGGCATGGAGCGGCTCGCCAAGCTTGCGGTGTCGAAGGGCTCGAACAATATCGCCTTTGCGGCGTACCTCCAACTGGGCGACTCGCAGGCGTGCATTGACCTTTTGTCGAGCACCGGCCGCTTACCTGAGGCTGCGCTCTTCGCGCGATCGTACCACCCCGCCGGCGCAGCGCCTGTTGTCAAGGCATGGAAGAGCGAGCTCGAGACGGCTGGCAAGGGCAAACTCGCCGCCACGATTGCCGACCCCGCCGAGGATGCCGACCACTTCCCTGAGATGGGCGCGACAGGGTCAAGCACCAATGGCCACGGCGACTCGGAGGGCAGCGGCATCATGGTCGAGAAGGAGGACGTGGAGATGGCGTCGCCTACTCAGCCCACATCCGCACCAGCTGCGACCGAGGAGGATGGACCTGTCAGCAAGGTGGTCGAGGCTGTCAAGGAGCCTGTCGAGGAGGTTGTCGACAAGGTCAAGGAGCTCGTCGTGGGTGACGGTGAGTCTGCAAGCAGAGGCCAGCATGCACTCGAGGCACGGCTGACTTGGGCGGTAGCAGACGAGCCAAAGACGGACAAAGCCGAGCCAGCCTCGCAATCAGGGGGAGGCAAGAAGAAGGGTGGCAAGAAAAAGTAGGACGGCCTTGCGAGCGGCTTGATCACCTAGGCTGTAGCTAGAATGTTCTCTGACGATGGTGGGCGAGGTCACGATTTCCATATGCATTCTCTGCGCTGTGTTGGAGTTGTGATTGTTGAATACAAGGTTCAGCTGTAGGTGAGCCTCGAACGGATTTGCTTCCGTCGGAGGAGCGCGTCGGACGTGGACCGCTCGACGTTGTTGCCGGATTCACCTTTCCCGCCGTTGATACAACTTCGCACCTTGTCGACGTGGGCAGTCTGCGACAGTGAAACATGGTCAGTCTGGGACTAAGAGAGCGGTCGCGCGCTGGAGTGGCTGGGTTGCTGACCGTGCAGTCCAACTTGTCGCTTTACACGGTCACGGCGCTGTTGATCCTGGACGGAGACGGACAGCGCGTGTTGGCCAAGTACTATGCGCCGCCGCACCAGGACCAGGCGGGCACGGGCGTTCCTGCCGAGATGAACGTTGGCGCCGGCGGACCAGGCATGCTCGGCCTGACTACGCTCAAGGAGCAGAAGGCGTTTGAGAAGTCAATCATGGACAAGATCCGCCGCGGGGGAGGTGGGTCGACCGACACAGCTGCGGAGATGTGGTGGCTGACGCATTGGGCGTGTAGGCGAGATCCACCCTCTGCCACCGCACTTGATCCTGACGCGGACGACTGTCGACCTGCACTTTGTGCTGGTCGGCCCGCTGGCGACATCGAATGAGCTCATGCTCCAAGCGACGCTGACCGCCTTCCACGACGCCGTCTCGCTCCTCCTCAGAGGGCAGGTCGAGAAGCGCAATGTCCTCGAGGGCCTCGACATGGTTCTCCTCGCAGCGGACGAGACGGTCGACGATGGGTGAGTCCTGCGGCAAAGAGACCTATTGCATTAAGTCGGCTGACGCGTGGGCAGAATCATCCTGGAGACGGACGCGGCTGCGATCGCCGCTCGCGTCTCCCGGCCAAAAGCAGACACCACAGATATTGTCATCAACGAGCAGACCATCATGAGCGCATGTGAGTGATCTGATCCCAGAAGGTGGAGCATTGCTGACACCCGGCGTAGACTCGAGCTTGAAGGACCGGGTGGCACAACGTATCGGCCAGCTCTGAGCGACAGGTCCATGACATGCAACGATTGTACTAGAGCCAATGCTGCAAGACATCAACACTATCGTCCGATATACATGCTGATCACTCCGTCCGACCGGGTCGGGACGCGCCGATTGTGCTCAGCAGGGCTGGGGGATGAAACGCGAGATACGCGCAAGGCGGGCAATCCTGCGGGAGACGCTGCGGGACTGACCTTTGTCACGGGGCCGTGGTCCGAGGCATCCCACAGCATGATGTTTGCTCATCGAACACCGCAGAACCAGGATCATCATATCATCCCTTTACTCTTCCAAACCTCGTGGCGGAGACACTCCTTTGCGATCGCAGCCCGTGTCTGAAAACGGATTGCCTTTCTGCGTCTCTCAGATATGCCTGAAAGTACTGACGCAGCCTCGGTCCCTCCCGCGCCTTCGAAAGGAACGCGCAGCTCTTTTGCGATCGGGGTCGAAGCGGACTCGAACCCGGGCGGCGGTTTCGTATGGCCTGTGCCCTTATAAGGGCGCGAGGAGCCCGCCAAATTCGTGACCATCAACGTCGACGAAAACGACTCAGCACCAAGAGACCTGCGCTATGGCCAGCTTGTCAACCTGCTCACCCCTCAATCCTGCCACAGATGGCCGCGCAACACGGCTGTCCTTCCCTGCGCTGCTGGAAATGGGGTTCAATGAGCGTGGGCAGCTCGTTATCACGGTTCAGCTCTCGACCTCCGTCACTCAAGTGAACCCGTACTCCGACCCAGAAGGCTCATCCATCATGGAGCAGTGCAAGCAGTTGGGAGGCCTCAGTCGCAGATACTTCATGGGCTCGGCGCACGAGTCATACATGCGCCGGGAAACCGTACGGACAATACAAAGGCGTATGGATTTGCTCGCGAGGTATGCCAAGGACGAAGCATCCGCACGCTGGGAGCTTGGGCGGGAAATCGAGCAGGATCTCAAGCCGTTGATCGAAAATCCCCCGGGACTCATCTCTGGAGAGGTCGCGAACTCGGAGCCTGGGATCGAAATGGTGACTGTCAATTTTGACGGCAAGCCGGCCCACATTATTGTCAAGCACGTCCACCATCAAGGCATCGATGTGAGCAAAGTCTGGTCAATCTCAGCGGCTTTGGAAGCAAGCTTGAACCTGGGACCTTCGGTGCGTCAAATCCCGCTACCAGACGGCGGCTACGCCAACGAATACACCATCTCCTCGCTGGTAGCAACAAGCGGCCTCATCCCTGGCTTGCAAGAACTTGGCCATCTGATGCAGTCTGTGATCGAAGAATTCGCGCTGTCGTGCGCTGTGGTCATGCAGAGCATGTACGATACTTGGGCGTGGGAGGAAGCCGCGGGCGGAATCTCAGCGCCAGGATCGCTGGTCGTGGACCGGTCGCTGGACATTTTGGAGCATCTCGAGCGGCGTCGGCGAAACCTGATACCGTCCTGCTCGGGAGAACAAGTCTCGCACCTGCCTAATGGCTTCGACTCGCTGCCAGAAGACGCCTTCTCGCACTTCTATTCAGTCTACGTGCCACCGCTTTGCCCAGAGGGCGTGGGTCTCTATCTAACCGTCAAACCCAACCCTTTCAGCGCACAAAATACGGTTCAGGGAAGTCAGACATCGGCAGGATAATGCATGCCATGCCTCTATGATGCAAACCAGGCGTGGAAGACTTGTCTGAATAATGAGGCTTCGTGTTCGAGCGGCTGCGCAAGTTGCGTAACCAGCGACAGCACTCCCTAGATTGCTTGGTCCCTCACCCTTCAGCAGCGAAGTCCGGAGCGTCTACAGCCAGGCTTTGAAACCTCTGGCCCGATGCCTTGTTGGCCATCCGAGCAGACGCTTGGGGAAGACTCTGCACGTTGCCGCTGAGGCCAGAGCAAGTGGCGGAAGGTTGGGTACTTGAAAGGATGACTGTCGCGCTGCGGACGGGCGGTGACTCCGCTTCTGGGTCATTGACACGGGGACGGACTGAGGCTGACGACTGACGTACAGACTCAAAAGAGAGATTGAAAGGAGGAGATGTAAGGATCCCCAGCTAGACAAGTCCCGAGTTGGAGTCCGTCCTGGACCTCCCCTTTGAGGGCCAGGGAGTCTTGGGAAGAAAGCGTTTCGGTCAGCGGCCCAATCATGAAGGTGAAGCAAGATCGAACACATCTCGCCACCATTATATCTTGCGTTCCGACTCTCCAAGGCATTCTTGACCCCAAGCTGTAAGTGCCATCATACATACAGTACGTGCAATGCGTTCAATCGCGGACATCGTCAATACAGGTCAAGGCTTCCGACTCGCTTGGAAGCCGACGATATCCATCATCAATGACCACGTCTACGTCAGCATGCCATCCACATTCATGCTAGTCAATGCCCATGGCACTTCGGACCCGACCATCCATCCACCGGAGCTGACCGTCTCCGCCAATCTCGATAAGGTTCTGTACCTCGATTCTGGTGCTCAGGACAGCGTGTGCGCCGCTGTGCTGGATGCTGTTCGTCGTCACACCGAGGCTGGACTCGCAAAGATCCGCGATGACGCCTCGGCTCGTTGGGCACTACAAGCTGACATTGAAGGGTCGGCTCGTCAGGCATTCGAGAGATTGACACAAGGTGTGCAGCTGGAACCCATCGAGAATGAGTGCACGGCTGCTGAGGCACGCTGGCTGGAAAAGGACAAAATCACTATCGTGCTCAAGTCCAGGCCGGGGACGACTGATGAGTCCCTGGGACCGCTCAGTCAGACACACCCAGCCATACCTCGTCACGCCCTGTTTGCACCCACCATGAGCATACTGTCGGGGTCGAACGGGTCCCCCCACAGGATATGCTACACTATGCATTCCCTGGTTGGCGTAGAGACAGGTGCAGGACCGCTCGTTGGCGTCATCGATGAAAGCCTTCTGGCGCAGATGGCGCGAAGCTCGGCCGTAATACTACGACGTTTCTATCACCGCAGGGAGGCCGTAACTCAATCGGAGACAATGGAAAATTGGCTGCGAGCAAACCACGTTCTCGCCAGTGCACTCGTTGGCAACCGCGTCGACAGGCTTCTGGGCAATGCGAGCGCGAGCGAGATCGTAAAATTACCGCCCGGTACCTGCACCCCAAGCCTCATCACGCAGCGCGCCACCTGGCCACTTTCAGACCCGGATGACAGCGGTGCGTTCTTCAAAATTGTCGCAGGCCCCACGGAGGAAGCGGTCGAGCTTGACCAGTGCCCTCCATGGCTTGATTCCAGGCTGCACGGGAGGTAGTGTTGCTCGTGCTGCCATAGTCACGTTTGTTCGTCACAGTGTGTCCATAGGCCTGCATGTTATGATATCCGGTCCTTGCCCGCAGGTAGCGATGCCAGAGCAAGCTTTAGACAACCCTAAACTGCAATTCTGCCCTCACAGTACATATTACATGTGCAGGTGTAACGGACCACTCCGCCACGACGTCATAAAAAGGCCTAATACCAAGCCCGCCAACTCGGGCTCGGCCCCGTTATACATATGTGTGTCCATGACACATATCCTCTTTTGTCAGCTGTGGCCCGTTTGGAGGAGCTGAAACGAACGCCGACCGTGTGTGTGGCGCTCGGATGTGGTCCTCCTTTCGCAGCACGGGAGCGGAGACGGGGCACAAATCAACAGCATCTCTCGCGTTCTCCCTTGTACCGAGCCTTGTTAAGCGAGGAGCTGCCAAACTCAGCATGTAAGGAGCCAAGCGTCTCGCCGCGCTTGCCTACTGTATAAAGGCTGCAGGGTGAGGATGGACGTTCTTGAATCTGATCCACCTCGACTAGTAGAACCACTTGATTCTTCGACTCATCTGTACATACGAATGTCGTCTACCAGCTTTGAGAAGAGCCTGCAGATACCTGGCGGCGGCCAGGGGCTGAAGCTGGCGTGGCCGCCAGTGATCACTCTGGAGAACGATCACCTCACTGTAACCCTTTCCTCGTATGTGCACATTGTGAATTCCGACCGCACTGTCGAATTTCGCGATGTCGGGACCGATATCATCGTGCCTGCGCCTAACTCGGTTCTGGACCTCGACGATGAGTCCTTGCAAGCGATCCGCGAACGAATTCCGGCCGCGCTGTCAGGCCACATGCAGCGTATCTGCTCCAACGCCGATGCCCTGGCCGACCCGGACATCTATTGGCCCCTACGAGCCAGTATCGAGCGGTCAGCTGTAGGATGCCCCCGGATTTGGCGGCTTAGGTCCTCCGGCAGCGCAGAAACCTCGGGCGAAGGCTTCAGGCACTGGACCTGGACTTCGGAAGGCAGCGGAGTGAGCATGAAGGTCACAGTGAGGCACACCAACGGTCCGATTCCCTCGCCTGTCTCGCAAAAGTGCGATGCACGGTATCATTAATTCCCGAGAGCAGTGTTCATGCCCAGTGTGCGGCTCGACACCGAAGCCGACGGTTCAGGCCATGTTTTCACATTCGTGATATCGTCACTGGTGCGGACCAGTCTGGCCGGCGCGGACGACCCATGGGTTTCACAAATCCAATCCTCTCTTCTCGAGCAAATGGCTCTGTCAGCCTTAATCAACATCCACCGAATGTACAGCAAGTCCCAGACAAAGAACAAGTCCCAGAAACAGTGGCTCACCAAACCCAAGGAGAGCCAAAGCTTGAAGGACTGGTTCAAAGACGAGCAAGAGTATGTCCAGTTATTGCTCGGCGGTTTCGCCGTAGACGATCTGGTAGCGCAGTCTACCGCCGACGAAATTCGTATCCTGCCAAACGACTACAGCCCGGAGCCTGACGACGTTCGATCAACACAATTTACCATCCACTGCCCATCCATCACCGGCGGCCACGGCCCCCCATTGACCCTCGTGGCTCACCCTGGTCCGTATAAGGCGAGATAAGTAGAGAAAGAAGAGCCCAAGAACACTGCATAGGCAGATGAGGGTTCGACATGAGGGTTCTGTGCGGTTCAAGCGTGCGTATGTATGCACATCCAATATAGATTCTCCATGGTAGTCACTGCCCCGTCGTTCTTGAACTTCGTGAGAAGCGGATGCGCAACACAAAGGCTAGGACCACTTTGTCGTCGTATGCCTCAGATAGCTTCCACTTCCCTTGTGCCAGCGGTGAGAGCGGCATCTGAGGATGTTATCCCTTGTCAGCAAGATAGGTGAGAAAGGAGGTGTCGGACCCCGCCCACCATAGGTCATTCCCTTTCACGGTGCTAGGAGACTACCTGTCTGCATGTGCTTCTACAGGGAGCACCCGTTGCTTGTTTCTACATTCGCCTCTAACGCACAGGTACTGATCCGGCAAGAGCATCCAGCCCCATTCAAATGGAAGACGCACCAAGGACAAAGTTGCTAACCCTCCCAGCGGGCGGAAGGAGCCTTAAATGGGCCTGGCCTCCTACAATAATCTCAAGCGGGACACGTATGACCCTAACAGTATCCTCGACGATGGTCATTGCCAATCCAGACCGAGTCTTGGATGTGGAAAGCTACGAGTACGCCGGCTCCATGATGGATATTCACACGACACAGTATCTGAGTGACCCCGCGGCCCAAGCGACGGTGCACAAAGCGGTGCTGAAAGCTATTCAGCCTCATGTGAGTACACTATGCTCGCAGCCGAACGGCACGATGCCTCCGTCCACTTACTGGGACCTTCGAACCGACATCGAGCATTCGATCATGGGAGAGCTTTCCCAGTGGCTGCACACGCTCTCGGATAGTGCCTCTGCCGAACAGCAAGCCAAGACGACTGAGGTGTTGTGGTCAGATAGTGGCCAAGGGCTGGAAGTTTCGGTATGCCACTCAGCGGCAGCGATGGCCCCCCTTCGGTCACATCGCATTGATTTCCCTCCCGAGCTTTCCAGCCTCCCCCGGAACCTGCTGTTCATGCCGAAGATGGTTCCGGTTGCACTACCGGACCTACCGGACCAGCCCAAGCTCGACATCCAGCTCGCTATACCGTCCCTGCTGACAGTCTCTTGCGGGTTCCCACGAGAGCACATCGTTTGCCAGGTGAGCGAAGCGCTCCTTAAGCAGTTGACGGTGTCGACCTCGGTCCTTGTGCAGCGGCTCTACAAGCGCGAGATCAATCGGCCAGGTGTCCCTGCTCAGGTTGGCTGTGCCCAATGGTTCAAAGCCAACGACTCGTTGGTGGAGTCGATCGCTGCACAGCATATCGACGATGAGCTAAACCGCTCAATGGCCGCCGAACTGAGGCGCCTTCCGGGGGACCACAGCACGTTTACCCCTCATACACTCGAGCCATTCCTGGGCTTCACATGCCCACCTATTACGCTCCTGGGGCCATCGTTGTCGCTTTTCGCATTTCCCGGCAAGTGCGAGGACTCGAGCGTCTTGAGCGGCTAGGCGGCCAAGGGCATGTCACAGTTGAGTAAACCCCTCAAGCGCTAGCCGAGGGGCTGTACATATGAGCAGCGGCCCGTTATGGCCGTTATGCATTCTGTGTGTCGCTGCCAGTATCGACTGTGTACAGCGCACTAGCTGGCACTGATGCGGCTGAAAGGTTCTCGCTTCTGCGCGTCTCTACTGCCACATCACTATATTCTTGCATGTACAATGGATAGTCTGACTGGACAAGGGATCCTCTGGCGGGGCTGGCTGTAAATGGGCAAAAGGAGGGGGAGGGACCTGCTCTCCCAGGTTGCTGTGTAGAGACAGATGGCAAATGGCCGGCTTTACATCACACTGAATATCCTCACCATGGCGTCCCAAGGTCAACCGGTCGACATTTTATCGCGTTTAGGCGGTGGACGGGGGTTTAAGCTGTCCAGTCCACCGAGCGTCACGATCAGCGAGAGCGACAAGCTCATTACGGTCGGGATCCCGACCACCGTACATCTTGTCAACGTGCGCGATGGGACGCAGAGAGGGACAGGTCTCCAGACAGTGCTTTCAGAGATGGACCGAGTCGTCCGTATTCCTGACGATACGCGGGAGGATGTACACCGCCGCGTGTGGGCAAAGCTTCAGATCAAGGGCGACATGTTCCCCCACGAAAGCCGCAACGCGCCATTCGATTTCTTCTGGGGTATCCGGAAGGATATCGAGGACACAGTTGCAGAGGTCTTGGGAGAGTCCGCGTCGTTCCAGCAGAGCATAGGGACATCCTCGGCGCCACACCGGCAGCAGCAGGAACATGAGCCGTCTCCGACCAAGAGCTACCAGAAGGATTGGTTCAGCTGGCTTTCGGAATGGACATGGACGGCGAGGATTGAGGACGACGATAATCCGGTCAGGATGTTTTCCATCAAGACTGAAGACAGCCGGTTGGGTGTGGACGCATCGCAATACGACCTCCAGCTCGTCGGGATCAGCTACGATCCACAGTCCGAGCCATTGCGCCCTCCGACCGTCCGCTTCATCGTGCCGGAGCTGGTCGTTCTCTCGGACCCGCGGTCTGGCAGGAGCAGGCTGGGAAAGATCAGCCAGTCCTTGCTGCGACAGATCGCACTCTCTACTGGAAGGCTTCTGACAAAGGCGGAGGAGTCAAGTTTAAGCCGCCAACCGACTTACGCTGCATGGTTTGAGGCAGCGGCAACACGTCTGCTCGGTGGTATGGTTCAACGCACAGAGGATCTAATCAGACAGTGCGGGAGAAGTGATCCTTTTCCCCAGCGATCTCGTCCTGGACATGAGCAAGCCGGAAAGAATTACAGGATCCCTCAACGCCGATCTCCAGAGAGATGGGCCCTCTCTAGAGATCCGGACCTCGGCCCGACATGTGACCCGTGTGTCCACCAGTCCGACGTAGACTTAGACAGTCTGTGCTCCAAGTACTAGTTCCTGAAGTGTGTGCATGCACGTGACCATGGCCAGTAAGCCGATATACTGGGAGTGATCGAGGCCGTGGAAGAGTGACGCAAAAAGCAAAAGGATAAATGCCCTGCCGGGATTGAACCGACGACCTACAGATCGTAGATGAAGACCTCGAAGTCTGCCGCGCTACCACT